>JAQHUG010000527.1:451221-465349 GCA_028555095.1 Dicrostonyx torquatus | reverse complement strand
TTACCACCGCCCGGCCTTCCCTTGATCTTCTAACTCAGCCTCACTCCCCACTGTCAGCATCCATTGGATGGAGCACAAGATGGATTTGTATTTATTCTGAGCGAGCGAGCGAGCGAAAGAGAGAGAGAATATGGGTGTGTGCTTGTGTTTGTGTGTGCCTGCATTTTGAGACAGGATCTCACTCTGTAGATCAGGCTGGCCTTGAACTCACAGTGGTCCGACTGCCTCTGCCTGGAGTGCTGGTCACTCTTTCTTTGTACTTTTTGTGCTTTGGCTAGATCCAGCTGAGTGTGCAGTCACAGTGTTCTAAGGTACTTGCCCTAATTCCTTCATCAGAATTCAGTGTCACCAATTGTGTTCACTTAGGTTCATTCGCTTCTGTTTGATTTTATCATTTGCTTCTTTTCATTTTAAGTATATAAAACAGTTACATGACTCAAAAGGCAAAGCTAAAAGCATTTCAAGGAGTCTATCTGCTGCCACTTTCAGTTGTTTCTGATGTGTCCTTTCAGGGCTCCCAGGAAAGTAACAGATGTAAGGTGTGTTGTGATTCCTCTTGTGGGGTTGTAAACTGGACACATTTATTCTCTCACAGGCCCTGTCTGTATTTTGGCATTCTTTCTTCCTGGTCCTGAGCTGGCTCTCCTATGTCTTCCAGGCTCCCCTCCAACCAAACGGCAGCGACGGAGTCGGGGCCGTCCTAGCAGTGGTGCCAGGCGGCGGCAGAGAGCAGGCCCAGCAACTGTGCAGCAGCACCAAGAGCTGGGCAGGCCCTCATCAGAAGGCAAAGTGACCTGTGGTAAGTATCCATGGGCCTTGAGAGTCCTTGCGCCCATGGTGGACTGCAGAGTTGGAGGGTGAGCCACATTGCATTCACCTGGGATGTGATACTGGTGGGTCACTAAACCATGTGTTGAGCAGAGTGATGTTCTTGACTTCTCTGGTGCTGTGTGATGAAGGATCAAATAACACACACACACACACACACACACACACACACACACACACACACACGGGCTTTGTAGGTATGCAGCCTTTTCTGAAGCAGTGAAGGATGTAGTAGGGATAGAGAAGCCAGGACTCTAAGTCAGTCTGTCAATCTTAGCTTTGGCTTTTGGTTTTTGAGAAAGGGTCTCACTGTGTATCCCTGGCTGTCCTGGAACTCACTCTGTAGATCAAACTGGCCTCAAACTTACAGAGATCTTCTCGCCTTTGCCTTCCAAGAGTGCTGGGCTTAAAGGTGTGAGCCACTGTGTTTGGCTTTCGCCCAGACATTTAAAGATGCTGCCTGACCTTGGGCAGGTGACTGAGTTGGGTGGAACAGTAAGATGATAAAGGTCTGCCTAGAGCTGCTGTCAGGATAGCAGTTCCCAACATAATCCACTTGGAACAGTACCTAGCACAGGCCATCTGCATGTGAAGTTTGGTGTCTAGGGCTTGTAGCAGGGCGGCCCTGTTCCTGAAGAGCTGACCTTGCAGCGGAATGGCAGTCCATTGGAGCTGGGATTGCTGAGGCAATGGGAGATACTGTCAAGGGCTGGTGGGGAAGCCAGTCAAGTCCTAGCAGAAGGCTGGCCAACTACAGAATGGGTGAGATTTTGGATTTTTGTCCATGCTTCTAGTTTCTTTTCTTTTTCTTTCCCCCCTCTGGGTTGAGATAGGCTTTTGTTATGACCTACCATTGCCTGGTAGTCATTCATATATATATATATGGACTTTACCTTGGAATCTTCTTGCCTCAACCTCCCCAATGATAGTACTGTAGGCACATAACCTCCATCCTAGGCTCTCGGGAATCAGTCTTTGCCCTTGAGATATTTCACTGTGTTCTGGGGGATGAGGCTTGGGGAGGACAGCCCTCTCTGGTCCCTCCTTCCCTGGGCTCGGTAGACCTGGGAACACAAAATGACTCAGATACAATCTCTCAGACTCCAGTGTCCAGGCTACTCAAACATGGGTGAGGAAAATAGCAGCCAGGCTGGTTTGACACAAAGGCAGTGGGGTGAGGGGAGCCCTCTAGTCTTTGTAGAGGTGCTGCTTTCAGGACGAGCTTGAGGGAGCTGGAGGGGAGTTATATGACCTCTGTGCAGTATCCAGTGGGGTTGCTGTTGGAAGCAGAGACTTTGTGGGTCGAAACAGGTGGGGCCTTGGAGGTCTAGACTTTATTCTGGGGTTGCAGGAGCCCCAAAATGGTTTACTTACTATTTCTTCCATATCATTTTTCTTGTTGAACATCTCTTCTTTAAGATACTGTTCTAGGCATTGAGGACAGAGTTAGACCAGGGCGGGAAGTCCCTGGCCTCTAGGAGCTTATATGGTAGTGTGTTAAGTGGATAACCACAGCTATACCAAGGTAGTCTGTGATCTCAGCTGGCACAAAGACAGGGATGGGCCAAGTGCCCTAGGGAATCTGTAGGGACACCCTTGTAGAAGGACAGGGGTCCTCAGTAGACGCCATCGGGGGAGCATCCAGTCCACTAAGAAGGAATTCCTAGAAGCTGGAGGTTATGGAGAGCAGGTGACATGCTTAGGCCAGGGCTGGGGTAGAAATAGAAGCTGGAGGAGGTGCTCTTCTGAGTCTGTACGATATGCAGGAGGTCTTGGCCCAGGGTACCTCTCCCCATCTGTGTCCACGAAACAGAGAGAGCACAGTACACGCACACACCTGTCCCTCCCAGTGCTGTGTAGCCTCTTAGGCAGTGGGTGTTGTCCCCACTTCAGAGATGAGGTGGCAGATACCTGTGCCAGGAACACAGAGCATAGCCAGCCTGTGTCCTCACAGGGTGCTGACTTGAGGGGGTGGCTGCCCAGGGCAGGGAGTCAGGCAATTACCACAGTCAGCTGCTGGCTGGGTGGGTTAGGGAACCATTGCCCTAAGGGCTGGGGAGCAGGACCATCCAGGCTTCAAGTCTTCTTCCCTGAGGCCAGGAGCTTGTTAGTTAGGGTGTGGCTGGAATCTGAAAGACCTTGAAATGCTCACTGACGCTGAGTCACCAAGGAGGGTGGGGCTGACTTAGGTTCTCCCTACTTGGGCCCCAATTTTTTTTTCTGAAAAATGGGGATGACTTACTTTAACATGGTAGTGAACCTTCCGGGTCTGACTAAGGAAGGGCTGGGCCATTCTTGCCCCAACATACCTAAAACAATTGATCCTAGCTGCCACCATTGAGAGACAGAACTAGACTAAACTACTGAGTGCTTACGGGTGTCAGGAGGGTAGTTGGGACCCAGGGTTTGGATACAGGCCCGAGTCCACACACCTCTCAGGGCCGTCCAGTGGACAGTGCTGGACATGATACTCACCTGACCTCTGGTTGTCAAGACAGCTGTTGAAGTCAGGCCCACATCTACCACTGTGCCCCAGTGAATGAAGGTCAAAGGAAGGGGGTGGCAGCAACAGAGCTGGGCAGGAACTGCTCTGGTTTGTTCTGTCTTTATCTACAGAGTGCCTGCGGAGAGGGGGACGGGGGGACGGGGGGGGGGGGACACGACCCTGTTCTCTGGTGGGAAGAAAAGCCAAATCAGAGGTTTCGGACAGGAAGCGTTCCACATGGAGGGCGAGTTGGAGCAGAAGCCTGCATATACACATGCCTGTGGTGGTCACAGGGTGGTACAGAAGCCATGAGGGTTTGATGAAGAGGTGGGAGATGCTAAGAGAGGAGAGTGGGCCAAGGCGGGTTTTGCTGTGTAGCTATGACTAGCCTGGAGCTTGCTGTGTAACCCAGACTGATCTTGAACTTCTCTGGTAACCCTCCTGCCTCTGCCTCATGAGTGCTGGGGTTACAGGCATGAGCTGTCGGAGCTGGCTGTGCTTTGCTTTTCCTTTCCTTTTTTTCTTTTTTCTCTGTGGCTTTGGAGCCTGTCCTGGAACTAGCTCTTATAGCCCAGGCTGCTCTCGAACTCACAGAGATCCGCCTGCCTCTGCCTCTCAAGTGCTGGGATTAAAGGCGTGCGCCACCACCGCCCGGCTCCTTTCCTACTTTTTCTTTCTTTTGTTGCGGGGAGCCTTTTTTGACACAGTGTCTCATGTGTCCCAAGTTGGTTTGGAACTTCCGATATAGCCAAGATTTGACTTGAACTGACCCTCCTGCCTCTGTCTCCAAGTGTCTTGTAGCTCCATGCCGAGGTTCCAACTTTTTTTGTGTTTGTTTGTTTGTTGTTTATTTTCTGGAGACGGGGTGTCTCTGTGTAGCTTTGAAGCCTGTCCTGGAACTCACTCTGTTGACCAGGCTGGCCTTGAACTAAGAGACCCACCTGTCTCTGCTTCCTGAGTGCTGGGATCAAAGGTGTGTGCCACCATTGCCCGGCCCAATTTTTTTTACTGTTTTTATTGAGCTATATATTTTTCTCCACTCCCCTCCCTGCCTCTTCCCTTTCCTTCTACCTTCTCCCATGGTCACCATGCTCCCAGTTTACTCAGAGATCTTGTCTTTCTACTTCCCATGTAGATTAGATCTATGTATGTCTCTCTTAGGGTCCTCATTGTTGTCTAGATTCTCTGGGACTGTGAATTGTAGCTGTTTTCTTTTGCTTTTGTCTAAAAGCCACTTATGAGTGAGTACATGTGATACTTGTCTTTCTGGGTCTGGATTACCTCACTCAATATGATGTTTTCTAGATCCATCCATTTGCCCACAAATTTCATGATGTCACTTTTTTTCTGCTGTACCACGTTTTTTTTAATCCATTCTTCAGTCGAGGGGCATTTAGGTTGTTTCCAGGTTCTGGCTATGACAAACAATGCTGCTACAAATATAGTTGAACACATGTCCTTGTGGCACGATGGGGCATCCCTTGGATATATACCCAAAAGTGATATTGCTAGGTCTTGAGAAAGGCTATTTCCTAATTTTCTGAGAAACCACCACACTGACATCCAAAGGGGCTGTACCAGCTTGCACTCCACCAGCAATGCAGGAGTGTTCCCCTTACCCCACACCCTCTCCAGCATAAGTTGTCATCAGTGTTTTTGATTTTGCTGGCCCAACTTTTTAATGAAAAATATATACCAGCAGATGGAGTAACCTAATAATTCTCAGGCTCTTCATGAGCTGTCATTATGGCTGTTGTCATCTCGTGTGTTGTGTGTCTTATAGTCATTCCAGTTGTCTTTTGCCTTATTACTTATTTCCTTAGACAGATACAATGTCTTTTTTTTAAGTTTTGGGTTTTTAAAATTATTTTTATATTTTTAATTTTTAGATGGATAACATACTATAGCTCAGGCTAGCTTGCCACACCATATGTAGCCCAGGCTGGACTTGAATTTATGATAATCCTCTTGCCTCACCCTCTTACATGATAAGATTCTAGGCATGTTCCAGCACTCTCTGCTGGTGTTTGTATTTTCCAGGCTCTCTTCTGGGATTTAGTGTTTTCTTCCACCGAGAGACATTGGTTATTTACTTTCTCTGAAGTTTGGTAGGAGTCTCTCTTGTCTCTTGCTTGAGTGGGAGAGGAAGGAGTTAGCATTCAGGAAGATAACTCTTAGAAAAGACTGGATGACTCCAGTCAGGACACAGAAGCAGGCAGCTGGAAGGGAGTCCTCATTGTGGTGTGTATTCTCATGAAGGTCACTTAGGCTGTGAGAGTATAAATCTTTGTCGCCAGCCCACCCACCCAACCAGAAACTCTGAGGGAGGTTGGAACCTGTTCCCTCTATCACCCTGATGTCCACCCGAGAAACCCCTTTCTCTTCAGCATTGTTTTGTGCCCCCCAACATGAGATGGGAACAGAAGGTGCTCAAGTCCGTGTATGTGAGAAGCAGGCAGAGTCCCTGGGTAGCTGCATGTTCCCACTGCTGCCAAGGTAGTGATGTTGTAGCCAGCCCCAGCCAGGCCATCATCACTGTCAGCCTGAACCAGGCCTGCTGCTTCCTTCCTGAATGTCTTTCTGCGGCTTTTTTTTTTTTTTTTTTTTGTTTCCCACTAACTTACCGCTCATGTGAAGCAGCTATAGTAGTCATCACTGAGGCAGGTGGTCTTACCATGTCAGTCCTACTTGGGGCCAGTGCTCACTGTGGCCCTGTTGTACTAGGTGTGGGTTGTGTTTCCAGCATCTGAGAGGACCGCAGGCACTTTTGTTCCTTCGCGCCCAGCTCTCGGCCGCCAGCTAGCTTATGCCCGAAATAACCACATGAAAACTGTATTTAAACTCTGCCTGGCCCATTATCATTAGCCTCTTCTTGGCTAACCCTGACATCTAACCCATTCCTAATAGTCTGTGTGTTACCACGAGTTGGTGACTTATCGGAAGATTCTAGCCTGCATCCATCTCTGGCCGGAGCATCATGGTGTCTCTGACAGTGCCTTCTTTCTCACTGCCTTCTGTACTGTCTACTCCGCCCACCTAAGGGCTGTGTCCTATCTTACAGGCCAGGCAGTCTTCTTTATTAACCAATGAAAGCAAAGAAATACAGAAGAACCTTCCTACACCATGGCCCTTTGAGGGTCATGCTACTGGGAAGCCACTGAGGTATGGAGAGGTGTGGTCACCTTCGGATGTCTGCAAGACTTTGGTTTGTTGCTAAAGGAGACCAACCCTGTGGCCAGTGGCCTCTGCCACTTTCCAGCTGCACTGTTCTCAGCTGGTAGCTGTCCTAAGTGCTTTTTCTCCACGCATATTCTGGAATGCTCTTACCTTCCAGAAACACCACCCTTCCCATTTTTCTGGTTTTCCTGCCTAATCCAGTGTATCTTCATTACGTTTTGCTTCAAGTGCCATTTCTTAGAAAGGAGGTCCAGTCTTCCTTTCCTTTCCTTTCCTTTCCTTCCTTTCTTTTTTTTTCCGAGACAGGGTTTAGCTGTAGCTTTGGGGCCTGTTCCGGAACTAGCTCTTGTAAGCCAGACTGGCCTCGAACTCACAGAGATCCAACTGCCTCTGCCTCCCGAGTACTGGGATTAAGGGCAGGTGCCACCACTGCCCGGCCAGTCTTTCTAAATTATAAGTCCCTGCCTATCATTTTCCTTCCTGGCCTTAGAATGCCTACTAATTAATTGTTTATATATGCTTGTGTGAGAGGCAACGGACAGGGTTGGGTAGTTAAAAGCTTGGGCTCTGAATGGAGCTGGGCACCTCAGGTAGAATTTTGGTGTGATCTAGCTAGGTGACTCAGCCTCTGTGTCTCAGTTTCCTCATCCACAGACAGGAGGCACAGCCTCGCCTTGTAAAGCTGTGGAGATGATCAGAAGGCTCAGGGATACCATGCACCCAGTGCTGGGCAGAGCACAGTAGAATCACTCGAATGTCCTCCGTGTATGCTGGCTCAGGGCCAATGGAGAAGCCTGTGCGGTGAGCCGGGGTAGAACCATGGCAGGCGGAGCTCACTGGGAGCCTCCTGTCCTTCCCTTCCTGGGTTGTGATCTGTTTCCAGGTTAGAGGTAAACTGTGGGCCAATAGAGCATTTCCTCCTCTGTAAAGGGCAGTAATGAAAATACCTGAGGATTAGATGAGCCTGACCTGGGAGGAGGGCCAACAGTGGACAGCTTGTTTCCCTGCCCCACCTGTGGCATACCCTTTTTCATCCTTGGATGCCTGGTACTCCATAAATATCCTCTGGTACTGTTGAGTGAGGGAGTGTGCGGCATCTCTGTGCTGTGTTTGCTGCTCATGACAGAGGCTCTGAGTAGCTGGATGACTTACTTCAGTGTTGCTTCAGTAATTGTGCTGTGGAGGAGAAGGGTCGGGGAAGGGCCTGGCTGGGCTGGGTAAATTGCATGTGTTCAGGGCAGGGGAAGTGGGCAGATCATTCTATGAGGGTGTGAGAACTATTTCATGGTGGCCAGAGGCAGGGAGTGGGAAGATGGAGCGGTGGCTGGGAGAGCTGGAGATGATTGACATGGAGAGGTGAGGGCCTGGGCAGGAGCCATGTGGGTAGAGGTGGGTTTTGAAATCACAGTTCCTGAATCTGTGGTCTTCGTGTGCTGTAAGCCCCGGAGTCAGGCACTCTACCAGTTGCTTCACTAATCTGTGTGACCACCATGCAGCAGGGACCTCTTGTTTGTTTGTGTTTTTCAGATGGGGAAACAGGCTCAAAGAGGTGAGGTCACATGCCCAAGGCCTTACAGCTAGAGTATGGCAGAGCTGGGACTCACTTTCAGGTCTGTGGGACTCTACCAGCTGCCTCTGCCTCTGCTCTGCCCAGCCCCACATGGCCTTGGGAAAGTTCTGTTTCTCCACTCCTTGGTCCCCACTCTCAGTTAAGAAGGAGTGGTCAGAGGCTTTTAATAGGAGTCAGGGATGGGGGCCCGGCCCAAGAGCAGTCCTGGGAGGTCAGGCTGGGCCAACTTCTGGGCCTCCAGTGGAGAGGATGGAGTTCCCCTCAAGGCAGAAAGAGGAAGGGTTTGGGGGTGGGGGAGGAAGCGAGTGTGGTAAGAAGTTATCTGGGGTTCTGGGGACATGCCTTCTGCTTTCCACTCTCTCTGAACTACTGTGAAAGGTGACAGGAGCTCACAAGTGTTACAACTCATCTTCCCAGGGCCTTGATTTCCCATTGGGTTGAAGGTGGCCCTTGACCCCAGGGTTAGGGCATGTGTCAGTCACTTGGCATTTCACAGTTGGCTACTGCGGTTTCAGGAGTACCCGCTGTGCTGCGGCCTCGGCCTTACCAATGGCTTGTTGCTTCCTGCCCACTCTTAAACAGTTCTTCAGGCAGAGATGCTCTGGTCTAGGTCGGGCCTGTGTTTGCAGAGGCTCTGACTTGCCCAAGGGTACAGCAAGTGGTCTACTAACTCCTGCCTACAATGATTTCGATCCTTGGAGAAGTCTGCCGTCTGGATCTAGGAGGCTCTACTAGGCCGTGTGACCTGCGGCTACTCTCTTTGCTCCTTTTTGCTTCCACTTCCAAATCTGTAAATGGGTGCTAATAGGGCCCGTCTCAGGTGGCTGTTTGTGAGTTGAGTCGTGACTTAGGCACTTGGGGTCCAGGATGTTTGGCAGTTATCAGTGTTCTAGAATTGTTGGCTGCTGCGGTCTCCAAGCCTAGCTGGACCTTGCACAACTGTGCTGGGTATGAAGAGGCAGCACTGTTAACAGCCTCCCTCGGGGATGTGGATGCTCCAGAGGAGAGGTGACTAACCCAAACTCATGCTAGCATGGATTGTCTTTAGTAGCCTTCTCTTTGTCCCCTGGGCGGAGCTGCCACCTCCTTTGGGCAGATGTAGGTAGAGGCTAAGTGAAAGTGGGAACTGATGGTGGTGCCTGCTGATGCTGATGGTGGTACCTACCGATCCTCTTGGTGGTACCTGCCATTCCTGATGGTGGTACCTACCAATCCTGATGGTAGTGTCTGCTATTTCTGATGGTGGTACCTGCCATTCATGTTGATGGTACCTGCCATTCCTGATGGTTCTTCCTGATACATAATGGACTCAGGGGTTTCTTTCCCTCTGTCTTTGGCCCTGTGTGGGCTTCATTGTCCTCCCTGGGTGACCCAGTGGCCATTAGCAGCCTTGGCTTACTACTCTGTCATCTTACCTTCTGTGGAAAGAGCACTCTACCTTCAGCAGAGCCTGGTCTCCTATGCTTTGCATGGCTCCTTACTTCCTGGAGCTTGCTGGGAGGATGGGCTGTTTTATCTTGGACTCACACTGTGTGAGAGGTGGTGTGAGGCTGACAGCCAAGAGCCAGGTCTGTTGGCTTATGCACTGGTTCATTCACAAACAGTTGCAAACACTGAGCACCAGCTTGGTACCCCAGGGTGTGTGCCTGAGCAACACAAGGTCCTTCAGGGTGTTGCTATCTGGGGAACTTGGGATGCCACTGCTGCAGTGGGTTAGAAGATGACAGGTACCTTTGGGAAAGCCAGGTTGGATCTGGGGAACTGGACATGCTGTGGGAGAGTGAGCTGGTGGGTGGCTCTAGAGTAGGCCTGATCTGGGTGGGCCTCGCTGGGAGGGTCACTAGAGCAAAGAATTGGAGAAACTGGGGAAAGAATATCCCTTGGTAGGGAGAGGCAGTGTTGTACTGGATGGAACCTGCTTGGTGATTCAGGGAGCAGTGAGGAGGTGTTGAAATTAGAGGCGGGTACAGTATCTCAGACCAGGCCTCCCAGAGAGGAATAGGTATCCAGACACCTGTGGTGTGGCTCTGGGAAGGGGGCAGAGCAGAAGGAAAGGGAACTGTGGTGCCCACTAATGAGCCACTCCTTCTCCTGCAGACATCCGGCTCCGGGTTCGAGCAGAGTACTGCGAGCATGGGCCAGCCTTGGAGCAGGGCGTAGCGTCCCGGAGACCTCAGGCATTGGCCCGACAACTGGATGTGTTTGGACAAGCCACTGCTGTGCTGCGGTCAAGGGATCTGGGCTCTGTAGTGTGTGACATCAAATTCTCAGAACTCTCTTACCTGGATGCCTTCTGGGGTGATTATCTGAGTGGTGCCCTGCTTCAGGCCCTTCGGGGTGTCTTTCTGACTGAGGCCCTGCGGGAGGCTGTGGGCCGGGAGGCTGTCCGCTTGCTGGTCAGTGTGGACGAAGCTGACTACGAGGCTGGTCGGCGCCGCCTGTTGCTGATGGAGGAGGAAGGGGGACGGCATGGGACAGAGGCCTCCTGATCCTGGAGCTGGCAGGACTGACCCCACCTCCAAGTCTCGGGGCCACCTTCTTCCCTGGAAGATGACTATGTTGCCCCCAGACGACAATTGCTTCAGCAGCTCTGAGGCCTGCTTCAGGTCTGCAAGTTCCTTGACTGTCTCTCCTATGGGATGTGGGCTTTGAGGCATAAACCACTTCCAGCTGCTTCCTTCCCAGTTTTCCCCCACTCTAAATGGATTCCCTCAACTTTGGGTGCCAGGTTTGCTGAGCCCCAAAGCAGGGAGGTATAGCCACAGTCACCAAAGCCCCCTGCACATTGTGTCTCTCAGCTTGGGCTGATGCTGGCTGACCCCACACACTTTAGCCTAAGGGCTTCTCTCTCAGGATCTCAGATTTTATTATCCCTATCAGGACTTCAGCCACTGCAGTGGGCTCTGGAACTGGGGTGCCATTGGGGCTTGCTTACCTTGCTCCTTCACTCATGTAACCAGCCAGGGCTCTGTGTGGTGTACACATAGTCATCATCCACTTCTCATCCCCTTCCCCTGCTCCCTGGAGCTAGAGACAGCCTTGCCCTTGGACTCTTTGACCCAGAGTATCATGTGGGTTTTGTGACCACATCTGTTCGAGGTCAGTGTTGTGTACAGAGCTCGGGCCAGAACTCGCCACTCTCTCATGAAGGGAAGGCACAGACTTGGGGCTGGTGGAAAATGTTTTACAAATTGCGCCAATAAAACTGCCCTGGAAAGGGCATAGGTGGGCATCAAGGCTAAGTACTTTTTATTGGTGGGCAAGGGTAAAGATTGTCTTTCATGTGGTGATCTCATGTTAGGGCTGAAGGAGATGCTAGCTCATTTGCCAGTTGCTGCTGTAGGGATCTCCGTTCCTTGGGCCTCACTTTCCTTAACTGTCAAAGAAGGAATTAAGGCCTTGGAGTCATTAACTCCCAGCCCTGTTCATACGTGCTTTGTAGAATTCTGTATGTTCCTAGAGGGGAATTCTTCTTATATTTTATGTATATGGATGTTCTGCCTGCATTGTATGCCCATTTACCAGATGTGTTCCTGGTGTCCAAGCCAGAGAAGGTGTTGGATATCCTGAGTCACCAGGTGCTGGGCCCTCTGAAGGAGGAGCCAGTGATCTTAACCACTGAACATTTCTCCACCTCTTTTCAGGGTGCGTGTGTGTGTGTATGTGCGCATACACGCACATGCATGCAGCCTATGGATGCTTGAGAGATCAGATCCCCTGGAACTCAAGTTCCCGGTAGTTTTGAGCTACCTGGAATGGCAGCTGGAAACTGAACTGAAAGAGGACCCCAGGATTTTCAGCCTGCTCAGGGAGAGGAGCTGATGGAGCCCTGGAGATGGGACACTGGAGAGGAGAGGCAGCCAGGGGTTCTCCTCTCCCTCACGTCTGACCTGGGTCTCCACTCCTCATTTTTCTAAAGCTGAAGCACTGCTTACTGTGGGAGCACTCTTGCCCTTTTCTCTGAAGGCAGAGACTCAGGAGATTGAACTTCTGACACAAAACCCAAGTCTTCCATCCCTAGGGCCTAAGGAAGACTTGACAGTTGGGAGGTGAGTGGGTACAGATTCCAGGGGCTGCCCTTTTCTGGGCCGAGAAGTGCACTTACCCATGTCTAGATTCCTTCCTGGACCTCTGCTGGTTGGTTGACAGGACCCTGGTGGTTCAGTTCTGTCCAGGATGTGGAGGAAGGCTAGACCAGCCAGCTCCCTTGTGATCTCAGAGCATAGTTCTGCTGGGTGCCCATGCAGGAGGGGACTGGAGGTGAGCAGTGAGAGGAGGCTGGCTTAAGTAGTCCTTCTTAACTGTCTGACCCGAAAAGAGCCTCGGCTTTGTTTTGTTAGTTTGTTGAGAACAGGGTCTACTGTGTAGCCCTGGTTGGCCTGAAACCCTGTGTAGACCAGGCTGACCTCCAACTCAGAGATCCTCCTGCCCCTGCCTTCAGAGCACCCTTAGGCACACAACTTACCACAATTTAGCTTTGAGGCTCCCTTCTGGGTTTTATGTGTACCTGGAGGTGGAAGTTGCCACCGGCCTTAGCCTAGGTCTGGCTCTCACCTCACTTCCGGGATGTGCCTCTGTTCAAGCCTTGTGGCTGCTCTTCTGACCTTTCAACTCCAGGTTCTGGCTTCTGCCTGGGCAGGATTCCAGCTCCACCCACTGTTTCCATGCCTCTCTGTGACAGGTCCCGTCCCCCCTTCATCTCTGGCTGGCATGTGCACCAGAAAGAAAAGAACCCGTGGGAGGGAAGGAGCCCACGCAGGTGCGGTGTGTTCCTGGAAGTCTGCAGTGGTGCGAGCCTGAGGCATTGCCTGGCCAGGCAGAGCCTTCCACGGTGGTGCATGCTCCACAGAGCTCTCCTGGGCTTGTCAGTGTTGGGTGCTGGAGATGACTGACACCCAGAAGTGCCTTTGACCAGCACTGTGAGGGCAGCCCAAGAGCTTTAAAGGTCCAGAATCAGGATTTTGTGGGGCAGAATGTGGACAGGATCTTGCCATTGTAGATAGGATCCTGTGGGTGCTTGAGGATAATGACCCCTCATTCCACAGAGAAACAGAGCTGAAGGCTGGCCTGTGAATGAGGAGTTCCCCAGAATCGTGTGTGTGTGTGTGTGTGTGTGTGTGTGTGTGTGTGTGTGTGTATACAGCCCTTTCCAGGGCCTCAGAGAACATTCCTGAATGAGATGTAGAGACTGGAGCTAAGAAACATAAGATGGGAAAAAGCCACCTACACCCTCATTTGGTCTGCATTCCACCTACCTCCACATTTTTCTGTGTGGGGAGTTGAGAACTGTCACAAACAGACATGGGGCCTTGGAATGACAATATAAGGTGACTGAGGTAGGTCTAGTGTGTGTTGGGGGCTTGATAGCAACTATTCCACGAAGCCTTCATGTCCTCAGGTTGACTGAAGACCCTGAGAGCCCCTGTTCTGGTAACAAGCCACACTGGGGACTCCATGACTCAGAGCAGAGTGACCAGAGAGCTATGACTGAGTGAGCAATTGGCATAAACTGGAGAAGCCCAAGGACAGTGAATGGGGAGACATTGCCCCTTCGTTAGCACCCTTAGGTCAAGTATGGTGCATGCCTGTTAACCCTCAGAGCTTAGGAGGAGAAAGCAGGAGGCTTAGGAGTTTAAGGTCATCCTCAACTACATAGCAAATTTGAGTCCAGCCTTGTCTACTTGAGACCCTGTGTCAAAAAGAACAATGACAGTAAAACCCACCACATCACCGAGTAACATTTGAGTCATGAAATAGAACATTCAGAAAAGTACATATGATACCACATAGTAAGGTAAAATCTTACAACCCCATGTCAAAAAATAAATAAATACAGTACCATCTCTCTGGGAGGCTTCTACCAGTTCAGCTGCCTCTACCTTCCAAGTGCTGGGAACAAAGACGTATTGCTGTAACATGAGGGTCGTGCTCGTTGGGGTTTCTGTCCCGCCCAGTACCCCACAGCCGGCGAGCCCCAAAGAAAGTCACACAGAGAGTCTATATTAGGTTATACACTGATTGGCCCATTAGCTCAGTCTTCCTACCAGCTCCCATAACTTATATTAACC
>JAQHUG010000527.1:410912-435184 GCA_028555095.1 Dicrostonyx torquatus | reverse complement strand
CCCCTGCCCAGTATGTGTAGGTTCCTAGACTCAATCACTGATACCACATTCACCACCCCCCCTTCCACCATATCCTCAGATGTCAAATATCTAATGTTGAGCTCAGGCAGTGTTTTCAGCACCCTTCTTTTCTGGACAGGTGCACAAATGTCTAATCCTCATGCACGGCATTCATGATGTCCTTTCTAATTTTAACACCTTTCTCCTCATTGCGGGAAGACTTTTCCCTTTTAAAACTCAAGAAAATTCTGCTGGCTAATTCTGTGTACCAGAAGACACTGCTGTTGTGATTTAAGAAAAAAATCAATACATTTTTTAAAGAGAGAGAGAGTGTGTGTGTGTATGTGTGTGTGCATATGTGTATAGGCATGCCATCCATGCAGGTGTAGAAGTCGGGGGACCAACTTGTGAAAGTTGATTGTCTCCTTCCACCATGTGGATCCGAGAATTGAACTCTGGTCCCCATGTTGGGATGCAAACACCTTTTCTGCTGAGCCATCTTGCCAACCCCGGTGTTGGGATTTTTATATGCATTTATCTCTCTTACTGGACTGTGAACCCTTGCTGACAAGAACTTGTTCTCCCTTCCCTCTTTGTGTCCTTAGGCCCTCCCATGGACATTGTGCAGGTCTTCAGGCTGTGTGGATTGAGTAGATAAATATAGCAAATGGTGATTCACAATAGCATAAGAAACAAGCTCTGGAGGCTGGAGAGATGATGAACTGGGGGCTGGAGAGATGGCTCAGCAGGTAAAAGCCCTTGCTGCTCTTGCAGAGGACCTGAGTTCAATTTTCAGCTCCCCCATGGCGGCTCACACCATCCATAGCTAGCTCCAGGGAATCTGACACCCTCTTCTGACCTCTGAAGGTACCAGGCACACACATGGTGTACATATACACATACACAGAGCTGAAATGTCCCTACACATACAATAGATTATTTAAAACTTAAGAAAAGAAGAAACATGAGCTGGTTTTTGGAGTTGAATAGACGTTAGAAAGGAGCGGTGGGGAGGGGAGAGTGGATGGGGATTGGGAAGTGTGGGGCGTGTGAACTGCTGTGCAAAGGCCAAGAGGTAAGAGGAGGCAGATTTGAGTTGTGGCGATCTGGTGTAGCTGGGGTAAATGGTGGTGAAGAGCTAGAGGCGGAGCCAGACACTGGGAAGATCTCAAAAGTGGGCTAAGGAGTTGAGTTTTGATCCTGTTGGCAACAGGGAGCTCAGGGACAGTTTTAAGTATGAGAGTGACTTTTTTTTCTCTTTTGAGACTGGGTCTCATGTAGCCCAGGTTGGCCTCAAATTCACTGTGTGACCAATGGCCCCTTCTTTCCAGGACTGGGACTACATGTGTACATCACCATGTCTGATTTTTGCCATGCTGGGACTAGACTCTTAAGGTGCTTGCATAATAAGCAAGCACTCTACTGAGCCACATCCCCAGCCTGGAGGTGCAACTCAATCAGAGTCACATTACAGAAAGCTCTCTTCAGGGCGAGCAAGATGGCTCAGAGGGTAAAGGGGCTTGCCACCAACCCTGATGACCGAAGTTCAATACTGAGGATGTGCATGGCAGATGCAGAGAATTGACTCTCACAAGTTATTCTTTTCCCCCATAAATAAATATAGAGTATTAAAATAAACAAACCTTTTGTGTCAGGAGTGATCTCCCAAAATCTGACCCTCCTTTCGCTTTTGTTTTTTGTTTCTTTTTTTCTTTTTTTTTTTTTTTCAAGACAGGGTTTCTCTGTGGCTTTGGAGCTGCGCTGAAACTAGCTCTTGTAGACCAGGCTGGTCTCGAACTCACAAAGATCCGCCTGCCTCTGCCTCCCCAGTGTTGGGATTAAAGGCATGAGCCACCCCACCCCTGCCTGTTTGTTTGTTTCTTGAGACAGGGTTTATCTTTGTAGCTTTGGAGCCTGTCCTGGAACTCACTCTGTAGACCAGGCTGGCCTCGAACTCACAGAGATCTGCCTGCCTCTGCCTCCCAAGTGTTGACATTAAAGGTATGCACCACCACCACCCAGACTCTCCTTCCACTTTCAGTTGTTTTTCAGAGATAGGGTTCTGCCACATTGACTTGGCTGTCCTGGAACTCACTAAGTAGATCAGGCTGTCCTTGAACTCACAGTGCTCTTCCTGTCTCTGTCTCCTGAGTGCTGAAACTAAAGGACAGTTTCACAGCCACTCCCACTTCCATGTGGGAGCTGCTCTCACTGAAATGCCCAGACATTGCCTCAGCCTGAGTCGCTATGTTCAGTGTCTACTTTTTTTGGACGGTCTCACTGTGAAACTCAGGCTGGCCCTGAACTTTCCATTTGCCTGTCTTAGCCTCCCGAGTGCCAAGAGTCCAGTTGGCTGGGCGGGAGGCAGAGGAGGCATATCTCTCTGAGATCAAGGCCAGCCTGGGCTACAGAGCAAGTTCCGGGACAGCCAGGGCTGTTACCCAGAGAAGCCACGTCTTGAAAAACAAACAAACGAGTCCAGTTATGTGCCACCCCACACAGCTCAAGTTCACTTTACTATTAAGGTGTTTCATGAATTGTATGAATTTTGAGCCTGATAGGATGTGAGGAAGGATAGGGCTCATTTATCTGAATTAACGTGATTAGACGTGGGAGAATGGGCACCCTTGTTGGGGAGTGGGAAGCTACACGGAAAGATTTGATGTGTTGTTTTGAGAATGCTATCAATGCTTTCTGTAGGGATTTGGGAGGGAGTACTAAACTAAACAAGTTTAGGATTGCTGCCTTAGGTATAGCATTTGCGGAAAGGGATGATTCATGCTTGCACGGAACCAAGAAAGTGGGCCTTCTGGGATGCTGGGAGGGTATTTTTGGAGATGGTTGTGATCCCAGACTGGAAAGAAGGAAAGCCAGGTAGGGTTGAAAAGCTCCTGTTGGGTTTAAAAAGCAGTGGGCTGGCCTGGCACCTGAGCAGGCAAGTAAGCGGCGTGGGTTGGGTTGGACTCCTGAAGGGGTTGGGGTTGGGCGTGGCCATAGAACTGCCAGTAATGCATCACTCTGGCCACCAGGGGGTAGCAGCCACATGGAATCCGTAAACTGTGGTCAGCGAGTCCCGCAAATATGGGCAGAGACTTGGGGCTGGTCCACAGTAGAAGCTACTTGGTAGTTGGAGAACATTGCTAAGTGAAGGGAGCTGAAAGATGGCAGGAGATTTTTCAGGGTGTATGGGCTGTTCCCAGTCCTGTCTTAGAGGGTCCCCGTGGGCCGTTGGAGATCAGATAGCTTATTTGATACTATGCTTCAGTAGGTCTGGATTTGTGTCTTCCTTTTCTCTCATTTTGTTTTGTTTTGTTTAAATTTTTATTTGCTTGTTTTGAAACATTCTCACTGTATAGTCTTGGCATGTCTGGAACTCTCTATGTAGACCAGGCTGGCCTTGAACTCACAGAGATTCACCTGCCTTAGTCTCTCAATTCTGGGATAAAAAGTGGGCACCACCACACCCCACACCTTTATATATAAACATATACAAATCATTATTAATGTTATTAATAAAAAGTCTGGCTATGTAGCCCAGAATGACATCATACCTTCCATCCCCTTGCGTCAGCCTCCCAGGAACTGTAGACCAGTGCCATGCCCAATTTGTTTATTTTTGCCTTTCTTCCTGTCTTTTTTAATTAAATTTTTGCAAAGTTTTATTTGTATGAGTGTTTTGCCTGCATGCATGTGTATCACATTGGGCCTGGTGCATGCAGAAGCCAGAAGAGGGCATCGGATCCCCTGGAACTGGAGTTACAGATGGTTGAGAGCCACCAGCTGAATGCTGGGAATCGAACTGTCTCTCCAGCCTCCTTCATTATTTTCGTTTGGCACCGTCTTATGTAGCCCAGGCTGGCCTTGAACTTACTATGTAGTCAAAGGTATTGCAAAGCAGTCTTTCTCGTTAGCCTCCTCCTCCTCTAGGACACCGAGCTCAGGGCCTTGTGAATGCTCTGTCACCTGCCTACACCCTCCACTTTTGTTTTATTTTTGTTTCCTTGCGTTTAGTTTTCTCCCATTTATTACTGTGTTATTATTTCTAGTTATGTGTTTGCACATGGGTAGAGGTGACTGCTGAGGCTAGAGTGTTGGATCCCCTGGAGCTGGAGTTACCAGGGTTTGTGACCAGCCAGAGGTGGGTGCTGGGAACCAAACTCAGATCCTCTGCAAAGGTGGCACATGATCTTAAGCATTGATCCATGCTTTCAGCCTCTTCCCCACATTTTATTTTGAGGCAGACTCTTGGACTAACTTACAGTCCTCCTGCCTCAGCTTCCCAAGCAGCTTGGATCCCAGCCTGAGTCTCCTACCTCTACCCACCGAGTGCTGGAATCACAGGAGTCCACCACATCTGTGGGGAACACTCCCTCATCTTCCTCCCTCTTCTTCAGGACTCTTCTCAGGTGCCACCCCCTTCCAGAGGCCTCCCAGCATATAGTATAATTTTTATGCACTCAGTGTCACCAACTCAAAAATTATTGCTTTTTATATTAATGGGGTGCAGCTGTGTTATAACATGCATGTTGGAGGACAGCATGCAGGAGCTGACTCTCTCCTGCCATCATGTTGATCCTGTGGCTCAAACCCAGGTTGTCAGGCACCTTTACCCCATGAGCCATCTCTTTAGTCCAAAGCTCACCAATTTAAAACAATACATAATATATGTAATATATGTGGAAAGAAATATTACACACACACACACACACACACATGGGCAGAGAAAGCGGGGAGTCCCAGGCTGGTCTCAAACTCACAGTGTGTTTCTGGCTTCAGGTCTTGAGATTAAAGGTGTGCAATGCCACGATCGACTAAAACTCACCAGTTTTAATTTGACTGACATTGGTGTAGTCTGATGCACTCTCACACATGTAAACACATGCACACAGAGTTGTGTAACCACCATGGTCGTGATACACGTTTCCACGAGCCTGGAATTTTTGCTGTCCTGTTGCTCTGGGCCCCCTCCTTCCACCCCAGCCCTCTTCAGCTACTGAACTGATTTTCTGTAGCCATAGTACCATCGCCTAGAATTTCATATGAATAGACTTTTATAGTATGAAATCTTATACATACAGATAACCCCAGGTTTTTTTGTTTGTTTATTTGTTATTTTGAGGTAGGGACTTGATATGTTGTCCAGGCTTTCCTCAAACTCATGGTGATCCTCTTGTCTCTGTGCCTAAAACTGGCTTGTTTTCTTGGACAGGAGAATGTAGTTCAGGCTTCCTGGAACCTTAGGCAATCCATATATATATATATATATATATATATATGTGTACATATATATATACATACAGACTTAAGGCAATCCATATATATATGTACATATATATACATACAGACTTAAGGCACACACATATATACATGAAATAAGTAAATAAAATTTAAAAATAGAAAAGAAGGAGGAGGAGAAAGGAAAGAAAGGCTGTCAAAATGGCTCATTAAGGTAAAAAATGCACACTGCCAAGTCTAATGAGTTCAATTCCTAGGATCTACTTGATGGAAAGAGCTGTGTCCTGAAAGTTGTCTTCTGACCTCCACACACATGTAAGAGTGCACACACACATACACACATACGCAAACATATACACACACACACAAAACCAACCCCCCAAAATGAAACTGAAAAGAAAAGAACATAGCTCATAGAATATTGCACAGTCTATATTCCAGAGAACACCTTTTTATTTTATGTCTATGAATGTTTTGCTTGCATGTATGTCTGTTTGTGCACCATGTGTGTCCCTGGTGCCCAAGGAGATCAGAGGAGGGTATTGGATCCCCTGGGACTGGAGTTACAGACATTTGTGAGTTACCCTGGGGGTGCTGGGACTAGAACCCGGGTCCTCTGGAAGAACAGTCAATGCTCTTAACCTCAGCCATCTCTTCGCTCGCTGAAAACAGCTTTTGTGGAGTTGGTTCTGGGAGTCAAATACGGATCACCTGACTTCCACAGTAGGCTCCTTTGCCTGCTGAGCCAGCTCACTTGCCTGGAACCCTGCTGTTTTTCCATGTGCATCTGAAATATGAACATACAGGATGAAGAGAGTGTGAGAGTGCACGCCTAGTCCTCTCACCCAGGAAGGACCTATGCTTGTGCAGCAAGTGTGCGGGGAGGGTGCTCACTCAGACCATGCACTGTCTGGTCCTTAGAAGAGTCCATGCTTCAGGAACGAGGGTTTGGCTACCTGCATGGAGCACACTACTCAATCTGTGTTCTAGTCAGCATGCCTGGTGCATCCTCGTGTGCTCTGGAATCATGATTTAGGACAAGGGGTATCCAGGGCTTGCTTCTGTGTCTCCTGCGGAATCTCCATTTGTAAGTAAGTGAGGAACTCTGTTACCTGCTTAATGTGCACATTCTAGATAATTAAGAGATAATGGGGCTGGAGAGATGGCTCAGCAGTCAAGAGCACTGGCTGCTCTTCTAGAGGACTTGGGCTCTATTTCAAGCACCCACATAGTGGCTCACAACTGTCTGTAACTCAAATTCCAGGGGTTCCAGCTCCCTCACACAGAAATACATGCAGGCAAGACACCAAAGCACACGAAATAAAAAATAAATACATTATAAAAATATCTTTGGCTGGGCGGTGGTGCCACACACCTTTAATCCCAGCACTTGGGAGGCAGAAGCAGGCAGATCTCAATGAGTTCAAAGCCAGCCTGGTCCATAAATTGAGTTCCAGGACAGGCTCCAAAGTTACACAGAGGAACACTGTCTTGATAAACCAAAATCAATCAATCAATCAATCAGTCAATCACTCAATCATTTTTTGACAGGGTAATGGTGGCACATGTCTTTAATCCCAACATTTGGGAGGCAGAGGCAGGTGGATCTCTATGAGTTCGAGGCCAGCCTGGTCTACCAAGTGAGTTCCAGGACAGTCAGGACTACATAGAGAAACCCTGTTTCTTTTTCTTTCTTTTTTTTTTTTTTTAATTTTTCGAGACAGGGTTTCTCTGTGGCTTTGGAGCCTGTCCTGGAATTAACTCTTGTAGACCAGGCTGGTCTCGAACTCACAAAGATCCGCCTGCCTCTGCCTCCCGAGTGCTGGGATTAAAGGCATGCGCCACCACCGCCCGGCATGAGAAACCCTGTTTCGAAAAACAAAACAAAAACAAAAAAAGCAGCAAACTAAAAAAAAACTAAACTAAACAAAAATCAGAGAGATAGAGATAGAGATAGAGAGAGAGAGAGAGGAAAAGAGGGAGAGAGATACTAAGTTGTGTTGTTGAATATTACTTTGTGTAAAGATGTGTTACATTTGTTTAACGATGTAAAGATGTATTGCTTTGTCTGTCTAAGGCACCTGATTGACCTAATAAAAAGTTGAATGGCCAATAGCTAGGCAGAAGAGTGATAGGTGGGGCTGGCAGGCAGAGGGGTTAAGTAGGAGAAGGAATCTAGGCTCAAGGGAGAACAAGAAAAGAAAGAGTGAGAGTGAGAGGGAGACTCCCAGGGCCAGCCAGCCAGCCAACCAGCCAGGGAAGAAGCAGGAAAAGTAGGACATACAGAATGAAAGAAAGGTAAAAAGCCCCGAGGCAAACATAGGTGAAGGGAAACAGGTTAAATTATGTTATAAGAGCTAGTGGGACACACATAAGATAAGGCCGAGCTTTCATAACTGATAATAAGTCTCCATGTCATGATTTGGGAACTGGTTGGTAGCCCAAAAGAAAACTGGCTACAAAGCCAGACATGCTTTGTAATCCTGTAATCCCAGCATCTAGGAGGATAAGATTAATTCAAGGCCAGCCTAGGCTGACCTACAATGTGAAGCTGTTTCAGCAAAACTAACCCCTGGGGCTAGAGAGATGGCTCAGCGGTTGAGAGCACTGGGTTCAATTTCCAGCACCGACATGGCAGCTCACAACTGTCTGTAACTCCAGCTCCTGGGAATCCAGTGCCCTCTTTTGGCCTTTGAGGGCACTTGCATGCACATGTGCATACATATATACAAATGCACACACACACATAAAAATAATACATCTTAAAAAATAGCAACATAATATTTAACACATGAGTTGGGAAGGTGGCTCAGATGATAAAGTACTTGCCTTGCAAGCACATGATTCTGAATTTGAACCTCTGAACCTGTGTAAAAAAATGAGCTGCTCAGGCTAGAGAGATGTCTCAGAGGTTAAGAGCACTGGATGTTCTTCCAGAGGTCCTGAGTTCAATTTCCAGCAACCACATGGTGGCTCTCAACCATGTATATTGAGATTTGGTGCTCTTGTGTGACATGCAGACAGAACCACTGTATACATAATAAATAAATCAATCATTAAAAGAAAATGAGACGCTGTGAAATGGGTAAGGGTATATGTAACCCCAGCACTGGGAAGATGGAGATCATGCATCCCCAGGGTCCAGTAACCATCCAGCCTGACCTTACTGGGGAGTTCCAGAACAATGAGAGACTCTGTTTCAAAAGAAACAAACAAAACAATAACAACAACAACAACAACCCAAGATGAAGAACTCATGATGACCGGAGTGTGACCTCTGACCTCCATATGCACATGCACACATGTAACCCTCACATGCGTATGTACCTACACACACACACACACACACACACACACACACATGCACAGTAAACAAGTGTAGAGGTTAACTCCCTCCAAAAAGGTTACCAGTAGTATGCAGGCTGTGGGCCGTAGACAATGTCCTCACTATTCAGAAAGTACACAATGCTCAGCGTGTGTCTCATGCCATCTGTTAGATCTCCAACTCCAGGGCTTACGCACTGAGTGTCCTCTTGCTGTATATGTAATTATCAGGCACTTGGTTATTCTTGGGGGGGGTGTCCCCACCTCCATGTGCCCTCAAGGTGCTAAGGACACAGCAGACAGAAACACAGCCCTGTTTGACTCTTTCTCTGTGTTGGAACGTCCCTTCCAGAAGGTACAGGTGGTCTCTTGTCTGCTGTACAAAGTCCTTGAATCAGTGGGATGTACTTATTGTGGCATTCAGTGTTTGTTACTTATCTAGGTTGTTTAAACTTAAAAGAATTAAAACATTTTATAATTAAAAGATTTAATTATTAGTAGTGTGTATGTGTGCAAGTGTGGAGGCCAAAGACAACTTTGCGGATCTCTCCTTCCACACTTACGTGAACTCTGAAGACTGAACTTAGGTCACCAGGCTTGCATGGCAAGTACTCTTCCTTACCCAGCCATCCAGCCCCTATACCTGAAATTTAAAAGCGTTTATTTGGCGTGTGTGCGCGTTGCACATGCGTGCATGCTCATGCACATGCAAGTGTGCATGTGTGACATGGTGCTTATGTGGAGGTTGGAGGACAACTTTTGAGAGTCATTCTTCTCCTACCGCGTGGATTCTGGAGATTGTCACTGGTGTCCCTCAGGGGACCAGGCTTGGCAGCAAGCCACCTTTACCAGTTAAGCCTTCTTGCTAGCCCCTGTGTAGATCAGTCTGGCCTCAAATTTATGGCAATCCTCTGGTCTCCAAAGTTTTGGAATTACAAATATCCACCATAGCTGTTAGTTTAGTTCTGGGTGTCGAATCTGAAACTTTGTGCAAGCTATGTTCCCAAATCTCTGTGATTCTTTCCCTTTTTTTGACGGGGAGAGGGGGCGGGGATGGGGAAATACAAAGGATCTTAGGTAGTCCAGGCAGATCTTGAATTTACAATGTAGCTGAGGCTGGCCTTGAACTCCTGATTTCTCTGCTTTCACTTCTCAAGTTCTGGCAATACAGGAGTGCTCCATCACACCTAACTTACCAGGTTCCTTATGGTTATACTCTGAGGACCCATATAACTAATCTCTATGCAAGTGGAGTGGGGGGAACCGCTCTATTTATTTGTGCACGCACTACAGAGTCACCCTCCGTAAGTGATCTTACTTGATTACGAGGTTATTTATTACGTATATACTGCCTAAGGCGCGACGCCTACTTTGTGCACAAGCGGTAGATAGTTCTTGCGTCCGTTTGTTTTGCGCACACGGCGCGATTCCCACAGGGCTGCTTGGTACAGGGAGTAGTGAGTTGCTGTTATGCACACGCTGCCCAGGTTCCAGGTACTTACTCTGCTCGCCCGCGGGGTAGGTGTTTTCTGTATTTATTTCTGTTAGGAACTGCGTTTGCAGTGTAGGTCCCGGGAGCTTTCTCTGTACATGTGGGCAGTTTGGGAGGGGGGTGGTATTTTTCTCACATCGCAAGGATCCAGTGTGCACACTCATTATACATGGGGAAACAGGAAAACCTCAGTAACAAAGCCGAGGGTGGTGGCTGCCGCTAAACAACCGAGATTGCGCAGCGCGTGCCCACTGCTGGCCTCTTCATCCTCCGCAACCCTTCCCAGGTCTGGGCACCACTGACTTCTGTCCTCCTTGCTGCACTTTCATGCCCCAGCCACCAGGGGGTGTAAGCCTCGAGCCCTCTGCTGACCCTGTAAGGACCTTCCCCTGGTCCCTGGCTCTTTTCCTAGGGCCTCTCCCAGAGGCATGCTGTGCTCCAGGAGAGATCCTTCTGCTTGTTCTCCCCGTCCCCTCATACTCTCCCGCCCCAGTGTCCTCTGAACTTGCTTGTCACTCCTCTGGGTCCAGCTGTTGTCCCAGCCTGCCCCTTCCAGCTTTCTCTGTGCTCTGTCCCCGTGTCCTATGCCCCCTCTCTCCCAGAGAGCCCGGTCCAGTGTCGATCTCCGTCTGGCATTCTCTGTGTCTCCCTGTTTCTCTTTTCTGGATGGCCCATGTCTGTGTTTCTCAGCATCACCTTCTGTTTCTAGACCTCGGTTTTGCTGTGGTCTCTGGTCTTGACCTTACTTTTGTGTCTTCTCCTCCACGTCTGTCAGCGCCTTTCTTTCTGTCAACTTCTCAGCACCCTTATGCTTACTTGTCCGTCCCTCCCACTAGTCATTCGTTTCCTCATCCGACTCTCACTTTCACGCTCCGTGCCATTTTCTATGTCTCTCTATCTTCTGGTCTCTGTCGGGGTCTCTCTCGTGTTCTTCTTGCTTTTATTGGCTCCCATCTCTGATTCTTTGGGTCTAGTTCTCCTCTCTGTATCTTCCTGCCTCTGCATCCTCTGCCTCTGCCCCTCTCTCTCTTTAGGACTCTTTCACTTGTTTGGCTCTTGTTGGCTTCTCTTATCTCTCTGTCTCTATCTCTTTTTTGGGGTCTCCCAGTCTCTGTGGGCTCGTACCTCTTTCCTTATCTCTTTGTCTCTGGTTGTTGGCGCCTCTCTCTGTCTTTATGCCCCATCTGCTACCCGCTCG
Source organism: Dicrostonyx torquatus (assembly GCA_028555095.1). NCBI lineage: Eukaryota > Metazoa > Chordata > Mammalia > Rodentia > Cricetidae > Dicrostonyx > Dicrostonyx torquatus. The sequence goes on along the minus strand of JAQHUG010000527.1, from coordinate 423,935 downwards.
CCGACCCCTGGGTCTGTATATCTCTGTACATCTCTGGACCTCTCTCTGCCTCTTTCACTACCCTCGCTCCCCTTCCTTCCTCTTCTCTTTGTCTATGGGTCTCTCTCCTTATCTCTCTCTGGCTGTAGGGCCTCTTCTTGCCTTCGATTCTCTCTGCTGAGTCTCCACTCTGTCCCTCCTTTCTCTTTTCCGCTGCGTCTATTTGTTTTTTTCAGTGTCTCTGTGTCTCATCACTGAGAGATCTCTGTTTCTGTCTCTGCGTCTCTGGAGGTCTCTGTGAGTCTCTGTGCCCGAGGGTCCCCATCACCCTGCCTGCGAGTATTTGAGTCCCTTTCTGTTCACTACCTCTCTTCTTTTCCCAATGTCTCTGTATCTCTCCATGTCTCTGATATCTCTGTGTGTCTCTGCGTCTCTGGGCTTCCCCTCATGCCGGTGTCCCCTTTTACTTCTCATTCCTCTCTCATCTCCGTGTCTCTGTCTCAGCGTGTCTCTGCGTGTCTCTGAGTCTCTATGTCTCTGTGTCTCTGTGGGTCTCGGGCCTCTCCCTGCCTCCGTGTCCCCTGCGCTCCCCGCCCTCTCCCTCTCCCTCTCTCCCCCCCTCGCTCTCTGGCTCGCGCTCTCTCTCTGAGCATCCTTGGGCCCGGGGTTGCCATGGGGACAAGGTGGGAGCCGGGGATGGCGCGCGCCTGGGCTCGCGCCGGCAGCTCAGGCGAGGAGCAGCGGCCAGAGCAGCGCCAGCAGCAGGCAGCGAGCGGGCGCGGGAGCGGGAGCGGGAGCGGGGGTAGCGTTGGCGGCGGCGGCTCCTCCTCGGCCATCCCCTCGGAGCCGTGCAGCTGACGCGCATGGCGAAGACAGCGGCGCCTACCGATGGGAGCAGCGGTAAGGCAAGGCGGCGCGGCGCAGCCGGGCGGGCGGCGGGCAGCCTCCTCCTCTCCCCAGCTCGCCTGCGCGCCCGCCCGCCCGCCCTCCCTTCCTCCCTCTCCCCTCGCAGCCCCTGCCCGCCCGCCCGCGCCGCGCTCGCCCTTCCATTTAAAAATCTTTAAAACTTTGCATATTAATATCTGCGCTTTGCATAATCTGACCCGCGCTTTATTGATTGCAAGAAGCTTAATGCAGCCGGCTCGGCCTATTGCAGAGAGCTCTCCGGGCGGGAGCCGGGCGGGCGCCGCTCGCTCCTCACCGCGCTCCGGCTGCCCGCGCTGCTGCGGGCCCCGGCCCTCTCGCTTCTCTCCCGGAGCCCGCACCCAGGCTTTGCCCCCTGGCTGGGTATTTCTATTATTTGGGGCGAGAGTGTGTGTGGGAGATCGGCTTGCTGTTGGTGGCAGTGAAGGAACCGAAGGAGAGATAGATGGGGGTGGGATGGGGGGAAAAATGGGGACTGAGAGGTGAAGAGAGAAGAAAAGAAAAAAAAAGGAGAGAAGGCAAAAAGGATAGGGAAAGAAGAGGCGTGGAGGGGGAAGGGGAAGAGAGAGAAGGCAGCCGGCGGAGGACCGAGCTGAAAGGACGGATGATGAGCGAGAGCCGAGACAGAGAAGAAAAAGGAGGGAGGCGAGGAGCGCATACTAGAGAAAAGAGCCGGAGACAGCCCCAGAGCTGGCGAAAGAGGCAGGCGGCGGGCGCTTCATCGTCGCCGTCTCCCAGGCCAAAAAATAAAGAAAAGAAAAAAAAATCACACCAATAAAAAGGTGCTGAAAACAAAACACATCGCTGCTGGGGCCACCGAACACAAAAAGGAGTGAGCTTGGAGACGCAAGGCGAGGTGGCATCCGCTCCCGGCTGGCCGCGAAGCTTCGGAGAGGCTCCCAGGGCTGGGTGGGACCCCTATTTTAACCCAGTATTTGAGGAAGGGGTAACTGTGCAGAAAATGAGGCGAGAGGGTTCAGGGCTGGTGGAGGTTTGCCTGTTTTTTTTTCTTTCCTCTCCCCCCTCCTTCTTGGAGGTGTGGGGGCCGGTTTAGTGAGGTGATGGTTGGTGATGCTGTCTGAAGCTCCGAAGCAAGCAGGGTGCATGGGGGGGAGAGGTAAGGGCGCTGGGAACAAGAAAAGGCTTGGGGTGGGAATGGGGGCGTGAGAGAAAGGAACGGGGTGCCTTGGCCAGCAGGAAGGGTGGGAAATGGGAAGTGGAAGCAGCCGGGATGGGACGCGGAGAGGCGGTGGCGCCTCTCAGGCGTGAAGAGAGGTGGAAAGCAGAATCAGGGGCCCCGGAGTGATGTTAGGGAGTCGCAGTGCACCCCTCAGCTCTCTGGGCAAAGTCTGTAACTTGGGGGAACCCCTTTGACTGACTCTCGTTCCCTTTCTTTTTCTTCTTTTCCTGTCTTTTCACCCGTTCTTTTCTCTCCTTTATCTCTTCTCTTTCCGTTTTCCAGTTTTTCTCTTCCTCTTCTCACTGACAGCCTTCTCCTCGCCACCCCAGGTTGTCTTCCTTTTCTTTCTCCATTCTCTCCACCAGCTTTTTTTCTTTCTCTCTCCTTTTCCCACCCCCTTATTTCATTCTCTCCTCCCTGCCACTCATTTCCCCTGTCCCCCCATTCCCTCTCCCCCTCCCCCAGTTTCAGTTATTCATCACTTTTGCAGCATCAGCATTGAGCAGGGTGCCAGGGAGAGGGGCTCCATGCAAAGCCAAAGATCCCATAACTTCACACCAGAGCCTAACCTCTATGCCCAAATCCACAGATCTCTGTGCCGGTTTTGCTAGCTGGGGACTTGGGTTTACCCTAGGGTCCTGGGGTCACCTCTTATTCTCTTCTGGCTTCTGGTAAAGTCTTACCGAAGGCTCACTGGGGCATGGGAGGGGGAGGGGAAGACCCTAAGTGAGGGCTTATCACTGTGGTCCTAGCCCTACTGAGAAAGAAGGGTGTGGGCAGAGAAGAAAACGACATGGAAGGGAAAAGGGGAGGAACTGGGAGCTTGGGGGACGTTTATCTGAGCGGGTCCACAGAGCTTTGGAGTCTCAGGTAAAAGATCCCAAGAGAAAGGCTTTGACCTGCCGACCACTCCCCACTTTCTTCCATCCTTGGGCCTATTGAACTAGAACCAGCAAATCTTAGATTTAGAGAAGACTCCAATCAACTACTTAACTCTACAGTTGTAGACTCTAGCCATCTCAGGTGAATTTGTTCCTCAACCCCCAGGGTGTAAAGGGAGGGTGAGGTGTCATTGCTTGGCGGGGACCTGGTCTGGTGTGTACAGAGTCAAACCATGGCGGCAGCATGCATGTGTACAAGGCCCTCCTGGTAAGGAAGAGGTGCTTGGGACGCTAACTGCATGTAGGGTTCTGGAGCCTTAGCAGAGTGAGAAAAGCTGGAAGTATAGAATTGTGACATACGGTTTTAGTGGGGTTTGGGTGCCTAGTGTCCCCATTGTGGGTGTTCCACATCCAAGAGGGAGTCTGACATGTCTTCCGGCCGGTCTCTCTCGCCTTGGTGTTTTTGTAGCATCCGTTATGTGTGCATGCGGGAGGCCCTCTCTGGCTCATGTGTGGAAGTGTCCATGAGTGTGCAGGGCTGTGTTTTAAGTCTAGCATCAGAGATGGACACGAGACACTCTTGTGTGCGGTTACTAAGTCTGAACGTGGCGTGTACACGATAGAGTCACGTATATGAAAGTGCCTTTGCTCATAGAACTGTCCTTAGTGTTGTGCTACTGTTGGGGGTCCCTGTGTGTCCTGGATAAAGGGGTGGGCAGGCTTGTGAAGCGAGGTCTAGGTGGATGCTCACGGAAGTCGCGTCCGGGTAGTTTTGACAGCTTACACAGCATCTTTTAAACTGGGTTCAAGAAAAAAAATCTACCCTCCCATAGTTGCCCTCCCCCAAAAAGCCTTCTTTGGCCCCTCCATAGTAACAAAGTATTCTCGTATAGGGACTGTGCCCGGTGGCCTGAAAGGAAGGAAATGGATCAGGGCCTCAGACAGCATCTCTAGTTGTTGGTAACAAGATTCTGTCTACTTCCTGATTTGTAGGTAATGCTGGACAGAGACCCAGCCATGCATGTTGGAGACACCTAGACCCCTGGTTTTTGGGATGCTGTTGACCATCCCTCTGGCACGTTGCTGGGCTGTTCTTGGGGACATTGGTAGCCTCACTGTACATCAGTCTTCATAGGGAGAGTGGAGTGTTCAATGTATCGTGGTGGGAAAGGACTCAGCCACACTGAGTGTGCTTTTGTGTGCATTTGTGTACAGGTTGTGTGTTCAGGAGAAGCTGTTAGTCTACACACCCTAGACATTATCGTGTGAGTGAGTTTTTTTTCAGTGGCCAGTCTGGGCTGCCTCTTACCTGGTTCACAGACACTCCCTCCTTACATTCAGGGCCTATGGGGAGAAGCCCCTTCACCCATGAAAATAACAATTAGTCTGGGGATTGTCCCCTTTGCACCCCATTGGGTAGGGCCTTTTGTGGCCCTCGTGCACAGTGATAATGTGGGGGGATGATCCACTGGAGGTAAGTGACAGATGTCCATGCCAAGAGCTGGCCGGATGGTGCTAGGTGCCAGGGATCAGGTTTCCTCTCCAGCATGTGCTGGTTAATTTCCAGGATTTATCAGGGTAGAAGTGGTTGAGAAACCCGGGTAAGGAGAATCGGAGAATCGTTAGAAGTGATGATGGATGGGAGGGATACCTAAGTGTCTCTGTCCTTTCTTCTAAATGTGCCACTTACTGCGTTTTCTTTGGTTTCTTTTCCATATATTAATATTAGTAATAATAATAACAGTGGGTCCTCACCCGGTTCTCATGGAAGTCCTGGCAGGTAACCTCTCTTACAGATGAAGAGTGGGACATTCATATTATTAGCCTAGTCCATAATTCTCTGAGCTGGGGCCAGGGCTTTTGTCTGTAGGAGTCTCTCCCAGTCCTCCTCAGCTGTCCCACTACCATTCCCTTTGCTGCCTTGGACCCTTCCCACTTCCTCCCTGCTCCGAGAGACCACAGACCTGTCTTCAAGGACCTGTCAGGTGGATGGATGCCTTATGTGACTCCGTGAGGGTTGGAAGACCTGGGTCTGGCTTTCCATTGTGGGAGGGAAGCTGGAAAATTAGTGGGTTGAACCTGCTCGATCGGATGGTATACAGAGGAGTTTCTGAGTCCTCTGATCCTGCCTCCTGAGCCCAGGACCACTTTCTCAGGAGCAAGTGGTGGTGTTGGGAAGCAAATATGCCTTCCTTTTCTCGCCAGTCACTCATCTCCCCGTCTTTACTAGATCCTTCGGTCAGGCAGTTTCCCCAGCTCTGACACATTCAAGAGGCTGGAGGTCCCCACCTCACAAAGGCTTTGCCTTCAATAGGTATTTGAGTGGCAAAAACCAGTGTGTGAATGAAGCCTAGTGAGCTCCCCCAGGTAATTAGGATAGTAGCACGATTATTCTTGGCCTAAAAATAATGGTTAGGCACCAACTACTGACTCGAACAGAACCAGTGTGTGGTGCCTGACTGTGAGCACAAGAAAGGGAGAAAGACAAATGGGGTCCAACTAGCAGATGGGGGCATTGGGGACACTTGTGAATTGGGAAGGGAGAGCACGGGAGGGCATCAGGATGGCCATGGGAGGTGGAGAGAAAGCATCTCACGTTGCAGGCTTGTTCTTGGGACCTACCTGAGTTTGGTCTCATATGGCAAAGCCTCTTCTGTGGAGACCTGAAAGATGCTCTGATAAGTTTAACCTGGCTTGTAGTGGAGCATCATGAGCAATCACACACACACACATACACACGCATGCACGCATGCATGTGCGTGGCTTACAACAATGTTCCTTGTATACTCAGGAAATGTCATGTGTGAACATGAGCATGCCCCTGTGTGTACACCAACAGGAACAATCGTCCTGGTGTCAGTTCAGAACACCACTTCCAGAAATGAACAAGGAGGCAGAGTACTTTAGCCTTGACCCCAGGATCCTGTACCAAGCAGGGCTGTGGCCCACACAGGCATCAGACTAGGCCAGAGACCCTCCCCCACCCTGGGTGTGGACTCATGTGGCATTCATGGACTTAATCCGCCGCAGTGAGGCCAGGGAGGCAGCATCTGTCACTTTCACAAACACAGGCAACAGAGTCTCAGAGACAGACTCCACTTGTCCATAACCTCAAGAAGCCGACATCTATGCCGCACTGCCCCTCCATTCCTAAGAGAGGGAGGCCCTCGCGGTCCCCGCATCAAGTACAGACCGATGTACCAGACCACCCCTGCAACTAAAGCATTTGTGTGCACACATACACACGCACACAGGCAGATGCATACATCCACACATGAAGTATAGCTTCTTCCATTCTACTTCCCATATGCAAAACCATACACATATGCACCCTTTGACTTTTAACTTACAATTGCTGACATCCTAACCTTCTATTTCTCTCTCTGTCTCTGTCTCTGTCTCTGTCTCTCTCTCTCTCTCTCTCTCTCACACACACACACACACACACACACTCCTTTTGAGTGAAAACACAGCAGTAGCCATCCCACCACTCTTACACACATACCTCTAAGCTAATTCACACATACACACACACACACACACACACACACAAACACACCAGAATCACTGTGGCTAGCGGTCATTGAAGGATGACAGCCTGAACAGTGTGCTGAGGAGGGGGATCGCCCTGAGGCATGGGCCGAGGGTCACACAACAGGGTACATCGGATTCCCTTGAGGCAAGAGTCAGGCAGACCCCGAAAGGGCTCCGATGGTCTGGATGGTTCTGCCAGGTAAGGGAGATTCAACAAATGCAGGCCAAAAGCAGGAGGCAGCTAATGGCCGAGGCCGCTGATGGCCGAGATGGCTGGTCAGCGAGGAGGGGAGGCTCTGCAATTGATGTGACTCAGGGCTGGACAAATGATGGCGCATTTGGCTGAGGCTTGCCTGGGGGTGGGGGTGGGCATAGACCAGAGACCAGACAGCCTCTCTCACCTCAGTGGAGAAAGGGTCAGGGAAGGCTTTGGTGCCGCAGGGTGGGTTCTCTGACCTGGCTCCACCATACAGAATGTATCCCGCTGGACATAGGTGTCTTGGAGTCTTTGTATGTGCGAGGATGCTTGTTTGTGCACATGTATGTTCACATACTTCTCAGCAGTTGTTGTGTGCATCTACCTACATAGAACTTTGTGTCTTCGGCCTTCTCGGTGTGTGTCCTTGCATGTATGCCTAGCCCACCACTACAAAGTGCCCAGGGACATTTTAGTTGGAAACCGGGCCACCTTTGTGTCTGTGTATCGAGTGTGGAGGGACATTTCTCACCGTACACTGCGTGTGCTTATACAAATGTTTATGTACAGTTTGGGCATTTGCATAGATTACATTGGTGTAGAGGTTAGGGTTGGGGGAAAAAATTAACCTGGCTCCGGACCCTCAACTCACCATGCGTTTGGTGGCCCACGAGGCTGGCTTTGTGCATCTGCTTGTCTCTGTCTCTGGATAGCAGGAGGTGGGTGATAGGTGGGCTTGTATGCTTTCCTGCTTCAGAGTTTGAATATCTATGTCTACAGCCATCTCCCTCTGGGTATGGCCATGGGTGGGTTGGAGCAGACTAGGATGAAGGGGGCATCTCCCTGAATCTCCTCATCCCTCTGTAGGGAGGTCATGCAAGCCACACTGGGCTCGGCTGGGATCCAGTACCCGGCACGGTGCAGACCACTCCCCTCCTCCCCCCTCCATGACCTTTGAGCACAGCAGCCCCAAATACATATTTATCAGAGGGGCTGTGGGGACCAGCCCCTCCCCCACCACTCCCCTCAGGGCCCAGCCTGCCTGGCTGCAGAGAAATTAACCTTGTGACACGGGAGCTTGCTGACACCGGGGCCTCCTCCCCATCCACACAGTGCATGTGAGCATGGGTGTGTGTGAGCAAGACAGAGAGGAGTGCTTCATCTACACTGGGAAGACGGCAGCAGCTGGAGGAAGAAAGGCACAGAGTTTCCATATGCCTGTAGCACGCACATGCGCGCGCAGACACATTACGTGTGTGTATGAGTGTATTATATATATATATATATACTCTCTCTTAACTAGAGGGGCTACATAAGTTTTGGACACGTTCACAAATACACATGCAGATGTAGGCATGGCTTGGGGATGTAGTTCAGTCAATGGAGTGCTTGCCTGACATGCACAAGGCCCTGTGTTTGATCCCCAGTACCATGGAAAACAGGTTCAGTGACTGTGTTTATAATTCTAGCACTCAAGAGGTAGAGACACAAGGTTCAGGAGTTCAAGGTCATCCTTGGCTACCTAGAGAGTTCAAGGCCAGCCAGGACTACCGTGAAACCCTGTCTCACAAAAAACAAAAATAAAAAAAGCAAACCCCTCAAAAAAAAAAAAAGAAAGAAAGAAAAGAAAAAGAGAAAGAAGAAGAAAAAAAAATCAGAAACCAATGCAGCAAGCATATGTAGCCACAGGCCCTGATCCAGGTACTGCTGCTTTTCATCAGAGAGTCCCTCAGAAAATGAGTAAGACCTAAGCATGGTGCGTAAGTCCTTAGGCGGCCAATCCACAGACACCTGCGTAGATGTCTACAGAGATGCTGAAATGGACACACAGGATTTGAAAACAAGGCTACGACAGCCCAGATGTCTATGCAGGCAAGTAGATAGGACAAACACCAAGGATGCTCCCGGATGCTCCTCCCGTGGATGTTTTCTCCACAGAGATTGTATGAAGACAGCTGCTGAAACATGGTGACACTTCTGCCTGTGAGTGCACACTGGCCAGTTCAGAAACCACGGTGAAGCCACCTGTGGTGACAAAACAGGACACAGATCACCCAGCCTAGCTTTGTCCTCGTCCCATCACATGGAGATGAAAATGGGTAAATGCTTAAACCTGGAAGTGTTTCTGGAGTTAATTTGCTGTTTCACACACCCTGAGTGCCTGTGTAAGCCAAACCTCCTCCCAAATCCTGGGGGAAATGAAAGGTGGCATACAGAGCAATACCTGTGTCCACAGCTAGTGCAGATGGACCCACAATAGAGATGTAGATGTAAGTCGTGATCACATCTGGGGAAGGAGAGGAACCCGGAGAGCCCTCCATGGGGGGACCTTCCGGGAGAAGGTCGAGTGTAACGCCTTGGAGTGATGGTTCTCAACCTCTCTAATGCCACCACCCTTTCATACAGTTCCTCATGTTGTGGTGAGCCCCAAACATAAACTTATTTTCATTGCTCCTTCATAGCTGTAATTTTGCTATTATCAATCGTAATATAACTATCTGTGTTTTCTGATGGTGTTAGGTGACCCCTGTGAAAAGTCATTTGACCCGTAAAGGGGTTGAAGGGGTTGAGACCCACAGGCTGAAAGATGCTGGAAAGACTTTTAAGCCAAGTTTTGGACGGGGACACACACACACACACACACACGTTCTCTGAAAAGGCACCAAAGCCACACAGCCATAAATGCCCCAGGATCAGATGTGACACCCTCCCTGTGCTACATCTGTCCCTAGGAATCTCCTCTGGGTATGTCCCTAGGTAGATCTTGGGGTCCTCCAGCTGTGCTCCAGGTTTGGGGACTGTGACCAGATACATGAAACATATCAGGCACCATGGAAGAAGACTGCGGGAGACCTCATTAGGAAGGCACCCTGGGGACAGATGGGTAGGGCAGGTGTGGAATGTCCCACCAACTGCAGAAAAGCCAAGGTCGCGTTGGGTGTGTTGGAGAGTTGCAGAAGAGTTTGAGGGGGGTCTGAACTGTATGATCCAGGGGCTGAGCTCTGCAGGGTCGGCTCAGGACATGGGGAGGAGGAGGGCTAGGATTGGGGGCACTCTGAAGGAATATCTGGTCAGCAGTTTCCTAGCCTCAAACCCTCCTGCCACCCCGGCCTGTGCAGGCAGCCCCAGTGAAGGCCTCTCAGGCGAGTGGTTGTCATTCCTTTCCTTGCGCCAGGCCCCATCTTTTGACCACCAACAAGAGCTGACCCAATGGCAATTGCCCTCAAATGGAGACTTGCCAAGGGATGGAGGCTGAGTTCGGAAGCCCTCTAGCTACTACTGTCTTCATAGTTTCCTGAGGCCTCTCTGGAGGTCAGGCAGAGATAAGTCAACCCCCTTCCTGTCTCAGAAGGGATCCCTGGTCTGGCAAGGTGGGCCTTGATTAAGCCCTGCTAGGAGTTTGGGGGGTTTGTCAAAGGTTTTAGGGGCTGTGGAGCTATGTGAATCAGACACCCCATAGAGTATATGGGACAAGAGGCAAGGAACCTAGTTTTGAGGGCAAAGGAGCCGCACAGTGAGGCGAGCTGTCATTTCCTCACACAGAGAAACACTCCCCACAGGCCAGGGTAAAGTACTGGTTGTGTTAAGTGTGAGGGTCTGAGTTCAGATCCCAGACCCCAAATAAGAAGCTGACAATGGGGGTACATGACTGCAGTCTCAGGGCTGGGGAGACAGAGACAGGGAGCTCTCTAGAACTAACTAGTCTAGTTGAACTGGCAAGCCCAGGTTCAGTGAGAGACCTGTCTCCAAATATGAGGCAGAGGGGCCAGCAAGATGGCCCAAGATGGCCCGTGCTCAGTTCTGGAACTCCTGCTTTGGGAAGTTGCTCTCTGGGATCCACATGCATACTTTGGCACGTGAGTTCCCCCTTGTCATACCCCCACCCAAGAAAGAAAAAATAATCAGGTGGAGAGGGATCGGTGAAGACACCCAACCTCAACTTGTGGCCTCCACATGCACTCACACACACATGCATACACACTGGTACATCTATGCTACACATGAACACATGCCCATCACACGCATTTACAAGCAACACAAAAAAAAAAAGGAAGAAGAAAGAAGAAAAACCAGGCATTGTGGGATTGTGGGACATGACTGTAATATCAATACTAAAAATATAGAGACCAGAGGATCAAGAGTTCAAGGCCAGCTTGGGCTACAAAACAAGTTTAAGGCTATCCTAGGCTACATGGGGCCATTTTCTCACAAAAGAAGGAATGCCATAGTCTTTGTAAGCCCCATATGAGCCGTCTGCCTTTTTATTTGTATTTTGTGTACTTTGGGGTTTTGCCTACATGTAGGTCTGTGTAAGCCTGTTGGATCCCCGGGAACCTGATTATAGGCATAGATTATAGTTGTGAGCTGACATGTGGGTGCTGGGAATTGAACCTGGGTCCTTTGGAAGAGCAACCAGTGCTCTTAACCTCTGAGCCATCTTTCTACGTCCACCACTTGCTTTTTTGTTTTTCTTGAAACCCATCTTCTGCCTCAGGGCCTTTGAGCTTGTAAACTTTGCCAGGAAAGCTCTGACTCTTCAGTGCCTTTGGGCAGCTGTCCAAATGACACTATCCCAGTCTAAACTGTCATTTATAATCTGGCTCCGCCTGCCTTATTTTCTTTGGTAGACCTCACATCTGTTTTCTTCTGCGGCATCTCTCCCTCTGCCAACAGCTCAGAGGGCAAGGACTTTGTCTTCATGGCCACACCTTGGCACCTAGCATAACACACACAGCGAGCAGTCAGTGATGCGTGCCTGGCTGTTCTGTGTGACCACGGTCATGGTGGAGGAGAATGCCAGATAGGGGTGAGGGGCCACACGGTGCTGTGAGGGACATCAGCAAACCGGTTGCCTCCTCTCAAAGGGACGACTGGGGCCTGTGTGTCACCATTTCCACTCCTTCATCTTATCCCCAGGGTCACGTCTGCTCCCAGTCCTTCTCCCCAGGGTCATATCTGCTCCCAGTCCATCCCCTCCTCATCACTGAGGTGCTCCTCGATGTTCTCTGTCAATGAGGGGGGACCACTGTGATCGAGCTTTGTTTGGCACAGAGACTCATGTAGCTCAGGCTTGCCTCAAACTCTCTAAGTAGCCAAGGATTGGCCTTGCCTCTGATCCTCCTGCCTGTGCCTCCAGAGTCCTGAGTCCTGGCATTACAAATGTGCTCTGCCAGCCGGGCGGTGGTGGCGCACGCCTTTAATCCCAGCACTCGGGAGGCAGAGGCAGGCAGATTTTTGTGAGTTCGAGACCAACCTGGTCTACAAGAGCTAGGTCCAGGACAGGCTCCAAAGCTACAGAGAAACCCTGTCTCGAAACAAACAAACAAACAAACAACAACAAAAAAAAACCAAAAAAAACCCCAAATGTTCACTGCCACAATCATTTCAATCTGGGATTTTTGTTTGTTTGTTTGTTTGTTTTTTCTGAGACAGAATTTCTCTGTGTAACAGCCCTAGCTGTCCTGGAACTAGCTCTTGTAGACCAGGTTGGCCTCAAACTCACAGAGATCCGCCTGCCTCTGCCTCATGAATGTTGGGATTAAAGGCGTGTGCCACCACTGCCTGGCTAAATGCCACCACCACAGTCATTTTATGTGGTGTTAGAGATGGAACCCAGGACCCTGTACATGCTGGGCAAGTACTCTACCAACTGAACCACATCCTCAGACCAACCTTGAACTTCTGATCCTCTTCTACCTCCTAAGTGCTGGGATTACAGGCATGTGCCTCCATGTTGTGTGTACGTGATTCTGGAGAGACAATTCAGAACTTCATGTAGGTTAGCAAACTCTCTACCAAGCTACAGCCTCAGCCCTCCTTCTTTCGAGACAGGGTCTCTCTGTGTAGACCAGGTTGTCCTAGAACTCACTGTGTAGACCAGGCTGTCCTAGAACTCACTGTGTAGACCAGGCTGTTCTGGAACTCACTGTGTAGATCAGGCTGGCCTTGAGCTCACAGAGATCAGCCTGCCTCTGCCTCCCTAGTGCTGGGATTGAAGGTGCATGCCTACATGTGTATATGTGCACCAAGTTATGTCAGGTGCCCTTAGAGGCCAGACTTTGGAACCCTGGAACTGGAATTCCAGCTGCTCATGAGCTGCCATGCGGGTGCTGGGAATTCAAGCCAGGTCCTCTGGAAGAGCAGCCAGTGCTCTAATTGCTGAGCCATCTCTTCAGCCTCTGAAACTTCATATTATTGGTTTTTGTTGTTCATTAAAAATGAAAAGGGCCGGGTGGTGGTGGCACATGCCTTTAATCCCAGCACTCAGGAGGCAGAGGCAGGCGGATCTCTGTGAGTTCAAGACCAGCCTGGTCTACAAGAGCTAGTTC
>JAQHUG010000527.1:388770-409737 GCA_028555095.1 Dicrostonyx torquatus | reverse complement strand
ACCTGTCAAAGACAGGGTTTCTCATGGAACTGGAAGCCTGCCATTCCACTAGTGGGGTCTGTCTGTCTTCAACTGTAGCATGATAGAGAGAGAGATAGAGAGAGAGAGAGAGAGAGAGAGAGAGAGAGAGAGAGAGAGAGAGAGAGAGAAAGACAGAAATTGGGGTTCAATTTTAGGGTTAGAAAAGAAAAACTGCCAGCTACTGGCTCTTATCTCTATTTCATTCTGAAATGGTGATCCTGTCTCCATGATTCTCAGAATGAGACTCTGTGAGAGCTCTCCTCCCATCTTAAATTCTCTCGAGGGCTGTGATTAAAGACATGAACCACTACTGTCAGATTTCTATGGTAAACTAGTGTGGCTACTGGGATTAAAGGTGTGTGTCACCACTGCCTGATCTGTAAGGCTGACCAGTGCGGCTGTTTTACTCTCTGATCTTTTTTGTTTGTTTGTTTGTTTGGTCTGGTTTGGTTTGGTTTTCGAGACAGGGTTTCTCTGTAGCTTTGGAGCCTGTTCTGGAACTAGCTCTTGTAGACCAGGGTGGTCTCGAACTCACAGACATCCGCCTGCCTCTGCCTCCCGTGTGCTAGGATTAAAGGCGTGCGCCACCACCGCCCGGCATACTCTCTGATCTTTAGGCAAGCTTTATTTATTGAAATACATATGAAATATCACTACATCAGACACCCACCTCTGGTGTTTCAGACACATGCAGTCATGCCCAGTTTCTTATTTGGGTGTGGGGGACTTAAACTCCAGACTTCATGTTCTTCCTAAAACTGAGCCAGCTCCCCTAACCCCATGACCTTGATGCCCATGCTTCCACCTCAAGAGCTGGGATGAGAGACAGATGCCATGTGCCTTCAGAGCACAAGACGTTAATGATATGGTGCTAGATGGAACCAAGAGCTTCATATACCCTAGGCTCATATACCCTCACTGGGAATTCTAGGCAGGGGCTCTACCACTGAGCCACACCCCAGCCCCTCACTGGGGATTCTAGGCAGGGGCTCTACCACGGAGCCACACCCCCAGCCCTCACTGGGAGATTCTAGGCAGGGGCTCTACCACTGAGCCACACCCCCAGCCCTCACTGGAGGATTCTAGGCAGGGGCTCTATCACTGAGCCACACCCCCAGCCCCTCACTGGGGGATTCTAGGCAGGGGCTCTATCACTGAGCCACACCCCAGCCACTCACTGGGGGATTCTAGATTCTAGGCAGGGACTCACCACTGAGCCACACCCCCAGCCCTCACTGGGGGATTCTAGGCAGGGGCTCTATCACTGAGCCACACCCCCAGCCCCTCACTGGGGGATTCTAGGCAGGGACTCTACCACTAAGCCACACCCCCAGCCCTCACTGGGGGATTCTAGGCAGGGGCTCTATCACTGAGCAACACCCCAGCCCCTTACTGGGGATTTTAGGCAGGGGCTCTACCACTGAGCCACACCCCAGCCCTCACTGGGGGATTCTAGGCAGGGACTCTACTACTGAGTACACTTCCATTCTTTGATATTTTTTAAGTTTGGTTTCATTTGCTCAGATTGAGTTGAAAATCTTCATCTTCCTGTCTCCACTTCCTGAGAGGTATAATTATAATTATAGCCATGTGTCATCATGCTTGCATAATTTTTTTTCTTTCTTTCATTAAACTAGACTATCATGGATATGTGTTACAACAAGCTAGTAACTGTTAGAAGTGGAGTTTATATGCTCCATCAGCTGGTCTATGACTCAGGACTCAGGGAAAACAGAAGCATTTGCTCTCTGCTCTCCACCCCAGCCAGTCCTGTCCTTCTCTGCCAAACCCAGCAAAGCCTTCAAGAATGTGGGTGGAGTCCTGTGTAGTGGTGAGCATCTTTAATCCTAGCTCTTGGAGGCAGAGGCAGGTGGATCTGTGTAAATCTGAGACCAGTCTGGTCTACAGAGCATGTTTCAGGCCAGCAGTGGCTACACAATGAGATACTCTATCAAAAAAGGAAAAAATAAAAAAGAATATGGATGAATTTTTTGTTTGTTTGTTTTTCAAGACAGAGTTTCTCTGTGACTTTGGGGACTGTCCTGGAATTCTTTCTGTAGACGAGGCTGGCCTCTAACATATAGAGATCTGCCTGTCTCTGCCTCCTGAGAGCTGGAATTAAAGGCTTGCACCACCACCACCCAGCTAGAGTGTGGGTGAATTAGAACACCACTGAGAGTTTATCTTGTGGTTTTAGCTGTCAATAAGTGGGCAGGATAGGATCAAGCTCAATTCTGGCCTGCTTCCTCATCAGGAAACTGAGGGCTTACACCAGGGGAGACAGAGGTAAGACAGTCCCACAGCCATACTCAGCTGCTTAGGAAAGAGACAGAAACAGAAACTGGCTCCTGGCTCCTGCCATCTCACAGCCAGGAGGGAGCAACTATAAGAGTAAATGTACACGCAGACCACAGAAGGCATGGCTCAGGTGTAGAGCTTCTGTTTAGAATCCCCCAGTGAGGGGCTAGGGGTGTGGCTCAGTGGTTGAGCCCCTGCCTAGAATTTCCCAGTGAGGGGCTGCGGTATGGCTTAGTGATAGAGCCCCTGCCTAGAATCCCCCAGTAAGGGGCTAGGGGCGTGGCTCAGTGATAGAGCCCCTGCCTAGAATCCCCCAGTGAGGGGCTGGGATGTGGCTCAGTGGTAGAGCCCCTGCCTAGAATCCCCCAGTGAGGGGCTGGGGGGTGGCTCAGTGGTAGAGCCCCTGCCTAGAATCCCCTTGTGAGGGGATGGGGGTGTGGCTCAGGGGTGGAGCCCCTGCCTAGAATCCCCCAGTGAATTCAAGACAAGCATAAGCAACTTGGTGAGAACTTGTCTCAAAATACAAGAACAAAAATTTGGCTAGTGCTATGGCTAGGTGGTAGAGCCCCTGCCTAGAATCCCCCAGTGAGGGACTGGGGTGTGGCTCAGTGGTAGAACACCTGCCTAGAATCCCGAGTGAGGGGCTGAGGTGTGGCTCAGGGGTAGAGTGATGCCTAGGGTATAGGAAACCCTTGACTCCATTCCCAATACTTAAACTGTTAACATCTTTGTATCTCTTTCTCTGTATAGTTCAGACTCACTGGAATGTAAATGTGTGGGATACAAACTCATGTTTCTGATCTCTATTCCAGACCTTCCTTTTCTTTTCTTTTTTTCTCTTTTCTTCCTCCCCCATCCTCCTTCTTTTTGGTTATATCTGTGTTCGTGATTATATACTTCATGCTTGGGTGTATAAGTTGCATTTTTTTCGACAATGGATTATGAGTGGCATGTCTGTGCCAGTGAATTTATTTCAGGCTTATTTCCCCCAGCCCCACCGTGTTCCTTTGTGTGACTGCTGTGACATCGTTTATTGTGTCGGCCCCCAGCCACGACACATCTGAGTTCTTTCACAGACATCCCAATTGTAATTGTCCCCAGGTAATAGATGAGGGTACTGAGGCTGGCATGGAAAGTCTCTCACACATGTCAAACGTGGAGGCACTGTCGAGGGCAGGTACGGGTGATGTGGGTACAGTTCCTGGCCTCACATCAGGCAGAGAGATCCTGAGAGGGAGCAGCATGGTTAGAGGCAGCCCACCAACACATATACCTAGGGGGAAAGGAAGGGACATTTGGGGAGACCACCCTATCCCAGGCCCTGAGACCCAGGCTCACTGCACACCTGAGCCCTGCCCTGTCACGCGCTCCACCCCTCTGGCTGCCTCATTCCCTGAGCCCACTCACCGCCTGCTCCATCCTTGCCAGCTTATCAATAGGTTAAGTGGTCGGGTCAGCGATATTGACCATTTGATTAGGACCTTGTCAGATCAATCCCCGCTCATCTCACGGGCCTCCTCCCCGTCCATGTGTTCCCGTTTGCTCTTCTGGGCTTGGGAGCAGCTGGCGGCACAAGCAACCATCACCCCACACAGAATCCTCAAACTGGGAATCCAGCCCTGCCTGAGCCACTTTTGACTGTGCCCTTAGGTGCTGACTGCCTGTCCCACACCCCTCTTGCAATCAGGGAACTTGTTTGTACTATGTCCTAAGCTCAGGCCGTCAGAGCTGCTCCTCTCAGCTGTGTGACCGTGGAGAATCGGCTTTACCCTTTCTTAGCCTTCATGTCTTCAGCCGTGTGTCTGCAGTGAACCCAAGAGTTGAGAGGACCTTGCTTGCAGAATGTCTAGTAGTGTTTGGTGTATAGACTGCAGTCGGCAGTACCGACCACATTGTTAGAGTTATTCATATTTACGCTTGTGCTGTTCTGTCCCTCAGTGGAGGTGTATATGGGCAGGCTGTATCTGGGGGACAAGTGACACCATCATCATAGATCTGTCCTGAAGTCCAGTGAGCAACCATATCCCATTCCAGGTGATGCCAGGGATTCCCAGAGTAGCCTGACCTCACCTTGCCCTCAGGTGGTTCATCGGTTGGCGGGTGGGTGGTAGATGTCTCCAGGACACAGCCAAGCAGTGTAGATACTGACTGGGAGGAAAACTGAGGAGCCGGGACCCAACCCTGACCTCAGAGAACAAGGTTCAAGTTCTGGTGCCTCCTCTTCCTGTGCCTGGTGACTGCCAGCTCCGTTTCTCACGATGCTAGATGTGCAAGAGGAATTTGCCAGACTTCAGGCACCACTGCAGATAGTGCTCTACCCACTGGGCTCTGCCTACAGATATCTGCTCGGAAAAGGGGCTCTCCCCTCTTCAGACTCGACATGAGAGCCCTGAGCCTGGAAAGCAGATAACAGCACTGAAGGGAGAGCTGCCAGGGTGGCACTACCCGTGGGCACTGGGTGGGCAAAGATGGCAGAGGGCTAAGAAGCACACGTAGGCCCTGCGAGCTGCCTTGGGGGAAGACCCCAGCCCTTAGGCACTGTCTGACTGAGGGGGGCTCCTCTGAGACTGGGGATTCCCCTCCCGCCCACCATCACTTACACCAATATTGACGGTTAATGCCGTGTCGCCATCGTGTTCAACACTCAGCGCGGCTAATTGTTTTGACTGGGAATCGGCAAGGCGATTAAACGCCATCGATTTTGCCCTGCGCGCTGCATCGATTTTTAAATTTCCTATTGATCCCAGCCCTAAATCTCCTTAACCAAGACCTCACCGTGGAGATGACAGCCACTGATTAGCCCTGAGGTGGGGAGGTTGTGCATAAGATGGGGGGATGACCCCCAGGGGGGAACCACCCCATTTCTCTCTCCCCACAGGGACCAGGGTCCTCATCTCCCTCTGCCCCGAGGATGAAGGCCCAACCATCCAGACTTCCAGGGAGAAAGGAGGGACTGGGGAGCCTGGGAGAACCCCAGCTCCTTTACCCCTCTTTTCTTTCCTGTTTAGAATTTTTTTTTCTGTTTTCTTTGTATGGTCACATCTCTTCTGTCTCTTCATCTCTTCTGATTTTCTTTCTCCATCTGTCTCTCCTCTCCATCACTGTCTTTCTCTCTTTTCTTTCTGAAATTCATGCTTCTTCCAATTTCCCAAATCCTTGTCTGATCCTGGGCCTCAGTCTCTCAGCTGCACCTGCCTGTCTGCCATGACGTACAAAAGTCATCTATGAAGGTCCACAGCTAGCCTTGCAATTCCCCACCTCCGTTCTTGGGAGTACAGCCACGGGCTCACACATGGGTTTGGATCTGGGCTTACTGACCTTGTGAGCTGATTCTCAAGGCTCTTCCTCTCTGTGTTATTTTTGTTTGTTTGTTTTTTAGTTTTTCCAGATAGGATAGCCCTGGCTGTCCTGGAACTCGGTTCTGTAGACCAGGCTGACCTCAACCTCAACAGAGTTCCACCTGCTTCTGCCTCCCGAGTGCTGGGATTTGTTTGTTTTTCGGAGTCACATTGGCCTAGAGTTCGCTATATACCCCAGGCTGGCTTCAAATGTGAAACCAATCCTCCTTTCTCAGTCTCCCAAATGCTGGGATTGCAGGCATAAGCCACTATGTCCAGATGTTTGTGGAGGGTGTACATGATCACACAATGTCATGTGTGTGTGCGTGTGTGTGATCATACAACATTGTGTGTGCACAAGTGTATCTGTGTGCATATTGCAGGCAGCTCAGCAGGTTGGAGGGTGTCCCTTCTGGGTGTGTCAGTTGATCTAAACCTCTCCCAGGCTGCTCAGCTGGTGTCTGCTTCTTCCAGGCAACCCATCTGGTCTGTTTTCTTTGCAGCTCGGCTTCCCTTTTCTGAGAGGGACTCCCAGCTTTTATTGGTTACTCTGGCAGGGAGGTGCCTGGTGAATCTGGTTGATTTCAGGAACTTCCTGAAGATATTTTGAGTTGTTTGCCTTTCTGCTTAAGGATCTTCCCTGCCGGATAGATTGTTTCAGTCTCAGAGGAGACTGTTACACCACAATGTGTATATGTAGGGATGGATGCACATGTATGTGGTGGGTACATGTGTATGTTAGGGATGTGTGTGTGTGTGTATCAGTTGTTGTGGAGGTCTTGGGTGTCATTCCTTAGGAAGTGTCCACCTTGTTTTTTGAGACAGAATCTCTCTCTGCGATCTGAGGCTCTCCCAGATCTCTCAGGGGAATTAGTTTAGGCTGGCTGGCCAGTGATCCTCCTGCCTCTCTGCCTTCCCAGTGCTGAAATTGTGAACACCACACCCCACTTTTTAAATGTGGGTTCTAGGGATGCTCTTATGGTCAGCACTTTGCTGACTGAACGATTTCCCCATCTTCTAACTCTGAGACAGAGTCTTGCTATATAGCCAAGCTGGTCTTGAACTCTGATCCCTCTTGCCTGCTAACGTGGGAGCTGCCCTGCCCAGCTAGCCTCCACCTATCCGCATAGCTCACTGTCTATTTCTCAGTATCTGTCTGCACGGAAGCCTCCCAGAGAGTCTGTCAGTTATAGAAAGCCCCACTGTCCCACATCCCAGCCCCTTCCTTAAATGTCCACAGAAGGCAGAGGCCAGAATGATCTTTACATGGGCGTGGGCAGCTTTCCCAAGAAGCCTGCATCTCCAGGAGGTGGGAAACCAAGTTTCAGACACAGGCAGGGAGACCCAAGCTTGCCCCTGCACCTGCTCTGGATGTAGGCTTTAAGTCATGACCCCCTGCTGCCGCAACCTGCAGAGTGGAGGGCATGGAGCCTGTCTTCCATCCCAAGGACCCTAAGGAGGCTTAGAAGCCAGTGTTCATTGTGAATGGCCTGCCAACCTGGACCAAAGTTCATTTCACTTTCTAGATTTAGCTTGGCTGTGGCTCTGTCCCTCTGCCTTCCTCCACTAGAATTCCCAGCACCTTCCACCTTCCATAGCTCACTGATGGCAACTCTCTGTCTTGTCTTCCCAACTTGCCTGTGAGCACCGGGCGGGCAGGGCAGACATCTGTTCTAACCAGTGCCTTGACTCCCTCACTTGGGTCAGAGGCACTTTAGAAAACCTCAACATCTTGCCAAACACAGTGGCACAAGCCTGCAGTCCCATCACTGGTGATGCTAAGGCTGAAGGATTGTGAGTTTGAGGTTGGCCTGGGCTACATATGAGGTCCTGTCTCTAAGAGAGGTAGGAAGCAGGGAGGAAGAAAAAGGAGAGAGGGAAAGAGGGATGGAAATGTTTGTTGCACAAATGAATAATAGAATATGCAAGTGTACAAGTCAGAAATGTCACATCCTCACACTTACATTGCCCCCCCCCGCACTTCATAACCATCAACCCTTTGAAATTAATTCTCACCAGGTATTGCCAACACTATTTTAAGATACAGTTGGCTAATTAATTAATTTATCCATCCATCAATTTATGATTTACTCAGCTGTCATTTGTGACCTTATAAAGGCATTGGATTTGCTGGGTTCACTGCCAAACGCTAACAGCACTGTAAGGTGAAGTTCCCTGTTCTTCCAGGAACTTCCCGAAGCAGATTATGATACACATTGTAATCCCAGTGAGTGGCTCAGGAGGCTAGGGGAGGAGGCTCATGAGGTTGAGGCAAACCTGGACTACATAGCAGCATAGAAAGACTGTCTCAAATAAATTAATAGGGCTGAGTGTGGTGGTGCATGTCTTTAATCCTCGCATGGGGAGGCAGAAACAGATCTCTGTGAGTTATGCCATCCTGGTCTACATGGCAAGTTCCATGTCAGCTGGAGATGCATAGTGAGATCCTGTCTCAAAATCAAAACAAGGGTGGAGAGATATGGCTTGGTTTCAGTCCCCAGGGAATGAGAAAACAATCCCTGAAAGTTGTTCTTTGGTCTGTTCTCCATGTCCTTTCACATGTGTCCTATGCATGCACATATGCAGACACACAAAATGCATATATAAAATTTAAAACCACCACCACCACCACAATAAATTTCCCACCTGATGGCAAAACAGGCGTCCAACAAGGGTAGGCATCCGGATGCCCATATAGGATAGGAACATCGAGTCTTGGGGGCCAGAAGTGGTCATTGAGAGCAATTCAGGAGGACCTGAGTCCCGGGTACTTGTCCCCATGGTCTGTGGATTTGTTGATGGGGAGTTAGGATGGGGACCTCTCTACTCAAAGAGGAGCCTCAACCTACATGAGGCCCAGACCACTGCTCAGGGACATTGACTCTGTCCTCTCTTCCTCCAGGTTCTCGGCTGGACCGGGTTGGTGGCCTGAATGTATTAGCTTTGCTGTGTCTGCCCAAGAGGTAAGAGCTGTGGCTTGTGAGTTAACTGTTTCTATGCTTCTTGCTTTCCTGAGTCCTAGTCCCTGGCATCTCCTTGGAGGTGGCCACCATTCCCCATGCTATTTCTGCTTCCCAGGGATTACATCTCTCTGGCATTTTTATTTCCTCAGAACATTCTGGTTTCCTGGCCAAATAAGTGTTTCTGAGTGTTGGCAACAATGGACTGTGGTGGCTCAGTTTACATTTCGGGGATTTGAGAAAGTTGGGGCTGCTATGCTGTCATCTATAAATGAAAACAGGGGCTGGCAAGATGGCGCAATGGGTAAAAGTGCTCTCCCCTAAGCCTGGCAGACCCCAGTCAATCTCTGGATGCACGTGGTAGAAGGAGAGAACCAACTCCTGCAAGTTATCCTCTGAGCTCCACACACAAATCCTAGCATGTGCACCCCCTACAGACACACACAAATAAATAGATAAGTAAGTGTAATTTTAAATGAGGATATCAGATTTTAGCCCACCCACCTTAAGTAGTATAGTTGAGGACAGAAGACAGGCAGGCAGACAGACAGACAGATTGTGTGATTGCAGGTGTGGTTCAGTTTTCCTCTCTATCAAAGCGGGGACTCCCAACCCCCACCAGGGTGAGATGTGGAGATGAGAGAAGCCACCCTCCAAAGCATAGAGACCCAGGCAGACGGTGGGAGCTGCAGACACAGCTGGAAGCATCCCTACCCCCTGAACAAATTGGGATTCTGGGATTCTCGGAGTCCAGCAAGGCTCCCAGAATGAAACCAGGACTCGCGGGGGGGGGGGGTGTTTCAGTGCTATGGGAACCACAGGCGTGGGCATTTGCCCTGCTACTGGCTCTACACAGTTTGATATGCCCTCCCTGTCCCTTTTCCTGGCAATGAGTGGCAGGGGTGAGTGGGAAGTGAGGTCTGTAAAGTGGGACCCCCCAATACCACCACCCCTATTTTAGCTAGAGCAGCTGAACCACAGGCCACAGGGGCCCAGAGAGCTACCTGCCACCCTTACAGTCCTTCTGACTGCAGTTCCCGCTGTCCCTGAACCACAGGTGCCCTTTGGGAAGCTGAGGCGTGCTATAGCTCATGTTGGCCTTTTGTCCGGTGTGGCAGGGATCATGGTGGATTGTATCATAGGGAGGGGAAGCTTCTTGTTCATGTACAGACAGCTCTGAGTCGCTTGGTTTTCAGTTTTCTGGAGGAACAGAAGGCTGGGATTGCAGCTTGGCGAGCACAGTGCCCTGGGTTCCATCCTCAGTGCTGCAGGAAATCGGTGTGCCTGCCATCCCAGCACCCAGAGGCGGAGGCAGGAGGGTCAGAAGTCCGAGGTCATCCTTGGTTACCTACTGAGTTTGAGGCCAGCTTGGGCTACATGAGACCCTGTCCCAAAGAGAAACATGAGAGGGAAAAAAAGTAATAAAGACAATTTTTTATGGGACATCTTCCAGTTTTTAAATGTTCACAACTAATGTCAAATTTTTAAAAAGTTCTTTGTGGCCCAAACCACTTTTCAGGCTCATAAATGTGTTTTACGGTAGTTTCGGCCTGGGACCCAGGAAAACGCTTACCTGTATGTACCCAGTTGTTTGGTGACTTTGGGGTATTCACACCCACCAAGAAGTGTAGTCACACCCACCCCAAAGTTCACCCACGAGCTCTTGTTTCAGCTGGCAACTATGTGGGTACTTTACTTACATGATCCCAGCTGTCTGTCTGTCTGTCTGTCTATCTATCCATTCACTCATCTATCTCTTCTTCCTTCTGATGTATGTAGCCCAGGTCAACCTCAAATTCTGAATTCTCCTACCTCAGGGTCCTACTAAGATTCCAGTCATGAACCACATGCCCAGCCTCTGCAAGGAGTCACATTACATCTTTCCCAGGGTTCTCGTGTTCTCAGATGCCCTGGATGTTGAAGGGAAGCTCTATGTAGCTGTGGTCAGTTTGGGGTTAGCGGCTGGCTCTGAGGATGCTAGAAGTTGGTTCTCTGTTGCCCGAAGTCACTCACTCAGCTTGTCAATGGCAGAGGCGGAATTCGACCTCAGAACTGCCTGAATGTTAACGCTCTCATTCTTCTACCTCTCTGAATCCCACCACGATGTTGGAAACCCTGCAGGTCTCTGTTTTGGGAGTGAATTTCGTCCCGGAGAATAGAGTCAGATTGAACAACAGTTCGGCTTAATTTATGTGGAAGGGCTTAGTTAACACCGGACAGCCATACAGTAGAGAGTTGTTTGGCTGTTGGAGTTTCTTGTGAACTGGCTCTGAATCTTTAGATCTAAGGCACTCTGTCCTGGGCAGCCCCACCCCCATCCCTGGGCTGCTTCACCCCTCATTGGCTTTAGCATCCCCTGTCTCCCGGTAAGCTTCATAGGGAGGGGTGTTCTCTGTCTACATGTCTGCAGTCAGTTCCAGATAAGTGTCAATGAAGGAATAAACACACACAACGGAATCCACATCCATACATTTATTGCTGCAGCACCCCTGCCCCACCCAGTGAATTTCTCACATACTCGGCCTCGACAAGCTGAGAAGTAGAAGGATGTCTGAGGTCTCAGAGGAGTTCCTGGGCGGGAAGAATCCAGCACAAACTTTATCGACTTCAGTCTGGGGCTGCTAGGTGTTGGGTCAGAGGAGAGAGAGAGAGCGGTTAGATGATCTATCCAAAGCCTCTGGGATATCTTTGGGAGGGAGTTTTTGAAGGGATAAGAGAAACAAAAGTAAGTTTAGCTCTGGCAGGAAGGAAGTGATAATGGTGACAGACTTGTGGATCAGTGAACGCTGGTGTGACCTTACAGTCCCCTGGGGCTGATGCCCTCTGAATTCGAAGACAGGAATAGGGCTGAATTTCCGTCCTTCCTTCTGCCCCCATCCATGAACAGAAGGGTACAGCGGGCAAACATGGAGGTGACATAGGATCACAGAGGTGATGAGCATAGACTAAGGGACATCTTTGAGACTCTTATACTCCCCTGCAGGAACGCGGAAGGTTGGAAGAGTCGGAGCAACTTGGAATAACCCAGGGCTGTGTGAGGCAGTCTTCTGTGACTGGGTGGGGATGTCTCCCGCAGGTTAAAGTGGGATAGCAGTGAGTGTAGCTGAGACAGTGGCCCAGCAGGTGGGCCGGCAATTTTTCCAGATCTCCAGGTCCAATCAGCCTCCTTTGGAGCCGCATCTGCCCTATGGGGGTGGGGAAGGCCTTAACTTTAGCACTAGGGTGTGTGCTGTGACCTTTGTGGCTTAAGGCGGGGCCAGAGACGGGGCAGCTCCCCTCGCAGAAGTGTGCCAGACACAACCGTGTCAATGGGCAGCATTTGTTCCTGGGTGTGAAGTCCAGGCTTGAGGGAGGGGTTTCTAGGAGGTACCTTTGTGGTTGGTGTCTCCAGGCAGGGCAGGAGGAAACAGCTGTAATTTGGGAGTGTTTCTTACCACAGAGTGAGGCTTACAGATGAGGGAGAGGTGGGAAATAGCTCACCTCTTTGGCAGGCTAGGGTCCGTGAACTCCTGGAATTTAGACAATCCCACCACAAATGAAGACAGGCTGTAAGTTCAAAGCCCCATCCACAGCAGAGGCCGACCTCAGAGTAACCCTGGGAGCTCTGTCTAAGGCCCATTAGGAATCCCACTTAGTGCCTGTGTCCAGCTCACCACCACAGTTCTCCATTCCTGGCCTTTTGTTGTCCCCTCCTCTGCCTCTTCTGGTTCCCTCTGTGTTCCCCCTCTTGCTCTTCATCCTGCTCCCTCATTCGCCCTTCTTCGTCTGAATGTCTGTCTGCCACTCCGTCAGTTCTTCTGTGATTTCTCTTCCTCTGAGCCTGGAGGTGTATGAAGAGAGTTTTAGCATCCGGTCTCAGAGAGAGCCGAATGGAGATATGGGGCCTGGCAGGGGATGAGGGTGTCAAGGACAGGGAGAAGGAACAAGGCACTGAAAAAAAAACAAAGAAGGGAGGTGGCTTCCTCTGCCCCTGACTACTCTTTTTGGTGGGTGGGGTGTAGGGTTTGGGGAGGATTGGGAAGTGCACTCTTCTTGAGGCATATGGCCAACAGGGGGTTCTGAGGGGTCATCATCTGACATTGGAGAAATGGGGGAGCTCTTAAGAAGAGCAAAAAGAAGCGGGGCAGTGGAAATGGGTGGGGTGGAGACAGAAAAGCGAAGTAAAGACACTAGGAAGGGCAGGAAGTTCTCTCCCAAGCCAGAGCCCATGAAGACACACTGTAGGTGGGACAAAGCCACCGGCTTGATAGACATGGAGAAGGAAGATGGGGGGGGCTTAAGGGCACCAGAGGTGGAGGGCACAACTGTGAGGCAGGAAGGAAAAGCCTCATGCCACAGGCTCCGGTGTCCTCACTGGTTTCTGGTGGAGTGTCAGTGATATGGTATAGGGCATGTGACCTTAGCTGCTGGTGTTTGGTAGGGAGGACACACTGCTCCCAGCTGATACCTGAGACCCACTGTCCACCCTACCCCCTCCTTGCTCTAGTTCTGGGGGACCAAGGACTATGGGGAGGACTGGGTGACACCTGCCTTCTGGCCTAGGGGTTTGGGAGAAAGCTTTGTATGTGTTTATGGTGAAGAGAGGGCTATGAACTTGCCCCGCCCCCCCAGCATTCCCTGTCTTTGGTGACCTGGGGTTTTTACTCCATCGCTAGTGGCTACTCTGGACCTCGGTCTGCATGTCTGTCTTTCATCGGTGTCTGTCGGATCTCATTCTTAGCCTTTGTGTCTCTCCCTCTCTGTGTTTTCTAGCTGTCCCTGGCTGGGGATCCCCATATCCTTATCTGGTTGTCTCCCACGTCGTCCTCCTCCTGTGCAGTTCTCGCATCTCTGTGTCCCCTGATCTCTTTTTCTGTCTCTCTGGCATGGCCTCTCTACTTGGCCTTCCATGGCTTTTTCCTTCCGCCTCTGTCTCCTGGACATTGTGTCTCTGTCCATCCTGATCTCTCGGTTTCTGCCCGTGCATGTGTAGCTCTGGGTGGCCCCCACCTCTGTCCGTCTTTTTCTTCATCCCTGTCTCTCCAGGACTCTAGCTGACCATCCCTGCCTCTGTGTGTGTGTGTCTCCCTCCCCCTCCCTTCCCCCCTTTTTTTTCTGTTTCTAACACCCACACTCACATCCTACCTCAGGAGTAATTGCTTTTGTCTGGGTTGGACTGGACTTGTGGTGGGGGGGAGGGCGGGGGGAGCGGGTGGCGCTGGGGGGGGTTGGGAGGGACGGAGGTCGCTTGGTGGAGTTGAGGTAGTGTCCACCAAAGCAGAGGATGCTGAGGAATAGAGGGGCACCCCGCCCAAGGTAGGAGAAGGAAGGGAGGAAGCCTGAGGCCATGCTGGCAGGGGTCTGGCAGAGAAAGAAAGAAGGCAGATGGGTCCTTATACTCTATGTGGAGATGATGTAGGCTAGACCTCACTGGCCAGTTCCTCTGCTGCTTCACCCCTTCCCCCAGACTCAGGGACATGAGCTCTATCCCTAGCATGTGCACTGAGTCACCATGACACACACAGGGGACACACTCAAAACCTCCATCCCACTCATGGGAACTCACTTGGCCACCGACACACAGGGCATCTGGTCCAGGTAGACACACAAAAAACCCACTGGAGTCTACGGCTCAATCAGAACCTCTGTTCAATACACATTGACAGGACTATTTACAGGCTCCAAAGCACAGAGAGGGATAGCCACCCACTGATGCAGACACAGGGACAAGTAGACACTCAGACACTCCCCCAGGGACATGGACTTGTCACCACATGCTAACTTACATGAGAGAACACAGAACCACCACCCTTCCTAGGAACGGAGAATATCCTCTTAGGATCTGTCCACTTCTTCCCAAGGGCCACACGGACATTTGAGGACACCCGGTGTCAGGAAGACACCATGGATATACACACATAACCCCCAGTGTCCCCTAGACAAACCTCACAGACTCACAGTCACACACAGGCATGATTGGAGAGTCAGGGCAGTCAGGAAACAATTCTGGAGCCCCCCTCTCACACCACTTAAGGACCTGTATACACCTTACATATACAGCGGCAATTTGGACTCCACAGCCCTTTGGCTGGAACCTCCTCCTGTCTGACACCCTAAGAGAACCCACTCCCACCCCAGCACATTCCTCCCAGAACCTGAGGTGAGGGCAAGGTGGTTTCAACCCATGGGGACCCACAGAGTGGGATAGCTGTGGTTGAGTGAGTAGGCAACAGGCTTGCCCACTCTTGCTTTTGCCCACTCATCCTTCCAACTCTAGTACCCAGGCCTTCTTCCTTCCCTTGTCCCACAGGCCCAGGAAAGCATCTTCTCACCCCCACCTCCAGCCAGGGATCCTACCCACCTCCCAAGGGCTTCAGCCCTCACCCTCACATAGGGCCCTTCAAAGGGCCCTATCTCCCTGAGCTGCTCCCGCTCGAGGGGGTGCTCGCTTTCTTCCTAAAGGACTGTTCCTCAGTTTATCCCAGCCACCTGACCTGTAAGTGTGAACCCCCCCACGCCCATCTGCTTCCCTACCCACTCTCATACTCACCCCCTCTCCTGGCTTTCCAAGCTCTCAGCCCCCCTAAACTCCCCTGCAGTAGAGGAGTATGGAGTGGAGGCTGGCCCCTCGGAGGTAGGGGTAAGGGGTGTACAGGGTGGGGGGCCTGGGTGCGGCTCCGGGAAAGAAAAGGAAGAGAAGCAAGGGAGAGAGAGAGGCAGAGGCAGGCAGCCAGCCAGCCGGCTTTATATCCCTGCTGTATTGATCCACCATGTCACAGCCTGGTCGGTCGATAGCCAGCGAGAAAGAGAGGGAGAGAAGGGAGGGGAGGTTTGAGGGGGAGGGCAGCCGGGACCCCTTAGTCCTGGGTACATCTAGGGCCTCCTGAGCAGGCTGTGGAAGCATATTTGAGCCACCCCCCCAAAAAGAGGTATGGCATGTCCTCCCAATTTCCTTTTGGCTCTGGCCCTCTTTCCCCAGGAGCCCCCTCAGTCTCAGTAGGAGAATTTAAGCGCCCAGCATTTGGGCATTTCTTCTTGTTTCCCAGTGACTCTTTATCCCCACAGGCAGGATGGCTGCCAGCCATGGCTCCCTTTTGCCAACTGTAGTCAGGCTGGACAGATAGGAGGCCCCAAGACATGTCCTGTTAGGGCAGATCAGACCATGAGTCACCTTTGCTGTGTGACAACAGCGGGACAGAGCCCTCTCTGAAGGTCTCCTCCCAGGTACTGGGGGTGGCGGAGGAGGGCAGGGAGGTCTTCAGCCTTTTCAACTAGTCCCTCAGCCTCCCTGACTGACCTGGAACACAGGGCTTAAACCTCTCCAGCTCCCTCTTCAGTCTCCTCTCTTCCCACAACCTTCTGTTACCTGCCCTCTTCAAGGACCAGTCCTGACCCAGAAGAGAAGGTGTCTGCCAGGTTGACAAGCAGAGGGTCAAGAATGGGGCTGGAAACCCTAGGGCTGCACCTGCATCCTGCATTCTCCCTATGATCCTGTTTCCTTCCTTTGGACCTCAGTTTCC
Source organism: Dicrostonyx torquatus (assembly GCA_028555095.1). Taxonomy (NCBI): domain Eukaryota; kingdom Metazoa; phylum Chordata; class Mammalia; order Rodentia; family Cricetidae; genus Dicrostonyx; species Dicrostonyx torquatus. The sequence goes on along the minus strand of JAQHUG010000527.1, from coordinate 393,621 downwards.
CCCTTAACCTCAACCAAATCCTGCCTTAGCTCTGAGATGAAGAGGGATTGGTACAGATGGGAGGAAAGCTAGGGCCACAGGGTGCTTGCTGTCCCTCCCTCAGTCAAGACTGTGGGTCCCAGGTGCTTTCCCGGCAGCCCCCAACTCCCAGGGCTCCTGTTCTTTGTCTTCAAGACCCTCCTCCCCTCCTAGCCTAGAGAGGTTGAGGAATCACCTTAGCCTTGACCCGAGGGGGCGGGCTATGGCCATCCCCAGTCCCTCTCTGGCTTCCTTCTGACTACCAGGCAGCACCCCCACACACCAGTGATGGTCTGCTGTTCCCTTTGTTAGGAAGGGGGAGGGGAGAGAGATGAGCTGAGGGGACGTGGCCTGACCCTCGACCTCTCCCCCCCCTCCTCCCATCTGAGTCCTCAGGGGCTCAGAGCCCCCTTGACGGACAGTTCTGACCATCAGCCAAATGGTTCCATGAGGATGCAAGGGGGCAGGTATGGGGGAGGGGGAAGGGAGTCTGTCCAGGGCCCTGAGCCCCTCACAGTGAGTATGGGGGTACTCCTAAGTCAGAAGGAAGTCCTTAGGAAGGATGGTAGGAGAGGAAGGTACGTGTGGGGCCAGGCTTTGGGGGAGCTTGATTGAACCAGCACTAGGGTTATGAAGTTAAAGTGGGGGTTCTTCCATAGGGAGCAGCCCTAGAAGCCAGTGGGTAGGGCCTAGCTGGGCAGATGCCCCCACCACACCCCCACCCAGCCTGCAGCATTGGGAGTGCAGTGAGTTTAAAAAAAAATTAAAAGAAAAAAAAAAAAACAGGAGCAGGAGAAGCTGGGGGAAAAATATATAAGAAAAAATATAATAAGAACTAAGCGGTGGCTGCAGGAGAGAGAAAGGGCAGGAGGCGGGGAGGGGGGTGCAGGGGGGAGGGCGGCTGGGGCCCTGGTCGCTGCAGAGGCCGGGCCGCCGGCCTCTGTGCTGAGCCCTCCGCGTCCCCCCTGCCGGCCCCCTCCAGCCCCGATCGATCCAGTTTCTTGGCAATAAAGCATTTTTATTGTCAGCTGCCCTGAATGGCAAATGTGAGCCTGGTCCTGCTACCCCCCCACCCCGCTTCCTCACCACCCATCCCCCAACCTGCCTTCACCCCCTCCACTACTATCCTCTCACCAGAGAATCAGCATCATCCATCAGCAAGACCCCCTCCTCTTCCTCATCCATGTCAGCAGGTCCGCAGCACATACCCAACTGAGCCTGCCACCCCCATCTAGGCGCTTGCTTCCCTGTCCCTAACCCCAAACCCGATGGGGAGCAGAAAGTGGTCAGGGGCCTTAGGTAGCAGCAGCAGAGCAAGAGGGTGTTGGTATGGACAACAGATGAAGGCCTGAGTGAGGGAGACATTGACCAAAGTCAGAAGAACCAGAGAACAGGAGCAATAACAGGTGGGTGTCAGCGGCTTGGTACCTGAGGGGCAGGTACCCCACTCCACAGCCCTTCCCACACCTCTGAGGTCCTGCTTCTGTTCCTGCTACATACAACTAGGCCTTTTCTTCTCTGGAAGCAGCCAGGTGAAGAGAGAAGGACATTGTTGGGAAGCTGACCTGGCTTCCCACATGTGCGTGTTTGTGTCAGCTCTACAGGACCAGGGACAACACCAAGCACCCCAAGGGAATGCTGGTGTGATGGGCCAGGAGGAGAGTGTCAGGCAAGCAATTTACAAAAGGTCCCCAGCCCCATGTCAAGTGGGTGGCACATTCTCTCCCATCCCTTTCTTTCCTCTCTTTGTCTCATCTCTGCCTCATCCCCTCTATCTTTCCCTTTGACTCCCTCCTTTCCTTTATTGTGGCCTCTTCCCCAAGGGAGTCAAAGACCTCACGCACTGCTCTGTTCTAGCTCCCGGCCCCCACACTCAATTTTTTCTCTCTCTGCATTCCTCTCTGCTTTCCTTGGCTTGGGTTTTCCCTCTGTTCTTTTGTTTTGTTTTTTGAGACGGGGTTTCTCTGTAGCTTTGGAACCTATCCTGGAACTAGCTCTTGTAGACCAGGCTGGTCTCGAACTCACAGAGATCCGCCTGCCTCTGCCTCCCGAGTGCTGGGATTAAAGGCGTGAGCCACCACTGCCCGGCTTTTCCCTCTGTTCTTATGTGCCTGTCTCACCCCCACCTTTCCCCTCAGTGCCCCTCCCACAACCATAGAGGCAGACCGGAAGCTTTGGAACTTCAGTAGGAAGAGAGGATGGGTCATAGTCCCCCCAAATTCTCCTCCTCTTCTTCTCTGAGAACTCATAGACACCAGCAGAGAAAGAGTCAGGGTCCCAAGGGACATGTCCCCATGTCTGTCACAGACACGTAATGGGGCTTTTCTGGGGCATCAGCCCCACCTCTCTGCCCCCAAGATGGTTCCTTATAGCCCTGGCTATGCCTTGAATGCTGGATTCTTTGACTTCATAGGAATGGTAGTTCTGACAGAAACAGTCATGGTCATCCCTGGGGTCCTCATGATGACGTCTCAAGGATGCAGGCCAGTGTGTTCCCCTCTTGGTGACATAGGCCAAGAAGCCGGAGGAGTCAGGACTGACATGCTGGCATTTTTTTCCTCTTGGTCTGGGAAAAAGAGTAGCCTGATACAGTCATTCCAAAGTGAGACTCCATCACACAAACAGAAAAAGGACCTGTGACATAGCTCAGTACAGTATGCGGCACCAAGTGTGCTTCCCAGCAACGCACAATCTGGGTGTGGCAGTGTGCACATGTAATCCCATGATTGGGAGTGGAGGCAGGAGAATCAGAAGTTCAAAGTCAGTCTGACTGTGGTGGCACTTCGAAGGCAGAACATGCGGATCTCTGGGTTTGAGATCATTCTGGTCTACAGAGTGAGTTCCAGAACAGCCAGGGCTACGCAAAGAAACCCTGCCTCAAAAAACAAATAAACAAACAAGTTCAAAGTTATCCTTGATTGCAAAAAGAGTTCAAGACCAGCCTGGACTACGTGAAACCTTATCTCAGAAGTAAATAAATATAACATGAACACAAATAAATAAAATTAAAGCTGGGTGATGGTGGCGCACACCTTTAATCCCAGCACTCAGAGGCAGAGGCAGGTGGATCTCTATGAGTTCAAGGCCAACTTGGTCTACAAAATGAGTTCCAGGACAGCCAGAGAAATCCTGTCTCAAAACAAAGCAAAAACAAAATTAAAACAAACAGGAGACCCCCACACTCCACCCCCATTCTCAGTTTCCTGGGGTGGGGCTGTGACATCAGAGGGAGTCATGTGTGGAGTGAGCAGTGGAGGAAGGCGTGTCAGAATGGTCAGGGGAGGAGGGGACTGTGTGAGAGATCTAGGGACAGTTGAGGCACTTGGGAGGAATTGGATCCTGGGCCTTGTTTCCAAGCTGCCCACTTTGCCCAGGACTCCGTCGACCTCACCTCATCCCTGCAGAGGTCTTCATTAGAGCAATACACAATCTTCAGTCTCGGCTGCCACTGGAAAGAGAAGGGAGAGGTCCTGTGATAGCGAGGTCTCTGCCTCCATGGATTAAAAGGACCGGCGTGTGTATATATAAATATAAAAGGCAGCATATAAACCAAGCATGATGGTGCACAGCTGTTACCTCAGCACTTAGGAGGTAGAGGCAAGGGGGTCAGGAGTTTAAGGTCATTCTCGGCTACATATTGAATTCTAGGCTAACCTGGGCTACATGAGACTGTCTTTCAAAGGGTAACAGCAACAACAACAAAATAAGTGTGTAAATGGTCATGTCTATCCTATAGCAGATGGTTTAGGCCTTATACAACTCCTTTTTAAAAAAAAAAAAAAGGTGTCTCTAAGCTGCTTGCTCAAACCTTGCAGTTTTCCTGCTTCGGCTTCCCAAGTAGCGGGTTGACAGGTGGTGCCACCCAGTTCTTTGCCGTTGTTTCGCTTTTTGAGGCCTTGAATTAAGTGTGTGACGAGGCTGAGCTCTTCCCCATCTCCTGATCTTCTCCCTCAGTGTGCCCCTTCAAGCCTGCCTTCATTCCTAGCAGACCTTTAGATCAAGCATTCCCCATCAGTAGAGAGAAGACAAAGGCCCCTTAGGGCTGACCCTGGGGAAGCCTGGAATGTGAGCAAGAGTGTGGGATTCTGAGAGAGGCAAGGAATCTGGGAAAGAAGGGGAGATGGAGGGGAGATAAAGGGGGAAGATAGGGAAGCCCTGGCTCCCAGGGGCCATCTTCTGGGCCTGGACTGTTTTTTGTCATCTGAGGCACCTCTCACTTCTTATCTCGGGAGTCCTCTGCTGATGGGACAGCCCAGTGGATAAAGGTGCTTGCTGCCAACCCTGATGTCCTGAGTTCAATGCCTATAACCCACGTAGTAGAGGATAAGACTGACTGACCCTGCAAATTGTTCTCTGACCCCTACACCCCTGCTGTGGTGCATGTGCATGCATGCATGAATAATGTATAACATATATATATATATATATATATATATATATATATATCAGGTATAGTGACATAGATCTGTAATGCACTCAGGACACCATGACAGGAGATCTCAAGTTCAAGACAGTATGGACTATATACATAGTGAGGTGTTCTCTATAAATAAATGTAGAAGGGAAGAAAAGAACAGCAGAGGAACTGCTTAAATGAAGAACAATCTACATTACAGGAGCTGGGACACAGCTTAATGGATAAAAGTGCTTGCTGTGTGCACAAGCCTGATTACCTGGATTCGATCCCTGGGACCCATATAAGAAAAAAAAAAGCCAGATGCCAAAATGGTGAAATGGCTGAGGTAAAGGTGCTTGCCACTAATGACCTAAGTTTGGTCCCTAGGACCAATATGATGGAAGGACAGAAATTACTCCTGCAGGTATTCTGACCAG
>JAQHUG010000527.1:368753-387131 GCA_028555095.1 Dicrostonyx torquatus | reverse complement strand
AAGTGGTTCCCTGTGCCAGTGCATTCAAGTGTACTTCCCACTTTCTCTTCTATAAGGTTCAGTGTGTCTGGCTTTATGTTGAGGTCTTTGATCCATTTGGATTTGATTTTTGTGCATGGTGATAGATATGGGTCTATTTTCATTTTTCTACATGTTGATATCCAGTTATACCAGCACCATTTGTTAAATATGCTTTAGTTTTTCCATTTGATATATTTTGCTTCTTTATCAAATATCAGGTGTTCGAAGATGTGTGGATTGATATCCAGGTGTTCTATTCGGTTCCATTGGTCCTCTCGTCTGTTCTTATGTCAGTACCAGGCTGTTTTCAGTACTGTAGCTCTGTAGTAGAGTTTGAAGTCAGGGATTGTGATGCCTCCAGACTATTGATGACTCTTGCAAACCCAGCCCAGGAATCTGGGTCAACCTCCCTCAGCAAATAAAACAGAGCTCCAAAAGTGATAAGGAACATCGGTTTGGGTTGCTGGGAGAGACGGGTCAGTTTCCAAAGAGGATGTAATCAAGAGATTTAGGGAGAAGAGGGGAAAGTGTCAGAAGTTGGCAGAACCCTTGTCACAATTTGAGTGGAAAAAAGCCTTCAGAGAGAGTAGTTTTTTCTTTTGATTTTCTTTTTCTGGGGGAAGGGTTAGGGATTTTAATTTTGAAACAGGATGTCATGTAACCCAGGCTACCCTTGAACCCACTATGTAGCCAAAGGTAATTTGGAAGTCTACCCGCTGAATTGGAATCAGTATTGAAACTGGCTTTGGTGGGCAGCCTTCCAGTTGATACCTTGAACAGCAACCATAGCTTTTCAGCGTCGGAGCCCTGGGACATAACTACCCAACTCAGCAAACTTCTTTCTGGGCAGTGACATGGAAGAGGTTATGGGAGATGGGTAATGCTCCCATTGTCCCCCAAAGGAGGACTTGACCTCTCTCCACAGGAGGGCACATAGGTGAATCCTGGATGACATATAAATGCATCCCTTAGGGGATGGTGACAAAGGTTCACAGCACCCAAGAGGCCCCACCATGTGTGTTTTTTCCCCAGTGTGCCCTTCCTCCTGTTGGGATAGCCACGATCCTCACCTTTGAAATAATCATTTCCTCGCTGTTCTTCCCGTGGATCGTTCACTATATTAACAATTTTTTTAGGTGGACTAATTTCCAACTCTTGGGACCAAGTGATGCTACCACATTGGTTCCTCCACCACCACAGCAAACGGTTATATTTTGGTTTTGTTCTAAATTTATTTTTTTGAGACAGGGTTTCTCTGTGTAACAGTCCTGACTGTCCTGGAACTCACTCTGTAGACCAGGTTGGCCCCGAACTCACAGAAATCCACCTGCATCTGTCTCCTGAGTGCTGGGGTTAAAGGCAAGCACCACCATGCCCAGTTTAAATTTTAATTTTTAAGTTTTTTTCTTTTTATTTATTTATTTATTTATTTATTTATTATGTATACAATATTTTGTCTGCGTGTATGCCTGCAGGCCAGAAAAGGGCACCAGACCTCACTACAGATGGTTGTGAGCCACCATGTGGTTGCTGGGAACTGAACTTTAAGACCTTTGGAAGAGCAGGCAATGCTCCTAACTACTGAGCCATCTCTCCAGCCTTAATTTTTAGTTTTTTAAGACAGGGTCTCACTAGGTAGCCTGACTGGTCTGGAACTCACTTTATATAGACCAGGGTGGCCTTGAAATCACAGTGGTCCATCTGCCTCTGCCTCTCCAGTGCTGGGATTAAAGAGGGACACCACCTAATGTTCTTCCTTTTTAAAAACAAAATGACAAGATTTCATGTAGCCCAGGCTAGCCTTAGACTCACTATATAGCTGAGGATGAACTGGAACTACTAATCTTCCTGCTTCTATCTTGAGTGCAGAGTGGTACTCAGCACTGAAATAACACTATCCTTTTCATGACTACGTAGAACTCCTAAGTATGAATATACAATATTTCTTAGTCACTATCCTGTTGGTGACATCAAAATTGTTTCTGATTTTTCTCAGTCTCAAATTATTTTGAATGTTAGTTCTTCTTGGAGACGGGGTCTCCCTATGTAGCCCAGGCTGGCCTCTACCTTCCACGTGCTGGTGTTGCTGTGCCCTCAATCTCAAACCGAACCTCAGGCCTGGGGAGATAGACCAGTGATCAGAGCATTTGCTCTGAAACCTTCAGGATCAGAGTTGAGATTCCAGAACCCATACAACAAGCTGATATGGTCTCATAGGCACCTATAACCCCAGTACTGGAGGGAGCAGAGACGATTGCTGGATCTTGCTGGCTTCCCATTCAGAGAGAGACACTGGCTCAAAAGAATAAGATGGGGGATGATAGAGGGGAATACATGGTATCCTTTTCTGGCCTGCACACACACACACATACACACACACACACACACACACACACACACTCAAAAAAGAAAAAGCCTTTATTTTATAAGCCCCTATTTGTTTAGGCACAGCGGAAACTTGTCTACTGAAGATGTTGAAGTTTCTGTAAGCCCAGGAGAGCTGGGGCACAGAAGGGGACATCTTGCTCCCAAGTATATAGCAAATGCATAGAGGAACCCACTTTCCAACCCTCATCTAGACAACCCTCCGAACCAGTCATTATGCCCCTCCAGTCCTGGGAGCCTCAGTTCTATGCCAGTCCAGTGCAGGGCCCAGACTGGATGTTACTGAATCAAGCCCAGCCATGTCCTCAGCATGCTCAGTATCCAGGGGACAACTTCCCTGGGCAGTGACTTTGGCTGGTGCCAATTACACTGAATCCCTTGAGTGTTCCCTGGAGCGGTGCGAAGACTGAGGTCTTTATGGTCTTTGTTTCCCTTTCAGATAAAGTCTCCAGCACAGTCAAGTGGGCGGGTAACTCAAAATCCCCCTGTCTCAGTGCTTGTTCTATAAGTGTATACCACCAGGCATGTCCAGGTCTGTACTATTAATGGATACAGAAGCCATCTGAAGTGGCACTTAGGAGACAGAGGCAGACAGATCTCTGAGTTCAAGGCCAGCCTGGTCTACAGAGTGAGTTCCAGGACAGGCAGATGTTGTGGCATTTCATTTGTATTTTAATAAATAAAACTTGCCTGATAATCAGAGAGTAAAACAGTCACACTGGCCATCCATATAGACCAGGCCACAATAACACACACCTTTAATCCCAGTAGACACACTAGCTTGCCATAGAAACCAGGCTGTAATGGTGCATGCCTTTAATCCCAGTGGTGCACACCTTTAATCCCAGCTCTAGAGAGGAATATATAACGGGAGGAGACAGCTCTCAGTCTCAGTCTCATTCTGAGATTCCTGGAGGCAGGATCGCCATTTTCAGATTGAGGTCGAGGTAAGAGCCAGTGGCTGGCTGTTTTGATTTTTGGATCTTCAGATTGAACCCCAGTTTCTCTCTCTGTGTTCTTATTGATCGTGTTTCATTCAGGACTACATAGTGAGACCCTGCCCCCCAAAAAACAAACAAACAAACAGAACATTGGGTCAGGGAAGACTTCTATAGAGAGATCTGAGCTATAGGAAGTCTGTGTATCCTTAAAATACACATTCCTTCTCCCTGTGTGTGTGCCATGTATGTATGTCAAAGGCACTTGAGGAAGTCACAGAACTTATGCCAGGGCCTCATTTTTCACCTATTTGAGGCAGGGTCTCTTTGTCCCTTGCTGTTTGCTGTGTGCTCCAGTCTAGCTCACCATCCAGCTTCTAGAGCTTCTCCTGTTTCTACTCCCACCTTACTGATGGGTTCGGGTTCGACCTCAGCTCCTCAAATTTGGGTGGCAAACACTTGACCCACTGAGCCATCTCCCAAGCCCCAACATTCCTTTATTTAGTTTTTTGAGACAGAGTTTCTCTGTAGCTTTGAAGCCTGTCTTGGAACTAGCTCTTGTAGACCAGGCTGGCCTTGAACTCACAAAAATCCACCTGCCTCTACCTTCCAAATTCTGGGATTAAAAGCATGTGCCACCACCGCCTGGCCCTAAAAATAAATTAGGCAAGTGGTAGTGGTGCACGCCTTTAATCCCAGCATTTGGGAGGCTGAGGCAGGCAGATCTCTAAGTTTGAGGCCATCCTGGTCTACAGAGCGAGTTCCAAGATGGCAAGGCATACACAGAGAAGCCCTGTCTCAAAAAAACCAAAACTGAAAACAAACAAAAGATTTATTAATTTTAAATTTTATGTGTGCAAGTGTTTTTCCTGCATGCATGTATGTGTGCTCGGTTCCTTGAGGAAGCCAGAAGAGGACAACATCAGATTCCTTGGAACTGGAGTTACAGATGGTTGTGAGCCATCATGAGGGTGCTGGGAACCGAACCTGAGTCCTCCGCAAGAGCAACCAGTGCTCTTAACTGAGGAGCCATCTCTTCAGCTCCACCCCTGTTCTTGAGTAGAGGGTGAAAGGGAACTCAGAAGCCAAATGCCATAAACCCTCATTTGGAGAGCAGCCTTGAACTTCAGTCTGTGGGTTGTGGAAGCATGAAGGGGTCTATTCATTCAGCCTTGGGATTCAGGCACTCACTATGTGCCCAGTGTTGTTAAGATCCCAGAAATCCCACAGTAAGCAATACAACTGATGAAACCTTCTTTTGGGGAGCTTGTGTTTTAGGTAGAGACAGGGACAGGAAAATGACTAGACAGTGGTTTAATTCCAAAATGCTCTGCAGAAAACACAAAAGACAAGTCACAGAGTGTGTGGCAGCAGGAACAGGTGGCTGGCCTTGGAGACACTAGGAAGAGGGGGGCAGCATTCAAATAGCTGCACCAGGTCAGAGGCCTACTGTGGGATTGGACTTGGCGTTCTCCAGTGTGGCTGGACTATGAAGCCTGTGTGGGAAGAAGACAGGTCCCGCAGGAGCCTACAGAGCATGGGTGGCAAGGCGTCCAGGCTTGTCTGTGGGAACTCCAGGGACTCCCTGAAGACTGGAGGAAGGATGGTGCCAATGAGCATGCTCACCCAGGGAAATACATTTCAGCTTTTGGACAGCTCCTTGTGTCCCGGAGTCCTGGCAGCCTCGGAGCCCAGGGACTTGGTTTGGTGGTGTGAACGCTGTGTTGGAGCAAAGCGGGGAGGGGCTGTGGGCTGATAGGAGTCTGGGTACAGTAGGCGGCACTGGGGCTTCTGGGATGAGAGTAGGGTCTCTTTCAGGGAAGCCCACAGCCAGGTACCTGCTCCCCGAGGGACTGGTGGCTCTGGGTGCCAAGGACTCTCCCCAGGAGATATATAGACTGAGATGTGTGCAGGCTAGCAAGAGATACAGTCTTTGGGCTCAGGGAGACTCTGAGACTTTGTTCTGTGATTGTTCTTAGCTTCCCCATCATTAAAATGGGAAGAATACAAAATGAAGCCCACTATTTTGTGTGCTGACTCAAAAAAATTAACAAGGGGTCCCAAGCATGGTTCTGACAGTAAGGTGCTTGAGGATATGAATTTGAACCCCCAGAACCCACTTTAAAAGATACTGGGTGTGATAACACAGGCTCATCATCCCAGCTCTGCGGAGGCAGAGGCAGGAGGATTCCTGGGACTTATTGGCCAGCCAGTCTAGCCTAATTGTATGCCTGGTGCCCATGGAGGTTATTAAGATGTCAGATCCCTCTGGAACTGGAGTAACAGGTAACTGTGAGCTGCCATGTGGGTTCTGGGAACTGAACTCAGGGCCTCTGGAAGAGCAGCCAGTGCTCTTAACCACCGAGTCATCTCTCCAGTCCTGCTGACCTTTTATGGTCTCTGAACCACATTGCAGAGATTCACTTCTTCCCTGAGGTGACCAGGAAACTCTAGTAGCCTTGTGGAAATGGGGGTGGCATCAGGGAATGGGGAGGAATGCCTACTTGTGTCTATGTGGATCCACAAAGCCTGTGCTGCTGCCTGGTATCATCCCCTGCTGCCACCAACCTGTCCTTTCCTCTCCACATCTGCTCTTTGCCCCATTCCTGGAACACTGTCCCAGCACTCCCACCACCCATCTTGCCTGCAGTTTACCCAAATGTCTTCCTGAGGGATCTCTTGACTCAGATTACCTACCAGAAGATTTCCGTCAACTTAAGTGTAGGGGCACATGTCTGTAATCTTAGCACCCAGGAGGCTGAGGTGGGAGAATCAAAAGCCTGAGCTACATGGCAAGATGCTGTCTCAAAGGAAGAAGAGGGGGAGGAGTAGAGAGGGAAGAGGAGGAGGAGCCACAGAAGCTGCCTCTACTGTCACTGGTTTCCATCTCCCACAGGGTCGAGATCTCTTTGGGCTCTGATTTTCATGAGCTTACCCCCCTCCTTCATTATCTCTGATGGTGGAAAGAGTTCTAGGTACCTGGGGTTCGTTTTTGATTCCACCACCTTCTCAACTTGTATCATTATCCGGTTTCCAAATTTTGCTTTTGCCTATTGGCAAAGTTGTCTCCAGGAATACCTGCCAAAGTCTTTTCTCTCCTACTGCTATAACCTGGCTCTGCCTTGTCACACTGGCTTCCCCTTACAATGCCTTTTAGTGAATCCCTCCATAGCAGCCCCTAGTATGGTGGAGGGGAGAGGATGCTTGTTTGTCCCCGGCCGCTCAGTGCCAAAATAATGACACAGAAGCCATATTATTTAAATTATTGCTTGGCCCATTAGCTCTAGCTTCTTATTTGCTAACTCTTACATCTTAATTTAACCCATCTCCATTAATTTGTGCATCACCATGAGGTTGTTCAGCATGTCTGTCTCTGTGGCTTCTCCCTGACTCTGCCTTCTTCCTCCCAGCATTCAGTTTAGCAACCCCCTACCTCTATTTCCTGCACAGGCCCAAGACAGTGTATTTATTAACCAATGGTATTCACAGCATACAGAGGGAACTCCCACATCACTAGTGCTCATTAAAATGCCCACAGAGAGGCTGGAGAGATGACTCCAAGGCCAAGAGCTCTGGCTGTTCTTCCAGAAGACCCAGGTTCAATTCCCAGCACCCACATGGCAGCTCACAACTGTTGGTAACTACAGTCCCTGGGGAATCCAGTGACCTCTCTGGCCTCTGTGGGCCCCAGGCATGTACATGGTACACATACATACATGCAGGCAAAAGACTCATACATATAATTAAAAGTAATTAAAAAAAAAGTCTTGCCGGGCGGTGGTGGCGCACGCCTTTAATCCCAGCACTCAGGAGGCAGAGGCAGATGGATCTCTGTGAGTTCGAGACCAGCCTGGTCTACAAGAGCTAGTTCCAGGACAGGCTCCAAAGCCACAGAGAAACCCTGTCTCAAAAAACAAAAACAAAACAAAAGAAAAAAGTCTTTAAAATATTCACAGAGGGGCAGGGAGATAAGTCGTTGATAAAGGGCCTGCAGCACAAACTTAGGGACCTGAGAGAGAGATTTAAGGGGCTGGAAGACAGCTCAGTGGTGAAGAGCAGGTGCTGTTCTTGCAGAGGACCGGTGTTTGGTTCCCAGCACCCACATATCAGCTCACAACCATCTGAGGCTTCAGTTCCAGGGAATCCAATGTCCTCTTCTGACCTCCATGATCTCTGGTCTCTAGGAACACATATGGTGTATAGACATGCATGCAAACAGAATGCTCATAACACGTGAGATAAAGTAAATCTTTTAAAAAAACACAGAGCTCAGCTTCAGTCCAGAAGCCAAGAGAGCCGGCAAGAGGTGGGCACTTGGTGCTTCTGCACACTCCAGAGCTGAGGCTGAGTATGGCTGCAGAGTGTCTGGGGTAGTGAGACCAGCTACATACCCCTGTGCACACGAGTTTGTTTGCTGCCCCTAACATTCTGTTTTCCTGTTTGTTTAGGCTGCTAAGTCAGTTGTCCCTAATGTTCCAGAGGCTGCCCCTTGACCTGGGCTTCGCCAAAGACCAGCGTGTTTACAGTTACAATCCATGAGGCTGGGCCGAAGATTGCTACTCTTGACTCTTAGGGCCAAGTTCATCCTCTGCCTCAATTACCAGCTCCATGGCCTGCGACTCCATCTCTGTGTCCCATCAGGCTAGGGGGTCCCTGGGGCCTCTCTGAGCACCTGCATGCCTCTGGCCTGGGGGAGAGACCTTTTGAGTTTCCTGCCGACCACGGCTGCTAGGTGATAAGATTGCTAAGGATAGCAGAAGTCCAGAGCCATGGAGAAGGTTCCCAGGGGTGGCCAGGTGGAAGAGGCCATGGCAGGGAGCCATGAGGGGTGAAGAATCTCACTCTACTGTCCCCGGTGGGCTGGCTGCTCCCCCCTACGGCTCCCCAGCGGGCCCCCGGGGGACCTCGCTCTAATAATGTATTTGATCGACTCGCCGGCCGCGTACAAGCGATTATTGTCTTGTCGGGAGTCAAACGTATCGATCCGGTGAGAAATATGAGCGGAGCAATGGGGCCCGCGTGTCAGTTACCAGCCCCGCTGGCCCTGGGGAGCCCCCTACGTCTCCTTTAATTACCGCTCAGCCTTGAGCCCAGTCTTGCCTACCCTGTATCGCCTCCCTCCAGGCTGCCTGCACCTCTAGTGGCCCCCACTGCTCCCCAATGCCTGTGCCCTACCTGCCTTACTCATCGAGGCCCCAGGCCTCTTCTGTCGCAGGGAGATCACTTCCCACACCTTACCTACCCCATTCCAATCTGCCAGCCCCCCATGTCATGTCCCCCAAACTCTGCCCCTTCGTTTTTTGCCCCTTCTTAGGGATTCCCTGCATAGGCCCAGAGGCTCAGACTCAGTGTTCATCCTGGAAGGTAAAAGGGGTGGGATTTATCCTTGGGGGGGGCATTGAGGCCTTCGCAACCTGGCCTCACCTGTAGACCCAGAAATATCTCACTGGAAATGGGTGGTCATTCTTATCCTTGCTCACCATCTGGGGCCTAGCCCGGTGTCTATGCTTCTGACGTGCATGATGCTGAACTGGTAAAAAGGTGGGGTGTGGAGGAGGGGTAGCAGCTGAGTTTTATTCCTCCAAAACGCCCTAAAGCAACTCCACCACTCTGATTTCCATCCCTTCCAAACATAAATCTTAAACGAAAATGGAGCTTACTGGGCGAATCCACTACCCTGCTGCCCCTCCCCACCCCGAGTTCTTCCGGGAAGACCCTCGCATCTAGAAGACCTGCAGCCGGCTGCTGTGGATCTGCAGATGTCCTCCGAAATGCCCTTTCCGATAACGGGATGTTGTAGAGTGTAGATGCCTAGAAACTGCCCCTCTGTGTGTAGTATAAGAGCTGAGTCCATCCTGTCAGGCCCACTGCCAGGTCTTGGGGTGTCCAGGTGCATAGGGCTAGGGACAGAGGACACTCGGGTAGTTCTTTGTGTCCCCTCATGGCTCTGCACGTGGGAATGTGGGTACATGTGGCCAGACCTGGGCTGTCCATATGCATAGATGTGATTGTGCCTGAGGGTCTGTGTCAGGTGGTAGGAGTATGTATGGTGGAGGGACCTTGGTGTGTGTGTGTGTGTAAAATGTTGGGGGTCTGAGAAGAAATACTTCAGTGTGTGTATGTGTGTAGAAGGATGAATCCAGGAGTCTGCGTGTGCACGTGTGGTTTGCGGGACCCTCCAACTTGGGGTGTAGAGTGTCTTGGCTGGCCATAGTAGATAAGAGAACTGTTTGGGAGACGCCAGGGCGGCTCAGCAACCTCGGACTCAGGGAGCTGAGAGCAGCAAGAAGAGGGCAGTTGGCTCGGGCGAGCCTTTGTCTGCGCCACCGTGCGCGGGGAGTCGTGCGTCTTTGTGTGACCCTCGCAGGTGTGCGCGCGGGGCGGGGGAGGATGCGGGCTGGGAGGGAGCGGAGGGCTGGGCTCCCTCCCCCGCAGACGGCCCCGCCCTCCAGCCCATTGGCTGGACGCTGCCGCCCTCTGGCGGGCTTCAAGAAAACCGCAGGGCTGAGAGCCGAGCGGCGGGAAGGGACCCACAGGAAACCTCGGGACTCATGTTGAGCTCCACTGCTGGGGGGTGCACGTATTTAGCTTCTGACAAACTTCTAGCTGTCCCTGGGTACGACTTCGACCCTTCTCCCTCACTGCCACTGCCCATGAGCATTATTTCTTCCTAGTGATGGCTCGGGATGTCTTACCGGTGGCACAGGTTGCTGGCCTTGGTTGGTCCATAGCATGCTGGTTTTTTGTTGTTGTTATTTTTGTTTTTTGACTTTGTTGCTTCTTGGCCCTGGGTCCCTGAGAAAGCCAGTGTTCACTTCTCTGATCCTGTTTTCCGTTTGTGAAACGAAGCACAAAATACTGGCCTGTAAGGTGACACCTGTTAGGTGGGAGGTGCAAGGTCAGAGACTGAGAGAAACCTCCCCAGAATAAACCCAGAACTATGCTTGCCATTGCTATTATGTGGTCTCACTTCTCTCAGCCCCACGCGCCCCGTTCCAGATGTGTTCACCCCCATGCTGGGGGGCAGGGGGACTGTATAGACACACCTCCTGGTGTGGTCCCTGCAAGAGTCAATTCTTCCAGTTTCCTCGCTTTCCACCCCACTAACCCCTCACCCTCAAATAGCACTCATGATCTGGGGTCGACTGGGCCGCTAGGGTAGGTCTGTGGGCCAGGGTATTTTCCCTTGCGAAGGGGGCGGACCGACCCTGTGGTTTCCTCCTGGGGTGACTTCCGGCAGGGAGGGCTGGCCCCTAGAGAGGGCGGGGAGATGACACAGTTGTTCCCCAGCCCTGGCTGGCGGGCAGCATGGTTCACTCCAGCATGGGGGCTCCAGGTAAGCGATTAATGTCTTCTAATGGGTGGGAAGGACAGACGACCTGTTTGGGGCCGCTCAGCTGACCACCATTGCAGACCCTCCCTGCACTTCCTCTTCAGCTGTCCTCCTTGGTTGTGTGTCCAGTGCTTCAGGAACGCCCCTTTCTTCCCCTCCCTGGTTTTCTCTCCTCAGCTCCCCTTTGCTGCCGTTTTGCATTAGGCACTGGGAGCTTCCAGTCTGTCTTCCTACTGAGGGGACTGAAGATGGGAGGGAGACAGGTGTTGGAAGCTGGGCTTCATGTGGGGAACAGGTGGGTTGGGCAACTTGGGTGAAGCTGCAGCAGGATGGGAAAGGTCAAACTGTTGCATTTGGGTGGTGCCATTCTCCTCCAAGCTGGTATATGCAAGTGTGCGTATGTGTGCGTGTGGGTGTGGTATTGCGAGCCCTGTGTTTATCACTCTCGAGTAGCTTGGGCATAATCCAGTGTTGGGGGCTGCTGTGTGGCATCCCGTGTATGGGCCTTAGCAACCACCTCTTGCCCCATCTCATTCATCTCAGTGGTCCTTTCCTCATGAAAGTCTTCCCTGACCTCCCTAGTGCAAAATGACACTAATCCTGTCCCTCTGGTGCCTCATCCCGCTTTGGCTTTCTCCATGGTGCATGCGTTCTGTGTTTGTGCATTGCTGCGCAGGCACCATACTGGGTGACTGGTGACTCGTTTCGGAGAAGGTGGACATCTCCATCCAGACTGAGCATGCCTCCGCGGCGTGCTGGGAACCATAAGGGAACCTGGCACAGTGCTGGGACATGGCAAGGCTCACTGCTTCATGGTTGCTTACTGCTGAGTGTGTGTTAAGTTCCTCGGTGACCACAGGCATGGGTGTTGGCTAGTGTGTGCCCCTCCTATGTCCATCAGTATGTGGGGCTGGGCCCCTTCAACCACCTCTGTCCATTGGGCAGTTATCTGTTGGGTGTTGGTGTTGGGCATAAAGCGGTGTGAGACAGCTTTAGATCTGCCCTGCTGGAGCTCCAAGTTCAGTGGGAAGGACAGTCCTGTGGTGGTCAGGGCTGGACGAAGAAGCAGGCATAGTAGAGCCCAGAAGACAACCAGTTCAGCTATCATGGTGGCAGGGAGCTGAGCTAGGATATAAACAATGAAGGTAGGCAGATTACAGATTGACATGTGTTCATTCACTGAGGTGACTGTGTGGCTATATACATGTTCAGTGTGCACACAAGGTCCAGACTGCACATGTGTCCTGACTGCACTACTGACTTTTGCTTATTTGAGGTCAAGCGAGAAGTTGTAGACCCTAGACCAAACATTATACCCTTTACTGGGGATTTTTCTCAAGGTTGAAAGAAAGAAAAAGTCCTACCCAGGAGCTGTTACAGGTTTTCACCATCTAATATTGACAAGAATCAATACATTGGCAGGGTGTGATTAATACACTGTGGCCTTGGGCGGGTCACTCACTGCATTGTCCTCATCTGTGAAGTGTCTCAGGGGTCTGCTTGGTTATCTCTCAGAGCACTCTGACTCTGGACGTGAGCATATCAGATATGTCTGTACCTCTGGATTTGTGAATGTGCGCGTGTCTGTGTACCACTCTGGATATGAGTAAACACACACCTGTGTACATGTGTCTGGATGACATTTTGTACACCAGCCTGTGTCTAAGTGTGTGTCTCCCTGTAGGTCTTGCGTATGTGGGTGGGCATGGATACAGCATGGATATGTGTGTGTGCACCACACATGCAAACATGAGTGTGGGCAAGTCAGTGTAGAGGTCAGAGGTCACCTCAGGATGTCACTCCTTGCCTTCTGCCTTCTTTACCACAGGCTAGCTGGTCACTTGGCTCTTAGGTAGATTTTACCACAGGCTAGCTGGTCAGCCGGCTCCTAGGTTACTCCTTGCCTTCTGCCTTCTTTACCATAGGCTAGCTGGTCAGTTGGCTCCTAGGTAGTTTTTACCACAGGCCAGCTGATCGGCTGGCTCCTAGGTAGTTTTTACCTCTTGTCCTGCCATGGAAGCACTGGGATTGCAGAACATGCATTACTGCATCCTGCTTTTTGAAAACAGGGTTCTAGGGACTTGAACCCAGGTCCTCATGTTTGCATGGCAGGTGTTTTACCCACTGAGCCATTTCTCCAGTTCCTCTATCTATAAACTTAAGGAAGGGTTGCTTTGACATCACAGGATATGATGGATAAGACCAAGCTCGGCTTGTTTTGGGTTGGGTCAACCCTAGTCCACCAGGGTCCTTCCATGCATTTATTCATCCGTTCCAGACTGAGGCTGTGCAGGCTGGTGTCCTTGGTGTGCACTCCTCTCTGGGGTCTGTACACACCCATGTAGGGGTGGGGAGGTTGGCCTCACTAGCTGTGACTGTGGTACGCGCCACACCACCTGTTGTGTCTGTTACCTGAATCTCCATCCCTCCTGACAGCACAGAAGAGTTCAGTCCCTTGAGGTTACCTGGGACAGCTGTAGGGTTGGGAGGTGTGAGGTGCCACTGCTGGGGAGGCAGGGGCCTGGGCCAGCTGGGCCCACAGAGGTTCCCGGCAACACTCAACCCTGCCTGTGGGGGCTCCCAGGCCATAGACTCGATGAAGGCTGTGGAGGCAAAGGACCCAGGGGACAGGCCAATGGGGACAGGAGGGTGAGGGGCAGTCCTCGGGCTCTCTATATTTAGCCCCATTTTCGGTAAGTACTAACGAGAAGCTAGCCTAAGTCTGCTAAAAACTGGCTGGGGGAAATGCAGAGGAGAAGTGAAAGTCAGGGAGGGAGGGCCGGGGAGGGCAGAAGAGACCCAGGGTCCCAGGCCTGGGCCATTTGGGGCAAGCAAGGGTGAACTCAGAGCTTGGACAGCCTGGGGGTGGATCTGGCCTGAGGGTGGTAGAATTTAAGGGACAAGGCAGCCCCGAGAGAGCCTGGTACTTTTCCCTGCCAGTCTTCCTGAAAAACTTAACACATGACCTGGGATGACAGGGAGGGGCAACCATAAATAGCCTCATAACTTTTCCATGTGATTGAGACTTCAGGAGGTGCCATGGTTCTAGAACACACTGAAATTGCCTGGGCGGGGGAATCTTTAAAAATCTCCATGCCAGTACTGGGGATGTGGCTCAGTGGTAGAGCGCTTGCTGAGAAAGCACAAGGCCCTGTGTTCTAGTCCTTACAGCACACACATGCACACACTCACACACGAGAGTGTGTATATATTAAGAAAATAGATTTGGAGGCTCAGGTCACCCTAGGTGCCTCTGAATCCGAAGTCTGGGTGGCAGTGGCAGCAGATTGCAGCAGAGTGGGGACAGTGATTAGGGCATCCCTGCCTGGGACCAGGGCTGAGGCGGAGCCTGCAGTGGCTGATGCCCCTGACCCCTGACCCCGGGCAACATTTGGCTTATGGTGAAAATGGAGCTCTGTCCGTGTGTGGGTTCATGTTTGTTTCTCAGTGCTCGGCAGATTGATACAAGAGGAATGTTGAATTTGAGACCAGCCTAGTCTACATAGTGAGTTCCAGGACAGCCAAGGCTATATAGAGAGACCATGTTTCAACTCCCACATCTGTCCCCACCCCCCAAAAAAGCACCCTAAACAAACAAGAAGACCTACAACAATGCACAGCACAAAAACAGGCTAGGACCAGTGGCACAGGCCATAATCCAAGATACCTGGGGGGCTGAGGCAAGAGAATTGCAAGTTCAAGACCAGTCTGGACAAATTATGAAGACCCTGTCTGGTAAAAAAGTGAAAATCAGAGCCAAGGATGTGCTTTAGTTGTCAGGATGCTTGCCTAGCAAGGGTTTGAACCCCAGAACCACATATACCAGACATTGGTGCATGCCCAGCACTCAGAGTGGAGGCAGGGAACCCAGAGTCCAAGGTCATCTTTGAATATACTGAGTTTTGAGGCCAACCTTTGCTACATGAGACCCAGTCTCCAAAGGGAAGAACTGTGACCATAGCCCAGTGGTAGAGCCCCTGCCTAGAATCCCCCAGTGAGGGGCTGGAGCATGGCTCAGTGGTAGAGCCCCTGCCTAGAATCCCCCAGTGAGGGGCTGGGGTGTGGCTCAGTGGNNNNGCCCCTGCCTAGAATCCCCCAGTGAGGGGCTGGGGTATGGCTCAGTGGCAGAGCCCCTGCCTAGAATCCCCCAGTGAGGGGCTGGGGTGTGGCTCAGTGGCAGAGCCCCTGCCTAGTGTGGTTGAGGACTTGAGTTGAATTGGTCCATCCGTCAGTGCAACCCTGTTTACCCTCCATAGAATAACTTGGCCCTTCTCTTGACAGGCGTGGAATGCTAGATCATGGTTTGAAATTTTAGAAAGAACAAGAAAAACAGAATGGTAGTGGTGTTTTCACTCAGACTGTTTTATCCTTAGCTACCATCTTCTCTAAGGGCAGAATCAGGGTCACTTCCTTGGGTGGACAAGGTATGATGGGGAGCATAGTGGGGGAAGCCGAGAGGAGAGAGATACTGACTACGTGGAATGCCAGGGAGGGCTGTAAAGACAAGGTGACCCTGGGCAGAGCCTCAAAGAGAAGAGGAGGGAAGGGTCCCAGGGCGGGGAACAGGGGGAAAGGTCTGGAGGATGGAGCTCAGGACCTGGGGTCACCATCAGCTGTGATGACCCCAAGATAAAACCAGACCCTAGGCTGATGAGAGAGACACATGGGGCCCAGAAGGCTGCAGCCTCTGGATGGTGATGGATATGACAGCGTAGAGGGAAGTGGGGCACAGACAACAGGGAAAGACTCTTATCTCCCAGTCAGGACCACCAGGCTGGTGGCTTCACAGAGGACACCCTGTGCTAGATCCTGAATGTGGAGGGCAAGTGGACAGAGCGGGGGTCATTGCACCAGGCAGAGGGACTGGTGTGCATTGACGCTTCAGGGGAGGACAATGGGGAGGTGAGACAGGGACCAGAAAGAAAGATTGAGCTTGTAAGGAAAGGACCCACAGCAGACAGTCAGGACCTGCTCTGGGCTGGTGACAGTTGGAGTAGATGGCCTGGTCTATGAGAGAGGGGCCTGGTCAAGACACCATAGGCCTGGGACTCGGGTGCAGCCCAGGGGGAAGAACCATGGGTGCTTGGATTTCTTTAAGAAAGTGTCACGGAGCAGGTGGCTGAAGGGACCCTGATATATTCTGTAATCCTAGGGGCTGCAGATCTGAGATGGGTTTTGGTGGCCTGTGTCTATGGCTTGCAGGTGACTGTGTTCTCCTAATGACTCTGCATGGTCTTCCCTTTGTGTGTGTCTCTGTCCCCTTTCCCCCTTTGAAACTCCCAGAATCCTCCTGTCTTGGCTTTCTTAGTGTTGAAATTGCAGGCCATATTCCTCCTCTTATAAATGACAGTGATCAGCTTAGATAATGATTTCGCTTTGCCTTATGCATTTCACCCAAGACCCTGCTTTTCAAATCAGGTGTGGTGTATACCTATAATCCCAGAACTGGGGGAGATCATGCAGGAGGACTGTGAGTTTGAAGTCATCTGGGGCTACCCAGTGAGCCCTTGTCTCAAAAAAAATTTTTAACTTGGCTTGTGGGTAGAGTGCTTGCCTAGCAGGCATGAAGCCCCAGGTTCAGTCCTTAGCCTCTCCTAAAGTGTGTTGATGCAGATAATCCCAGCACTCAGGAGGTGGTAGGAGCAGGGGAGTCAGAAGCTAAAAATTGCTCTTGTCTGCATAGTGAGTTCAGAGTTAGCCTGGGCTACATGACACCCTGACTCACCCTCATCTTCATAGTGAGTTCAGAGTTAGCCTGGGCTACATGACACTCTGACTCACCCTCATCTACATATTGAGTTCAGAGTTAGCCTGGGCTACATGACACCCTGACTCACCCTCATCTACATACTGAGTTCAGAGTTAGCCTGGGCTACATGACACCCTGACTNTCTACATACTGAGTTCAGAGTTAGCCTGGGCTACATGACACCCTGACTCACCCTCATCTACATACTGAGTTCAGAGTTAGCCTGCGCTACATGACTCAAGGAAAAAAAAATTAGGGTCAGCAAGATGGGTGACAGGCAAGCCTGAGGACTCGAGTTCAATCCCTGGAACTTCCACATGGTGGAAGGAGAGAACCAACTCCTGTTCTCTGAGCTCCACTCACCTGCCCTAGCACATATGTGTACTCGTAAACGTGAATAAAATTAAACATTTTGAAATGAAGAAAAGTTTTTAAAAAGATTCTGTCTTAAAAAACAAAAAACCTTTGGCCAGGCAGTGGTAGTGCATGCCTTTAATCCCAGCACTTGGGAAGCAGAGGCAGGTGGATCTCTGAATTCGAGGCCAGCCTGGTCTACAGAGCTAGTTCCAGGACAGCTAGGGCTACACAGAGGAACACTGTCTTAAACAAAAAATAAATAAATAAAAATTAAAAAAAAAACCCTATCTCCAAATACAGTTGCATTCACAGTAGACCAGATATGTGGCTTTGGGGGTGGGGGAACTTACCTCACAGCAGAGGGCAGGGACATGCATGAAACTTCTGGGGTGGCAAGGTCAGAGGCTTCCCTCTTCTGAGCAGTGGAGGCATTTGGCAGGTGGGAGTCACAGAACCTGCTGACTGTGGTCCCTGTCAGGCGGATTCCTTAAGCAGGGCGAGATGCTGTCTGTGTTGAAGAGCAGAGAGGGACTCGATGCATGATGGAGTAAAAAGAGAAGTCGAGGGTGGTGGCCAGACCCTGAGGGCCAGGCTAGGGGACCCGGATATTTCTTGACGAGAAGGAGCTAGATGAAAGGCTGTTGAATCAGGCATAGGAACTGGCAATGGAGCGAATGTTGTGTTTCAAGGATGCTACAGGGGTAGGATTCTGGACCCAGGGAGGGATAGACGCTGCCTGGAGAAGGGCTGAGGTCGGGTTGTTAGGACTAGCCTTAGTCATTGCCTGACTCCTGCTTCATCTCTCTGCATCACTCATGGGCAGCCAGTCAGTGTCTGAGCACCTATGCCCCTCTCCAGCCCTCCCCAACACCCTCTGCTCTCCCCTACCCTCCTTAACTCTCCCCTGCCCTCCCCAGCCCTCTCCTGCCCTTCCCAGCCTATGTCTTCGTAGAGACATGCAGTGGCTTGTTTTTAGCTTCTGTTATGTGTGTGTGTGTACATGGGGTGACTATATATACACGTATGAGCCTGTGTGTATGGAGGCCAAAGGTCAAACTTAAGTGTCAGTCCTCAGGAGTGGGGCCTCCTTATTTTTCACATTATTGAGGTGTGGGTGTGTAGGTGCACAGAAGTCATCATGCATGTGGAGTTCAGAGGATAAGTTGTAGGAGTCCGTTCTCTCCTTCCACTGTGTGGGTGCCGGAATTGAACCCAGGCTTAGTGGCAAGAACGTTTATCCCCTGAGCCATCTCGCCAGCTCTTCAACTTACTTTTCCAAGACAGGGTGTCTCACTGGGACCTGGGCCTTGTGGGTTAAGCTGGGCTGGCTGATCAACTAACTAGCCCTAGGGTTCCCCCTGTCTTGCTCCCTTCCTATGGTGCTGAAATTAAGGACACATGCCTGACTTTTTACGTGGGTTCTGAGGACTGAATGACCTTTGTGTGTGCACAGTGAGCATTTTACTGACCCAGTAGTCTCTCCAGTCACCTTTTTTTTTTTTTTGAGGTGGTAATGATCACATCAAGGGCCGTGCACACAAAAGGCAAGTCCCGTCTCACAGAGAGACAAGCCCAGGATAGTCCCACTGAGAGGC
>JAQHUG010000527.1:336468-365764 GCA_028555095.1 Dicrostonyx torquatus | reverse complement strand
GTGTGTGTGTGAAGGTCAGAGGACAACTTCCAGGAGTCAGTTCCCCGTCACCGCAGGTCATCAGGCTGCCCTGTCGCAGGTCAGAGGTTGCAGGTCGTCAGGCTGCTCTATTGCAGGTCGCAGATCACAGGTCGCAGGTCATCAGGCTGCCCTGTTGCAGGTCGCAGTTCGTCAGGCTGCCCTGGCAAGTCCTTCTTATCTGCTGGGCTGTCACTCCGTTCCAGTGTTTGTTTTGAGACAGTGTCTCTTGTAGCCCAGGCTAGTTGCAAACTTACTATGTAGATGACCTCGAGTTCCTGAGCCTCCTGCCTCAACCTTTCAAACCCTGGGGTGACCAACCTTGGTCACCATGACCTGGGTTTTAAGCTCTAAGTATTAGAGTTCCCGCTGTGTCTGTGTTTGACCACTCCCACTCAGTCTGCAAGGCTCAGTGGTGTGTCTGAAGCCGGACTTGGTTCATTTTCACTGCTGGAGTGTACTTCACTGTGTGGACGTACCGCAGGCACAGGGGTGCTTGTAGTGTTTACACTCACTCCAGCAACACATGCACAGTGCCCGACTTGGCTTTTTTCTTTTCCAGTTATGCATATGGGAGGGGGTAGTGTGTGCATGTGTTCACAAACTTTGCATCCACTTGAGCTGGAGTTACAGGCAGTTGCGAGCTACCTGATGTGGGTTCTAGGAACCAAACTCCTGGCCCCTGGAAGAACTGTACCTGTTCTTTGCCTCCAAGCCATCTCTTGCCCCCTCAGCCCAGCTTTGAATTAGGAATCTCAAACATGAGTGGGTTGTGTTTCATCTCAAGTAATTCTCAAAATTACAAAATTTCTAGATTTATTATATTATTGTTATTATTATTTGTGCAGAGTTCCCCTCCCACACTTCAGCTTGCCCTCTGTGAGCATGATTTGTGGAGCGTGCTGGAGTTGGATGCCTTATTAGATAGGGAGGAACTTTGTGATTTTGGTAGAGCTTTGGGGTAATTGAGGAGAGGTGCTGTGAGTAAGATCTGAGACCACTGAGAGTCAAGGTTATACGAAGGACTTAGAGTATGGGTTGAACATCTGAATATAAGAACTGAGAACGGGTGGGGCTGAAACCCAGCTCTTGCTCCAGCCCAGGCCCGGGCAGGGTAGGAGTCGGTACCATGGTAAGCACAGGTTTTGAACTGTGGAAGGCCTGAGGACTGTTAGCCCAGACTGAAAGCAGGGGCCCTGGATTCAGGAACGCCAGGGTATAATCAGGATACCCACGCTGATGTAATAGTGTTCAGATTGGTGTGGAAGCCCTTGGAGCCTCAGCTTCTTCCACATGAAATGGAGAATCTTAGTGCCAGTGGCTCATGTGCCCTGCTTGGCTCTGCGCTGGGTGGTGACAGACATTTGATGACAGGTGTCAGCAAACTATGAGGACTCTCTGGTGCCTGACTCACTACCTGCCACCTTCCTTGGGTTCTACAAACTATAGCGTGCACATGGATTTGAGAGCACAGCTGGCATTCAAGACTATTGGAACCATAAAGTCTAGGATGGCTTTGAAGACCAGGGTCAGTGCAGAGATGGCATTGGGGATGGAGAGGAGTAGGGTGGGGCTGCCAGGTTTACCTCATGTGAGACTGGAGGCCTGTGGGAGTTATGTGGGGACCTGGGGACAGGGAAAGTGGTGGGTCAGAGGACGGCTGAATCACACCCTGAGATCTGACAGCTCCCCATTTTGAGGTTCCGGCAACCCCATCACAGCTCCCTTGCTCAACTCACAGTGGAAAACATGTCTCACTCAAAACCTGGTACGGCAGGACCAGAGCCTCGGCCACCTGCCTGGGGAAGAGGCCAGAGGTTATACTGGCTTCTTTATGGAACCTCATCAGCTCCTCCCAGACAGCTGGTGCCTTCTTGTGACCATATTCCACCCCGCCCTGGTGCCTCACAGCAGGTGACACCTCCTGTACCACTTTTAGGAAGTGTCCTCTCCTGTCTTTCCAGAGGAAGGCAGAGGCCCAGAATTTTCTGAAAGATCTTTCAAAGTGCCGGGGTAGGAGTGCGGTTGGGAAAGACTAGAGGGGGTGGGAGTTGGCAAAAGGAAGGACCTCAGAGCCCTCCTGGATTCCTCTCTCTTCCCTCCATTTTCATTTCTTCTCTGTTCCCAGAAATAAGAATGTCTAAGCCCCTGGAGGCCGAGAAGCAAAGTCTGGACTCCCCATCAGAGCACACAGGTGAGGGGGACGGGCAGAGGCAGGGAAGTGGGCAGGTGTGCAGGGACGGTTGGCAACATGCCCTTTCTTTCCCTTTACAGACACTGAGAGAAATGGACCCGACATTAACCATCAGGTCAGGATGACTCAGATGCACTAGAGGGCAGGAAGGGAGGGACAGAGCAGTGGTTAGTGGGGCACGTGTCCAGGACTTTTCACGACACCATTCTCATCTCCTTGCCCCAACTCTCTCTTCACAGAACCCCCAGAATAAGGCTTCCTCATTCTCTGTGTCCCCAACTGGCCCCAGCACCAAGGTAAGCACCCATAAGACCGTCCCAGGAAGGGGGTGGTACGTGGGAGGAAGGAGATCTTCAGCATGTCTGCCATGGACCCAGGTCCTGCAAGGGGACCCAGTGACAAGGTTCCTCCTGCCCCTTCTCACCCTTGGGTTCCTGCCCCAGGCTTGTGACTCACCCAGTCTCCTTCCCCTTCCCTAGGGGGTGGGGGTGGCCAGGGAAATCCCCCCCAGAGCCCCAGGGTGATAACAACAGGAAGCCAAGGCTCCTCCCCCATCCCGACTTCCCTGGCCAAAGGGGCCTGAAGCACCCCTGTACCCCATCACACACACACATACACACAGAGCAGGAACAAGTTAAGAGAAGTTGGCAAACTCAGTGAGGACAGCCATGGGATGAAGGACAGGGTGATGGAGAGGACGGGCTCTGTGCTAGGCACTGCAGGACTTAGGGAGCTTCTGGGGCCCAGGCTCCATTTAGCCTGATGGTGGTAAGGGCCACAGAACAGGTTCAGATGCCTAAAAGGAGAAGCAAGAATGTAGGGGCATGGACAGAGCCCTGGCCAGAGGTGGCTAAAGGATGAGGTGAAGCTCAGACTTGCTTCTCACCCAACCCTGCAGCCTTGCTCTGTGACCATGGGAAAGTCACTTCCCCTCTCTGGGCTTCTTAGTTTCCCCTTCTCTAACACTGGGGGAGGGGAGGGCAGTCAAACTGGAAATTGGGTGGCCTCTGAGGTCCTTCACATGTCTGCTCTGACCCCAGTGCTAGGAGGACAAACGACTTTGTGAGTAAGTGTCTTTTGTACTCTGTCTGCACTTGAACCCAGGGCCGGGGTTAAAAGGGCTCCCCAACTCTTGATCTGACCTCAGGCTTAGTGTTTCCCTCAGCCCCAGCAGTGTGTGCCCATCCATCTTTGCCACTTCTTCTGTTCCCAACAGTAGCTTTCTTTGGGAAGCCAGTGAGAGGCAGTGAAGGATCCTTCCTTCCCTTCCCAGGCCTGGGACTTCTTCCACACTTTACCAGGCTTCTCTGACCCTGGTCTTTATCGCCCTACCTCTCTCCCCTCCTCTGCCCTGGAGTTTCCCCAACTGCAGCGATCCCACGTGCTCCCATCCCTGACGTATCTATGCACCGCTGTGGATTATTATTTACATAATAATTTTGTTAAGTGGCTCAATTTTGAAAAACATTTTATTATGGAAAATGTGATACAAAAATAGAAGCGTGTAATGAAAATAGCAACCCCCAGGAACCCATCAATCAGTTTCGACAATTACCAACTCATGAACGGCTTCGTTTTTCAACAGCTTGAATAAATGGGTTTTAAATGGAAATTTCATGAATGGAAAACCAGAATCACTTACCATGGAAATAAATGCAATGATTATTAAATTCTACCCAGAGTCCCTCATGTGCTGAAGGTTCTTACCTCAGGGCCTCTTCTCCACTGGCTGAAAGGGAAGATTAGCCAGCATTGGTGAGATGCTTAAAATGTCATCACGGTCAAGAGCACTGGGATGAGCATTCAATACCGGCTCTCTGGAGGCCAACCTAGGCTACAATAGTAAGTTCCAGGCTAGTCAGGGCAGCTTAGCAAGACCCTGTCTCAAAATAGAACAACGGGCCAGGGATGTGGCTTCATTGGCTACATGCTTGTCTAGCATTCATGATCATCCTGCGTTTGATCCCCAAAATTCCATAAGCCTGGCATAGAAGTGGAGGCAGGACCATCAGAAGTTCAAGGTTATCCTTGACTACCTAGAGAATTTGAGACCAGCCTGGGCTACCTGAGACCTGCGTCAAAAACAAAAGCTGGGCTGGAGAGATGGCTCAGGGGTTTAGAGCACACTGGCTGTTCTTCCAGAGGTCCTGAGCTCAGTTCCCAGCAACCACATGGTGGCTCGCAACCATCTATAGTAAGATCTGATGCATGCAGTACACTCATACATTAAATATAAATAAATAGGATTTGAAAAATAAAAATTAAAAGCTTAGCATGGTTGTGCACTCCTTTAATGCCAGCACTTGGGAGGCAGAGGCAGGTGGATCTCTGTGAGTTTAAGCCAGCCTGGTCTACAGAGCAAGTTTTAGGCCATCCTGTCTCAAAAAAAACAAAAACAAAAACAAAACAAAAAAGTTTTCAGTGCTTTTTAACTTCATATTAAAATACAATATGTTTATTTTAATTTGAAAGATAAAAAAGAAAAAATAAGTAAAGTACAATATGTATATCTCAAAACACAGATGGATCATTAGTATGTCATGCAGAATTTTCCCAAACTGTGCACACCCCAAGAATGCTGTTTGATATAGTGATATATGCTGCCAACCCCAGCCCTGAAGATGCCAAGGCAGGAAAAGAACCCTGAATTTGAGGCCAGCCTAGGCTACATAATGTAATAAAATCTTGGGGGGGGTTGTTTTTGTTTTATTTATTTATTTGTTTTTTTTTGAGTCAGGGTTTCTTTGTAGCTTTGTGGCCTGTCCTAGAACTTGCTCTGCAGACCAGGCTGGCCTTGAACTCATAGAGATCCTCTTGTCTCTGGCCTCTGAGTGCTGGGATTAAAGACAGGCACCACCACTGCGTGGCTGTTTTTGAAAGCAATTTAATGGAAGGTGGAATGAGATGGCTCAGCGGATAAAGGCGCTGGCTGCCAAGCCTGATGACCTGAGTTCAATCCCTGGAACCCGCATGATGGAAGGAGAGAATTTTCCACATGTGCATTCTGGCATGTGCATACTTATACACACAAATAAAATAAAATAAGTATTTTTTTAAAGTTGATTGCAGCTAGCCATGAGACACTTTAATGTCCTTTCCAGAAAGAAAAAAAAAAGTCTGTATCTCCAACTTTTTTTTTCCCAAGAAGTGTTTTTCTGCATAGCCCTGGCTGTTCTGGAACTCACTCTAGACCAGGCTGGCCTCAAACTCACATAGATCCATCTGCCTCTGCCTCCTGAGTGCTAGGATTAAAGGTGTGCACCACCACTGCCTGGCTCATATCTCCAACTTCTAATAGTGTTATTTCCTGCCTCATCCTTTTATACCTAAAACTGTGACTATTCTGTCCAATAATCTGAGACATCAGGATCTGCCATTTGACCTTTCCCGAGCCTTTGTGCGTCTGCTCATCTCTCTCTGCATGCCCAATGTCAGTCCTCTGTCACCCTGTCCTCAGCTACATGAGTCGTCTCAAACTCTCCCCCATCTTCTTGTGCAAAATGAGACACTGAGCTGAAAGAGGGTCCCTAATGTCCAGTCTGGTCAGGAAGGTATGTTATCCATCACACTGGCCGTCTCCCAAACACTCCCATGCACCCTCAGCGGGCACCTTTCAGCCAATGGTCCCGAGAGGAAGGAATCAAGGATGGCTTGACCCTGGCCTGTTTTGTGTATTTGATGCAAGCGATCCACATCGTGGTGAGTAAGATGGAGAAGCCAGCCGCCTCTGGCTCATGCACAGGCTTTACTGTCTCTGCCATGGCTGTGTTTTACTCTCTGAAGTGCGTGCCTAGTAAGAGCAGCCTGGGTAAATGGGGCTTTCTGCTTACTCTCTCCACTTGTCCTGCCCGCTCTTGCCCATCTTCCCCATGGGTATTATCTGCTCATCCCCATAATCAGATGGGTTTGTGAAGTACCAAGCTATTTATTTGGGGAACTAGGGTATTAAAATGTAGCACAGGCTGATCCTCAAACTCACAATCCTCCTGCCTCAGCTTCCCAATGCTAGGATTACAAGTAGTCACACCATACCCATTCCAGCTGGTAAGGTTTTACTGTTTTGGAGTTTTCTCCAGAATAAAAAATTATTTTATTTATTTATTTATGTATGTATGTATGTATTTATTAGGTTTGTTGAGAGAGGGTTTCTTTGTGTAGCCCTGGCTGTCCTGGAACTTGTTCTGTAGACCAGGCTGGCCTCAAACTCAGAGATCCAGCTGCCCCTGCCTCCCAAATGCTGGGATTAAAAGCACATGCCACCACCATCTGCCATATTTGTGATATTGTAATATAGTTACATTGTTTCTCCCTTCCTTTGTGTTTCTCCAGACCTTCCTATATCCCCCTCATAATTCATGGCTTTTTCATTTGTTGCTGTCACATCTATTTATATCTGTCTGTCTGTCTGTCCATCCATTCATCTATCTATTCATTCCTGAAAACATGTACAACCCTGGTTGGCATGGCACTCACAGCAGTCTACCTGCCTCTGCTTCCTCCCGAAGTGCCTGGATAACAGGTGTGTACCACCATGCCCAGCCTTTGGCGATGATTTTTAAAACACACAAGACCCTTCTTTTCAACAACAACAACAAAAGTTTAATTTCATTTTTTTTATTTTTAATTTTTACTTTTTTTTGTTTGTTTTTTGAGACAGGGTTTCTTTGTAGCTTTGGAGCCTGTCCTGGAACTAGCTCTTGTAGACCAGGTTGGTCTCAAACTCACAGAGATCTACCTGCCTCTTCCTCCCGAGTGCTGGGATTAAATTAAAGGTGTGCACCACCACCATCCAGCCTATTTTATTTTATGTTTATGAGAGTTTGCATGTATGTTTGTCTGTGCACCATGTACATGCTTGGTGCCCACAAGGGCCAGAAGAGGTACCAAGTAGCCCAGAACTTGAGAACTTGATCCATACTGAGCTGCTATGTGGGTGCTGGGAACTAAATCTTGGTTCTTTGGAAGAGTAGCCAGTGCTTTTAACTACTGAGCCATCTCTCCAGCCTGTTCACCAAAAATTTATTCCAGTGGACAAATAACTGTAGCCTTAACTGGGTGTGGTGGTGCACACCTTTAATTCCAGCACTCAGGAAGAAGAGGCAGGCGAATCTCCATAAATTCCAGCCAGCCTGGTCTATACAAGTTCAGACAGCCAGAACTACATAGTGAGACACTGTCTCAAAAAAAAAAAAAAAAAAAAAAAAAAGCCAGGCGGTGGTGGCGCACGCCTTTAATCCCAGCACTCTTTGTGAGTTCGAGACCAGCCTGGTCTACAAGAGCTAGTTCCAGCGCAGGCTCCAAAGCCACAGAGAAACCCTGTCTCGAAAAACCAAAAAAACAAAAACAAAAACAAAAACAACAGTATAGTTAATACCCCAAGCTGAAGCAAGGAGGGACCTGTGCAAGTCTAGAGACCTCCCTAGGCTCCTAGCATCAACATTTCCCATTTTATAGGTGGGGAAACTGAGTCCTGGGAGGAGGAAGGTGGTTTCCAAAGGTGGCCTCTCCTACAGGGAGAGAACACTGAGGCCAGAGAAGTGGCCAGAGGCCTCAAGCCATGGCCTTGCCACTGCTCTTGCCCACTCCCTGTGCCAGCCCAGAACTGCCACAGCCACTCGCATACCCTCTTTTTGGTTCACAGGTGGGCATTCTCTCTGGCCTCCACTTAACATTCTGGGGTCCCGGACCCTGCCTCTCTCCTCCCCAGATCAAGGCTGAAGACCCCAGTGGTGACTCAGCCCAGGCAGCACCCCCGCCCCCCCAGCCGACTCAGCCTCATCTGCCCCAGGCCCAACTCATGTTGACGGGCAGCCAGCTAGCTGGGGTAAGTATTTGGCGGAGGACCCCAGCAGAAGGCACAAACCTCCCCATCGGCCGCAGGCCATGCAGGTGACGAGTCTCACCGACCATAGCCACTCTCTCACACTTGCCTCTTCTCCTCCTCTGTCCTGTAAAAGATGTGTCTCCTAACGACTTGACTCGAATACTAACCCCTTTCTGTCTTCTCTGCCCCCCTGCTGCTGCCCTGCTCTCTGCCTGCTCCACCGCCCGCAGCTCACTGCGCTGATGCCGGCTCAGCAGCAGCTGCTCCTTCAGCAAGCCCAGGCCCAGCTGCTGGCTGCTGCCGTGCAGCAGTCCAGTGCCGCCGCCGCCAACGCCGCTGCCGCCGCAGCCGCTGCCTCCTCCACCTCCTCTGCCTCCTCTTCTGCCTCCTCCTCTGCCTCGCAGCCCCCAGCCTCCTCTGGGGGAGGCGACCTGCCACCGTCACAGCCTGCCAGCCAGCCCCCAGGGACCCCACAGCTCACCTTGTCCCAACCCATTCAGCTCACAGCACAGGTAAGGGCAGTCACCAAGCGTCCTAGTCCTTGCAGCAAGGGGCCTGCAGAAGCAGGGCGTGCGCACAGGGTGGGGATAACTGGTCCACAAGGGCCCTTTCTGACACTAACCGTGTGCCAGGTGGATCTGTGATGGTGGGAGCCTTGGACGAGTGTGCCCTCACACGCTATGTTGGTTAAAGCAAGGCTCGCAAGGAGTATCCCATATATTTCATTGCTCTTCATGGTGGATTAACCTACACACTTTCCGTATGCGTGCGTGTTCCAAAAGCTCAACTTATAATGAGAAAGTCACCACCCTTAATCCCAGTAATGATATCTGTGTGTACATAAAACAAAAAGGCTGGGCTGGAGAGATGACTGCTCTTCCAGAGGTCAATTCTCAGCAACCACGTAGTGGCTTACAACCATGTATAATGGAATCTAGTACCCCTTTCTGGTGTGCAGGCATGCATGCAGGCAAAACACTATATACATAATAAATAAATAAATCTTTAACAAACAAACAAAACGAAATGAAAAGGCTGGGAATGAGAGTCAGCACTTGGGAGTATAGCTCTGTTGGTAGAGTACTTGCCTGGCACCCACTAGGCTCTGTGTTCAAACTCTGGTACCTCATAAATCCAGTGTGGTGGCACACACCTATGACCCCAGGACTCAGGAAGTGAAAACACACAGATTAGAGGTTGAAGGTCGTCGGGCGGTGGTGGCACACACCTTTAATTCCAGCACTCGGGAGGCAGAAGCAGGTGGATCTTTGTGAGTTCGAGACCAGCCTGGTCTACAAGAGTTCCAGGACAGGCTCCAAAGGAACAGAGAAACCCTGTCTCAAAAAACCAAAAAAAAAAACAAAAAAAAAAAACAGAGAAGTTGAAAGTCATTCATTTGTGATTATGTAATAAGTTCAAGAACAACCTAGGCTGTATGAGATCTGTCTCAAAAAACAAAACAAAAATACAAATAAACAAAACCCCTCAGAATTAGTGCCTCACTTCCTGATTCTTCCCACAAGATGATCTGCCAGTTAAGAAGTCCGTGAACTAAATTTAAAAACATATCTCAGCTTGGCAGTGGTGGCACATGCCTTTAATCCCAGCACTCAAGAGGCAGAGGCAGGCAGATCTCTGAGTCTGAGACCAGCCTGGTCTACAGAGTGAGTTCCAGGATAGCCAAGGCTACACAGAGAAGCCCTGTCTCAAAAAACCAAACAAAAACGGTTACGTTCCACCCTCCCAGTGCTCGAGTTGACACATTGACCCCAAATCATGAATTAGTGGCTACACATGTTTCCTGGACCACCATCACAAGCTGCTGTCACTGTTTAAAAACAAACAAACAGTAAAGCAGAAATGCAACTCCACATGTTGGAGCAACCCCAGCACTCAGGAGGCTGAGGCAGGAGGATCTCTGTTATAAAAAAAAAAAGAGAATTGAAAAAAATAAAACCAACCCATAAAATCCAGAAATGAATCCTCTCAGACTGCACTGCCGAAGTTAAGATGTCAGCAGAGCCGAGCTCTCTCTGAAGGCTAGGAGAAACCCTTCTTGTGTATAACTCCTCCTAGTGATGCCAGTGGTCCTTAGAGCCCAAGGTGGAGACAGATCAGGTGGGGCCCTCCAGATTTTAGATGTGTTGACACCTGGACTGGTCTCTCTGTATATGTCTGTGCCCTGATTGCTTGCTCTGGTTAGGGCAGCAGTAACTGTGCTAGTGTTTCCCTCATGAGCTTCCTTTAACTTTGTTATCTCAGCAAAGACTCTGTTTCAAAATAAGGCCATATTTACAGGTACTTTAACCTATATTTTGGGGGTGCAACACAATTCGGCTCAGCAGTGATGGATATATTGTCCGTACAGTGGTAGCCCGTAGCAAGTGGTAGTTCAAAAGCAGTGAGACTTAGCTGGGTGCATTGGTGCACGCCTTTAATCCCAGCAGAGGCAGGATCTCTGTGAGTTCGAGTCCAGCTGGGTCTATGTAGTGAGTTCTAGGACAGCCAGAGTTACGTAGTGAGATCCTGTCATGGAAAAAAAAAAACCAAACCCAAAGCCAAACGAAGTAGTGAGACTTGATTTCAAAATAAAGGGGAGCTGGACGGTGGTGGCACACGCCTTTAATCCCAGCACTGGGGAGGCAGAGGCAGGTGGATCTTTGTGAGTTTGAGACCAGCCTGGTCTACAAGAGATAGTTCCAGCGCAGGCTCCAAAGCCACAGAGAAACCCTGTCTCGAAAAACTAAAAAAAAAATTTAAAAAATAAAAATAAAGGGGAAAAATGCTGAAGATGTTGTTCAGTGGTAGAGCACCCACCTAAAATTCCCCAGTGAGGGACTGGGGTCGTGGCTCAGTGGTAGAATCCCCCAGTGAGGGGCTGGGGGTGTGTCTCAGTGGTAGAGCCCCTGCCTAGAATCCCCCAGTGAGGGGCTGGGGGTGTGGCTCAGTGGTAGGGTGCTTGCCTAATATGCATACAAGATTAGGTTAAATCCCCAGTAAAGGGAAAAAGAAAGTCAGTAGTCTGCAGAGAAGTCCAGCATTGCCTTTTGGATGGGCTCATCCTTTGCAGCCTGCTCCTGCCTGTCTTGTTTCTACAACCACTTGAGTTCACCACATTCTAAGTGGTGTACGGCTTGGGAAATTCTGTAGGAGAGAAGCCCTTTTAACTTGCCTCAGGGTAGCTCTCACCACTTTTCTCCCAACCACCTTCCATCTCCCCCACACTCCTGGGGGAACTGTCTATGGAGGGGGACTATCCAGCCTTTGTGGGGGCTGTCCTTACTGGGAGTTTACCTGTTTTAGGAGGTCCATCTAATTATGGATGCACTCCCTTCAGGACTTTCCTGAACATGGAGCTGGGCCTGCCCCAGGGCCTGCTTCTGCAGAGCACAGCCCTACTCTTGCCCTGCTGGGCCCATGGCAATCACTGGGAGCTGCATCTGTACAGTACACTCTGCCAACTATGACCTCGAAAGGTCAAGGTCAAGCATCGTCCCTCAGCCCAGACAGAATGCTGGAGACTGGCAGTGACAAAATGGCATGCCTCAGGACACAGTGTATGTAGGATTGGCAGGGGTGGCCTGGGAGCTCGGGGCTCTAACCACATGGGCTGCCTGTGGTGGCTGTTGCTTCAGCCATCCTTCACGGGGACATGGTTTCCAGTCCCCTCCCACCAGGGCCACCAGAGACTCCTGCAGCAGGTGCACATGTTCGCTTGGTAGCACACACAGCACAGGGACTTGGGGCAACTCGTTCAGCCCATTTTGGTCTTATTTTCCTCTCCATCCTGAGTTACTCTCTTCTTTTACCTGGAAAGCTCCTCTTCATCCATCACAAGCAGTTCAAATCCCCCACACTCATGAGGGCTTTCCTGTTGCAGTTGCATCTGAATGTATCTAGGGAACCACCTCTTAACAGAATAAAGAGGAGAGGTAGGCAGCCTGGTGTAAGTAAGACTGGCCATCCCATCACCTCAGGAGTGAGCCACCAACATTGCCTGCCTTTGTGCAGCCTCAGGACCACAGTCAGGCTGATGCTCAGCTACCTGCTGTCCCATCATGTCTCCTGACCAGATCTCCTTGTGCTTCTCCCCATAAGCCCTATTCTCATGAGCGTCCTCATTCTGGATCTTTCTGCTCAGTCCCCTCAGCAAGTGCAAAGCTAAATACAAATTCTAGGAATTCATTCTCATGGGCTGAGCTGCCCTGTGGCCTCATTTGCTCAATAGTAGTTTGTGCTGTATCTCCTCTGCTGGGCAGTGCCCAGAGACCATGTACGGCTCCCCCTACCCTGGCTTGCCCGTGGACTCTAGACCAGTTCCTGGGCTTGGTTCTCCGCTTCTCTCCCCGCTTCCACTTCCTTTGCCTGCTCAGCTCTGTCGCTGCAGTCAGATCACTAACATCTTTAGGCCCCCTGTGTGCTGGACCCTGGCAGAATCTAGGAATTTAGGAATGAGTCACAGGCATCTTTGCCTCCCAAGAGGCTCCCTGGCTTGTAGTGAAACAGAAATAAATAAAATGTGTTACATTCGAAAATACTAAGAAGTCCCATCCAAAGCACTGTTGGGGCTATTGGGTATAGCATAATGATAGATCACTTGTTTAGAATTCTGGAGAGAGAGACTGGGGGTGTGGTTCAGTGGTAGAGCCACTGCCTAGGATCCCCCAGTGAGGGCTGAAGGTGTGGCTCAGTGGTGGAGCACCTGCCTAGAATCCCCCAGTGAGGGGCTAGGGGTGTGACTCAGTGGTAGAGCCCCTGCCTAGAATCCCCCAGTGAGGGGCTAGGGGTGTGACTCAGTGGTAGAGCACTGGAGTACTTGCCTAATTTGCCTGAGGCCCTGGGTTCAAACCACAAAAATGAGCAGAAAAAAAAGATTCATGAGCCACCACTTTCAAATGATATAATAATATAAAATAAAAAGGGGGAGATTCCCCTGCTAGTTAAACTGTTTGGCACGATGTTTCCCTGCAGTTTCTGAGCTGTACCTATTATATGTAGTTGGATAATTGGCCTGTCCAGTGCTTGGTATGGTGCGTTCTACAGAGGGAGCTATGTGACTGTTTATCAAATCAATGAGGGCTGTTTTGTTGTTCCAGTTTTTCAATCAAGGAAAGGGAAGGCATCTCTTCAGGGGAGTATTTCAGAACGCCTGGAGTAGGGGTTGGCATTGACTGAAAACATAACTGTGAAAGCATCATTTTGTATTTGTAGAGTGGAAAAAGAATACAGAATGATGCTTCATTATCTCCTAGGCTGAGAGGGTCTCGTGTCTGACAGTTCCCACTGACAGTTCCCCGCTGGGTCTGGTGGGAATGTGGAACCAGGAACATGTCTAGTGTGTGAGGGACTCCGGAAACTTTTGGGAGGTGGTGGTGGAAGTTCATTGTAACAAGTCTTTTTTTTTTTTTTTTGTCCTGCCTGTCAACTCCCAAATAATGACATGAAAACTTCTTATTAATTATGCAAGCTCAGCCCTGGCTTAGGTTTGTCCCACTAGCTCTTATAACTTAAATTAACCCATATTTTATTCATCTACGTTTTACTTTTACTTCTCTCCCGTTCTGTGTCCGACTCATTCCACATCTTTGCCTCTCCACAGAGTCCTCTGTGTCTGAAAGTCCCACCTACACCTCCTGCCTAGCTATTGGCCATTTAGCTCTTTATTAAACTAGTCAGAAGGCACCTTGGCAAAGACACATCTTCACAGTGTACAAAAAGATTATTCCCCAACAGTTCATAGGTGGGTGAGCAGAAGGAAAGGCTTGCAGACAGTGGAAAGACAAGCATGTTACAAGAAAGTGGGCAGTCTCAGAGGCACGGTGGGGAAAGGCAGGGGAGGCTCAGAGGCAGGGCCGGGGCGGTGGGGAGAGGCAGCAGAGGATAGGCAGATGGAACATCATCCAGTCCAAAACTGAACTCTGGGCAGCTGAGGGACAACGGGAATGTTAGATCAGTGGAAGGGTCTGCTGTGGAGTATCAGGCCAGGTCCAGGGATGTCCCCTTAATTTCATTCTGGGGCAAGTGAAAGACAGCTGCACTGCACCTCCCTGCTCAGGAGAACAGTTGCACACACTGGCCTAGTTTGAATCTGTGCCTGAGGTCTTGAGAAGACAGAGGCAGAGTCCCTTCTAACTCCTGGGACCTGAGCATGGGGCAGGACAGGTCCCCAGATAGAACTGGGCCCTGTTGTAAGAAGGGACAGTGGTGGGGGCTGGAGAGATGGCTCAGAGGTTAAGAGCATTGCCTGCTCTTCCAAAGGTCCTGAGTTCAATTCCCAGCAACCACATGGTGGCTCACAACCATCTGTAATGGGGTCTGGTGCCCTCTTCTGGCCTGCAGACATACAGACAGAATGTTGTATACATAATAAATAAATATTTTAAAAAAAAAAAAAAGAAGGGACAGTGGTTGCAGACCTGGAAGGGTGGGGTCTTTGTTCTGTGACCCAGCCAGGAGCTCACCGAATAGTGCTCCTCCATTGCCTTTATTTTTTTCTTCCTTTCCCAACCCTTAAAACTTTTTTTTTTTTCAAAGCAGGCATGGTGGTAACGCCTTTAATCCCAGCACTCGTGAGGCAGAGGCAGGTGGATCTCTGGAGTTCAAGGCCAGCCTGGTCTACAAAGCCAAGGACAGCAAAGTTCCAGGACTGTCAGGGCTACACAGAGACTGTCTCTAAAACATCACACACACCCAAAACAAACAAACAAACAAAAATCCTTCTTTGAATTTGTTTTAATCTTATATGTACCTGTGTGCATTTATGTGAATATATGCCTGGGAGGGTGCCTATAAGCCAGAGGTTCCGGAACTGAAGTTCTAGGCAGTTGTGAGAGCCTGATGTACTGGGTCCAGGACTTGGGTCCTCTGAACGAGCAGCAAATATCTCAACTTGAGCCATCTCTCCAGCCACTTTCCCTTTTGTTTTGAAACCGAATCTCCATAGTGTGGCTTGAGCTAACCTTGAACTTCTTTACAGACCAGGCTGGCCTTGAACCCTGCTCCTCCACCTCAGCTTCCCAAATTCTTGGATTACAGGTGTACACCCCTGCTCCTACCTCATGCTCTCCCACTCAGAGCTCTTCCTAGTAGAGTGACCGGAATCATCATGAGGTCCTTTGTGTAGGTCAGGCCTTCTCATGGCCAGCTGCCCTTGAGGGTTGTGTACCCTGCAGGGAAACAGACTGTAAACCAGCAACAAGATGGTTTGGAGCCAGGGTGATATACAAAACGAAACAAGGCCTTGTGGGAAAGGGAGGGGCTCAGTCTAATGGGCGGTTAGGAAAGATTTCTCTGAGAAAATGGCCTTTGAGAGCTGAGGACTGGGTGAGTCAGTCTTGAAAGAAGCGTGGGGCGGGGGATGGGATGGGGGAACAAGACACAAGCAGAGGGGGAAGCAGCTCGACTTGTTCTAGGTTCCTGGGAAGCTTTGTTGCTGGTTGGAGTGGGCAAGGACAGCTCCTGAGAGATGAGGGAAAAGCCAGGCATGGTGGCCCACACCTGCAATCTCAGACACTTGGGAGGTGGAGGCAGGAGGATCAGGAGTTGAGGCTAGCCTCAGCTATGTGTGAGACACTGTTTCAAAACAAACAGAACCACTGCAAGCTGGCTTGTTCTATGAAGTACTTCCTGAGAAAGCATTATGAGGACTCGGGTGCATCCCCACCATCCTTGTAAAACTGCCAGGCTCAACAGTTCTTAGCTATGCTCCTAGCTCTGGAGGTGGCAACACCAGGGTAGTTGGGGCTCACTGGGCCACCAGCCTAGCTGAATTGTTGAGAGATCCCGTATCAAAAAGTCAAGTGGACAGTAAATGAAGAGTGCATTTATCATTAGCCTCCCTCCAGTACCTACATACATGTATACACATGTAAACAGACATGCACGTACACATACACGTGCAAAAATAAGTGAGTGGAGAGGCAGGCCTAAGGGAGAAGATTAAGACAAAGGGACTGAAATTATGCTAAGACCAGAAATGGCAGCACATTTCTGTAATTCTCACACTCAGGAGGCTGAGGCAGGAGGACTGCCCTGAGTTTGAGGCCACAGCTTGAGACCCTAACTCAAAACAACAGAACACAAGTGTTTTAGCTGGGAGTGGGCCAGTTAGTAAGAGTGCTTATGTGGGTCCTGCACGACATAGCACTGGTGTGGTGGCCCATTCCTGTAATCCCAGAACTCCTGTGGTAGAGGCAGGAGGACCAGAAGAGTTTAAGACAACCCTTGGGGCAGCCTGGAATGGAGCCCAGGACTTGACACATGCTAGACATGCTAGACATGCTAGGGGTCTGTTATTCTGCCAGGCAACAAAACTGATCCTTTTTGGCTCCATGCATTGGCTGAGAGAGAGAGGATCTATAGATCCTGGAATTAGAATCAGGAGAAGTCACAGGACGTGGCACATGAGTGGGAGGGGAGGCTGGCTTACACAGGAAGGTGATGGTTGAGGAACAGGAATTGAATGGGCTAAGAATGACTCCTGGGATTTTGGCTTCTGTTCCTGGATGATTTTCTGAATTAGGAAGAAGCAAGTGTTTGATTGGACCTGTTGCAACCCCTTCCACCAAGGTCTCACTATGTAGCCCTGGCTACATAACCCTTTAACTCACGGAGGTCCACCGCCTCTGCCTCCAGAGAGATTAAAGGCCTGGGCCACCACACCGCCGGGAGAATCTCTTAGTAACTCAAGTGGAGACATCACACAGGCAGGTAGAAATCCCAGGCTGATGCTTAGCAGACCCTGGGTGGGCACTGGACATTGTCAGTGGTTAAGAAGAGGACAGAGCCAGGCAGTGGTGGTGCACACCTTTAATCCCAGCACTGGGGAGGTAGAGACAGGTGGCTTTCTCTTGAGTTCTAGGCCAGACTGGTCGATAGAGAGAGTTCCAGGACAACTAAGACTGTTACACAGAGAAACCCTGACTATAAAAAACAAAAAGAAGGGCTGGAGAGATGGCTCAGTGGTTAAGAGTACTGGCTGCTCTTCCAGAGGTCCTGAGTTCAATTCCCAATAATCACATGGTGGCTCACAATCATCTGTAATGAGATCTGGTGCCCTCTTCTGGTGTGTGGGCATACATAGAGGCAGAATGTTGTATACATAATAAATAAATAAATCTTTTTAAAAAAAATTGAAAAAAAAAAAAGAGGACAGACTTGATTTGAAAGCCAGATTGGAGCTCCCTTCTTTGACACGTTGACAGCTCATGATGGGGTAGGGTACATGAGGGGACATTGGCAGCTAGTGCCTGTTTATAAGTAATGTGTTCAAATTTCTAAAGTGCTCTCTGAATAATGATATCACTCAGGCCCCAATGAAACCCAGGAAAGAATTACACAGTTTATCCTCATTTTGCAGATATAAAGCTGTAGCCTGGAGAATGGAATAGCTCAGTGACTCCAAAGTCAGCTTGT
Source organism: Dicrostonyx torquatus (assembly GCA_028555095.1). Lineage (NCBI taxonomy): Eukaryota > Metazoa > Chordata > Mammalia > Rodentia > Cricetidae > Dicrostonyx > Dicrostonyx torquatus. The sequence goes on along the minus strand of JAQHUG010000527.1, from coordinate 348,314 downwards.
TAGCATACCTGTAACCGTTACTATCTATCATTTCTGTATGATGGAAACATTGAAGGTCTTTTTGGGGAATTGGGGTATTGCTTTGGTGGAAGAGCCCTTGTCTGGCATACTTGAGGCTCAATCCCCAGAACTGAGTCTATTGTCCTTATTGTTGTTGTTATCAGACAGAGTCTCAGGTAATCCAGTCTGGGCTGGAAGTTGATACATTGCCCAAACTAACCTTGAACTTCCCATCCTCCTCCTTCACCTCCTATGAGCTGGGATTGCAGTCGTACACCCCCACACCTCATCCTTTTAGCTGTTTGGAGATATGCAATCCATTATTAATTACAGTTCCTTTCCTACTTTAACATAACAATGGAACATTTCCCTCCCATCCTGCTGAGACTGTGGACCCCGTTCCCCAGCCCCCATGTGCCCTCGTTGAGAACAGCTCTTTTCCCTTGGTTTCCACAGCTTGCCTCTTCCTCCTGTCTAGACTTAATTCAATGCTGTGTCCAGAACTGGTCACAATGTGACATATGAGAGATAGCCCACATGCCACCACCCTCCAGTCATGGTGCGGCTTTTCGGGGGTGGGAGCCACGGGGTGAGAGCCTCCTGTGCTGTGCACTGGGGTGAGGCGCAGCACCTGGGCTGCTGCAGCTGGCCAGCTCTGGGGCCCTGGTCTCCTCCCGTTCATTCTCACAACTTTCTTCCCCACCCCCACCCTCACCCCCAGAGGGGACCATGGCCTGATGAGAAAGCAGTCACTTACCCCCTCCCCCCCTTCACCCATGGAGCACATTAGCCATAAGCCTGTCTTTCTTGCCGGGCGGTGGTGGCGCACGCCTTTAATCCCAGCACTCGGGAGGCAGAGGCAGGCGGATCTCTGTGAGTTCGAGACCAGCCTGGTCTACAAGAGCTAGTTCCAGTGCAGGCTCCAAAGCCACAGAGAAACCCTGTCTCGAAAAACCAAAAAAAAAAAAAAAAAAAAAAAAAAAAAAGCCTGTCTTTCTGTCTGTCTGCAGTGAAATCAGTCTGTCCTGTTACCCGTTAGGCAGGCATTAGGCATGTTACCTTTTTGGCTGGGTGTGATAACGCCTACCCATGACCCCAGCACTGAGGAAGCAGAGGCAGGAGAATTGTAAGACGTTTGAGAAAAGCTTGGGTTGCATGGTAGTGAGTTCTAGACCAGCTAGGGCTACATATAAGACTACATCTCAAAAAAGCAAGCAAGCAAACAAACAACAACAACAACAACAAAAAAACGAAAGCAGAAAAAACTGGTCTCTTGCCTTCTCTATTTCAGTAGGGTATGCCAGCCCTCCCTGCTGGTTAGAGGACAAAGAATTGACTTAGGAACTATGCTGTCTAGGGCCTTCTCCAGCATTACAGCTTACTCTAACTTCATCATTTCACACTGGAGTAGCACACCCCAAGTGGTTAAACAAGAGAGCCCTGAGGCCTCTCTGAACTGTAGACAGATGGGGTCTCCTACTGGCTGCGTCCACCTGAGCCTGCTGGCCACACACTGTCACACTGTCATTCAGCAGAAGACCTCTCCATGTGCAGGTGCCTCTCTGGGTGAGGATAAAGTGGACAATTTAGTGCATCAGTTGTAGCTGGGGAGACAGACTGGAGACAGACAGACAGGAAGCGGTTCTGGCAGGACAGAAAAGCATGTGGTGTCATGAATATGGTGACAGGTAAAGGAAGATACGGGAACAGGTGGCCACTCTGCAGAAGGGGACTTGACAGAGACTTGCATGAAGTGGAATGCATGGTCCCAGTAGGAATAGCAAAGGCCTAGAGATTCCTCTCTGCTTCTAGTGACAAGGAGGAGTTGGTGTGGTGGGTCTAGGGTCAGAGGGCAGGAAAGTTGCAAGGGGAGGCCTGGAAGGAGCGAGACTGTGGCAAGGCTTGGATTCTACCACATGTGGAGATAAAAGACAGTGGAGGCCAAAGTGGATGATGAAAATGTCCAGGCGTCCTTTGGTAGATGTCTGTGTGCTGCTGGCGGCATCATAGCTTGCTCACATTGTTCACAGGGGAAGGAAATGCCTCAGCTGAAGTCAGAGGGTAGGAAACAGAGGTGTTAGCCCACCCAAGTTCATGACTCCCTCCTGGGATGGCTGTGGATGCTTGCTCTCTGTCTTTTTTTTTTTTACTTGTTTGTGGGTTTTGTTTGTTTGTTTGTTTGTTGTCGTTGTTTTTCTCTGTCCTGGCTGTCCTGGAACTCTCTCTGTAGATCAGGCTGGCCTTGAACTCACATCTGCCTATCTATGCCTCCTGAGTGTGGAATTAAAGGCGTGTGCTACCACCACCGGCTCTGGCTTTTTAATTTTAAAAATTGTTTATAGATTTATTTATTTTATGTAAATGACTGTTTTGCCTGCATGTGTGTTTATGCACCATGTACATGCCTGGGGCCTGTGGAGGTGAGAAGAGGGTGTCAGATTCCCTGGAACTGGAGTTACAGATAGGTGTGAGCTGCCATGTGGGTGCTGGGAACCAAACCTGGGTCCTCCGGAAGAGCAGCCAGTGCTCTTAACCACTGAGCCATCTCTCCAGCCCCTAAACCTCTCTTCTAATAAGTTTTTAAAAAAATTTTTTTAGTCACTATATTTTTCATTTTCCAAAAAACTTTTGTGAAAACAAAAAAAAAAGATTTTTAAAAAAATTGCATCAAGTCACATATGTACCCCAAAAGGTCACATAAGTGGAAGAGGTCAGTAGGAGTGGGATGAGACAGGAGAGGGTATATGTCAGAAATACATTAGGTACAGTATGGAACTGCCTTCATGAAACCCACTGTCATACGTTATTAATATGTGCTAATAACAGTGGGGCCATCTGGATGGCTCAGCCCAAAGGCACTCCCTGACAAGACTGTGGTTCAGATCCCAATATTTGTGTAATAAGCCACAAAGGGCCTCCAGTGTTTTGTGACCTTGGGAGGGATCTGACTCCTTCTTCTCCACATGGACACACCCACACACATACACTTGCAGCAGGAGGATGTGTATACACCCACACGCACTTACATGTGTGACAAGAGGATGAAGAGTTCACGGTCATCCTCAGCTAAATAGGGAATTCTAAGCCAAGCCGAGCTCTGTGAGGCCTGACTCAGAAAGAGACCTGATCTGGTTGTTCAGAGGAAACAGGTGCCTGGGGCAGATGGTGCTGACATTGGAACTGGGATGGCGACTGTGGAAAAGGGACAAAGATAGAGAGATGGGACATGGGGGTGGACTGCATGGATAGGGAGAGGGAAGGAAGGCGGGGATCAAGGCTGAACCCGAGTCTCAGCTTGAGTAGCCAAACTGGGGGATGGCTAAGTTGTTGGGTTTGTTTGTTTGTTGAGTAAGACACACCTCTGCCTGCTGGGCTCAGCCTAGCATAGGAAGAATACATATTAGCAAAAGCACAACCCTGTAAGAAGGGCAGTAGAGAGCAGGATGGGTGCCCTTTGTGGGCCCTGAAGGGTGTACTGTTCAGAGAGCTTCTGTAAGAAAAACATCAGCCAGGTGTGGTGGCATGTACCTGGGATCCCAGCACTCAGGAGGCCGAGCCAAGAGAGATCACTGAACTTTCAAGGCCACCTGAGCCCACACAGTTTCAGGCTGGGCAGAGCTTTATCAGAACAGAGGGAGAGAGGAGGCAGGGAGGGGAGGAGAAACAGTGAACATTTACAATAGATTTGGACTCAGAGCCTTGGAAGGCTCTGCTATCAATGGACACTTAGGCCTCATTCCTCCTCAGCTGATCTGGGGCCGGAGGGAGACAGTCATGGAACTTTTAGAGGGCTAGGGTATCTGGGGTAGGGATGGGAAAGTAGTTAGACTCAATCCAGAAGGATGCCATAGGTTACCAACATGGAACAAATGCAGGAAAGTATGCCGGCCACAAGCACACAGCTCAGTGGGTCCCCACTAACCAAGCACACCTGTGTTGATGGCACCTGGAAGCCTCTGGAGTTTTAACACACAAATGGCATATAAACAGGATATAGGATGCCATGACCACATATGGAAGTTTCTGTTGTTGCTGATCCACAGAATCGGGTCATTTACCCATGTTCCACTGCTGGTGGGCCTTGGGGCTGGATGGAACTGTCGGGGCATACGACAGGCACACACTCAGCTTGTATTAGTTTGCTAGAGCTGCTATGACAAAGAGCCACATTCTGGTGACATAACAGTAGACATGTATTCACTCTCAGTTCTGGAAGAGAGGAATGTAACCTGGAAGTGTGGGCAGGGGCTCTAGTCTCTCTCTGGCTGGTAGACAGTCTTCTTTCTTGCATCTGTTTACATCATCTCTGCTCTATTTGTGTCTCTATCAAAATTCTCCCCCCTTAAAAACATTTATTCTGTGTGTGGGGGAAAGGTGTTGCAAATGGGCCCTGACGTACGTGCGGAGGTCAGGCGTTGGTTTGGAGATCAATTGTCAGGATAGGTAGCAAACACTTTTACCCACTGAGCCATCTTGCCAACACACCCTTTTTGTTTGTTTGGTCACAACAGTACTGGGCATTTAAATCACTGGTCTCTACTGTGCCACATCCCCAGCCCCTCACTGGGGATTCTAGGCAGGGGCTCTACCCCTGAGCCACACCCCAGCCCCTCACTGGGGGATTCTAGGCAGGGGCTCTACCACTGAGCTAATACTTTCAGTCCTTTTCTTTTTATAAGATTTTATTTTTGAGCTGGGCAGTATTGGCACACGCCTTTAATCCCAGCATTTAGGAGGCAGAGGCAAGTGGATCTTTGTGAGTTTGAAGCCAGCTTGGTCTACAGAGCAAGTTCCAGGACAGTCAGGGCTACACAGAGAAACCCTGTCTCCAAAAAAACAAAAACAAACAAACAAAAAAGGAATATAATTTTTGTTATTTTTATTTATGTGCACATGTGTGGCTGTGCATGTCACATGTGTGTGGTTGCCCATGGAAGCCAGAAGAGGGTGTCAGTTTCTCCAGACCTGGAATAACAGTGGTTGTGAGCTGCCAGGTGTCAAAGCTTGGATTTGAACCCCGGTCCTTTGGAACAGCAAGCCCTCTTAACTACTAAATCATCTCCCCAGATCTGCACCCCTTGAAATGAAACTTCTAACTATAAACAGGCAGTACCACTCCTGACCTGAATTTTCCTTTTTTGTTTTCTTTTGTTCTAGTTTGGTTTTTTTGAAATGGGGTCTCAATGTGTAGCCCTGACTGTCCTGGAACTCACTTTGTAGACCAGGCTGGACTCAAACTCCCAGAGATCTGCATGCTTTTGCCTCCCGAGTGTTGGGATTAAAGGCATGCACTGCTACTGCCCTGCTGAATTTTCCCCTTTTAATGACGCTATCATGCACTGGAACCCACTTTCAATGGTTTTAACTTGATCATCTGCAGAGACCCTATCTCCAAATAGATTCACATTCTGAGTTCTTTTCTCAACCTAAATTAGTGCCGAAGCTTTCCTCCAGGCGTCCATACCAATGCACACACCTGCTATTTGCTGGAGCGCGTTAGAGATAATTCCAGACATCATACCACATGCCTTGGGAGCATTTTAGAAAGGGAAAAAAAGACTCAACCTGGTTTACATTTTTAAACAAGTCTATTTGTTCTGCGGGAATGTAAGGCAAGGCAAATATTTCATCAGGAAGAGAAAGGCAAAGAGCAAGCCCTCCCGGGGCAGCTTGGAGGAGAGGACTTCCAGGTGTCCCATGGCCAGTGTGTTGTTCCAGGCTACACGACTCCTGGCTTCAGCCCCACTGGGGGCTCACACGCTGCCGAAGGGGGAGATCAATCCAGGATTCAGTCTATTTTTCTTTCCATCTGCCAGGACATACAGCAACTCCTCCAGCTCCAACAGCTAGTGCTTGTCCCCGGCCACCACCTCCAGCCACCTGCTCAGTTCCTGCTGCCACAGGCCCAGCAGAGTCAGCCAGGTGAGACCTCAGCCCAGTGGATGCTCTCCCTTATGCTTCCAGTATCCCATCACCTGCCCTCCCCCACTCACCTCCTGTGCTCTTATCTCCCCAGGTCTGCTACCGACGCCAAATCTATTCCAGCTACCTCAGCAAACCCAGGGAGCTCTCCTGACCTCCCAGCCCCGGGCTGGACTTTCTACACAGGTAAGACTTTCCACAGAGTTTGTCAAGCCTCTGGCATCGGAGTGAGCTAGGGCTGAGTGGATGGGAATGGGGTGGAGACTGTGAAAGTTTCTGCTTCATGGGCCCACCACACATTCTTGGGCAGTTGAGGGACCCGAGTCCCCACCCTACTCTGCTGTCCAGTTGCTGTATAGGAACTCAGGGAAGCCAGGCTCCATGTCTGGGTGCTTCATACAGTGAAGGGACTCAAACCAGAAGGTGGTTCCAAAGCCTTTCTGAACATGGATGCCTTTGCAAACCTGATAAAATATTTAACTCAGAGGTTGGGGAGGTGGCTCAGTTGGCAAAGTGCCCACTGCATAAGTACAAGGACCCAAGTTAAAGGAATCCTCAGGACTGAGGGGCTAAAAGCTGAACATGGGAGTAATTTCATCCGTGAGGGCATGGAGATTGACGATAGGTGGATCCTTGGCCAGCCACCCCAGCTAAATCAACAACTTTCAGGTTCACTGAAAGACCCTGTCTCAAAAAAAAGAAAAAAGAAAGAAGGTAGCAAGTGATTGAGAAAAGACACCTGCGTGATGTTGACTTCAGCCCTCCACACACACATACGTCTGCACATGCATGTACAACACATGCACACAAGCATACACGCGCATGCACATGCATGTGTGAACTCGTTTCTTTGTAGCTTTTGGAGCCTGTCCTGGACATGTGTGAACTCTTTTCGGAAAGATTGAAAAGTTCACAGGCCAGCACAGGTATAGACTGCTAGATTCCAAATGCCCCGAAAGGCTAAGCATTCTTGTGACAGCAGGGTTGGAACCTATTTGGCTGCTAGTGCTGTCCTGCTTGCCTGCCGTGGGGTAGCATCCTTAGCTCCCCCTCCCCGGATGATAGTCCTGCCGCTACCAAACTGTTGATGTGTCTGGTTACAAAGTGATGCCTTAAACAGGGGCTTGCATCACCGTGACTTCCCAAACATACCCGCCCCAGAATTTTAGGACATCAAAGATTCTTGGCACAGTCATCCCTGTACCAACTACCTGCTTCCAACATCTCGTTTTTAAATCACGCCAGAGAAAGGTGTTGCATCTTGTTCATCCTCCAACTGTCCTCCTTATTCATTCCTCTACTTTTTTCCTTATTTGCAAATGATTCATTTGTAAGATATTTTTATTTTATTTATATTTTGGTAATATTACAGAGTCAACCCAGGATTTTGAGTACGCTAGACAGGGTCTCTACCACTGAGCCACATCCCATCCCCTCACTGGGGGATTCTAGGCAGGGGCTCTACCACTGAGCCACANCTCACTGGGGGATTCTAGGCAGGGGCTCTACCACTGAGCCACATCCCAGCCCCTCACTGGGGGATTCTAGGCAGGGGCTCTACCACTGAGCCACACCCCAGCCCCTCAGTGGGGAACTCTAGGCAGGGGCTCTACCACTGAACTAAGTCCCCAGCCAGCCCTCTTTTCACATTTTAATTTGAGATGATCTTTCTGAGATGCTCTGGCTGGCATTGAACTCATGCTGTAGCCCAAGCTAACCTTAAAATTCAGAGCCTTCTGTCTTGCTCTCCTAAGCTGCTGTACATGTGCTCTCAGGCCTTTTTTTTTTTTTTAGAGCAGCTTTAAATGCACAGTGAAACTGAGCTCAAGATAGATCCCATATGCCTCCTGTCCTCCGCATGTACCACCTTCCCATCTTCAGCATCCTCAGCCTAAACAGAACTCATTTGCAGTCCAGACTTCTACACATTATCGCCACATCTGTAGACTGAACCTCAGACTTCACCCTATACCTATGTGTGTGGGGGGAAGGGGGTTGGACAGCTTACTAATTAGTAACCTTCATCCCTAACAATTCAGTGGGCAGGCAGAGTCATAATGATGGTGTCCATTCTATGGAAGGGAATGTAGGCACAAGGAAGGGTAAGACTCAGTCTCAGCTACTCCAAACGTCAGTGGTGAAGGATGATGAGGATGAACCTTCTGCCCCCAAGCTCTAGGCTTTGAACCCATTGAACCATCACATAAAGACACTGGCTGTTCCTTCTAGCATTTCAGGTCTCTTAGGGAAGGCCAAGAGTTTTGGTAATTGAGAGGACCATGGCGAACAGCAGAGGGACACATTTAACAGAATTAGCGATTAGTGTGGGTGTCCTGGGCAGGTGAGGGGAATCGGAAGAAGGCAGGCGCACAACCACTGCTTAGGCACATTCGGGTCCTCCATCCTGCATCCCATCAACCCGCCCACCCCACCAGGCTGTGACTCGCCCCACGCTGCCCGACCCGCACCTCTCACACCCGCAGCCCCCAAAATGCTTGGAGCCGCCATCCCACCCGGAGGAGCCTAGCGACCTGGAGGAACTGGAACAATTTGCTCGCACCTTCAAGCAACGCCGCATCAAGCTGGGCTTCACGCAGGTCTGGGACCACCTTATGGGGCGGCGGGAGTGCGGGGGTGACAGAACGAAGATGCAGGGGTCGTGATCAGTTGATGGAGTGTTTGGATCTGGCCTTGGACCAGGAGACCCCGCCTTGACTTCCAAAACCCCACCTCCTCCTCTCTGGACCAGGGTGATGTGGGCCTGGCCATGGGTAAGCTCTATGGCAACGACTTCAGCCAGACGACCATTTCCCGTTTCGAGGCCCTTAACCTGAGCTTCAAGAATATGTGCAAACTCAAGCCCCTCCTGGAGAAGTGGCTCAATGACGCAGGTGAGCCTGGCCAGAGGCGCCAACGGGACTCACTGGGAATTGGTATTGACTGGAGCGGGGTGGGCAGCGATCACTCACATCTTTGTCTCCTGTCTTCGCAGAAACTATGTCTGTGGACTCAAGCCTACCCAGCCCCAACCAGCTGAGCAGCCCCAGCCTGGGTTTCGACGGGCTGCCGGGGCGGAGACGCAAGAAGAGAACCAGCATCGAGACGAATGTCCGCTTCGCCTTAGAGAAGAGTTTTCTAGCGGTGAGCTTCGCCCCCTGGCGGCCTGGAAAGGTATCAGGTAGATGGACCCAGCTCCACCAACAACTCTCTCTGCCTGTAGAACCAGAAGCCTACCTCAGAGGAGATCCTGCTGATCGCAGAGCAGCTGCACATGGAGAAGGAAGTGATCCGCGTCTGGTTCTGCAACCGGCGCCAGAAGGAGAAACGCATCAACCCCTGCAGCGCCGCCCCCATGCTGCCCAGCCCGGGAAAGCCCACCAGCTACAACCCTCACCTGGTACCCAGAGCTGGGGCTCAGGGGTCGGGGCACAAACCTGTAGGCATCTGGGTGAAGCAAACTTACTTAGAAGAGAGACCAGAGGAGTTGGTTCTGGGGGCACTATGTCACATACAGATCACAGTTTCAAAGGAACCTAGTTCCCAGGAAAACATGCCTCCCAACCTGAGTGGAGGGGAGACGACAACTCTTGGGAGTCGGTTCTCTCCTTGCACCATGAAGGTTCCAGGGATCAAACTCAGGTCATTTGGCTTGGCAGCAAGTGACTTTACCTACCAAACCATCTCCCTGGCCCCAACTGTGGTTTTATGTGGTGGGTACAGGCTCCCACGTATACATCACCATGGGGGAGGGATAGAACTGGTCATCATGACCCAGGTAGAACGATACCCACCCACAGAGACAGGAAGGGCCATAATTAGACCCCTGAGGTACCTGCAGCACCACAGACGCACTGGGGACATCCTTTGTTCCATCCCTATATTTCTGCTTGTGAAAAGGACCTTGATATCTAGAGAGAAACCCCTCAACTCTCGGTCTGGGGAGGAAGGAGGGACCCTTTGCAAGTTAGCCAGCCTTGTGAAGGAGGACCACCAAGAAGGCCACTTGCTGCCAGGTCCAGCATGCACACAGGCGCAGATGCCAAGATGTGCTGAATCCCAGCGCAAGGCAGTGTAGAGAAAGCTGCTGGAAAGGGGGTTGGGAGTGGAGTTCCTGCAGGGGCAGATGCCTTTCGTTTTACCAGGAATCTCCATCAGGTTAGTAAGAGGTTTGGAGTGGAGGAGAGATGTGGGGAGATCGCTGAGGGCTTCTAGGACTGAAGGCAGGATGAGGCTGCCTCAATGCACATCATCAGCCTTTCATTTGTGGGGAGAGGCTCTGATCTCCTGATCCTCCTGCCTCTCCCTCCTCAGTGCTGAAATTTCAGCTTTTTGTTGTTGTTTTTGTTATTGTTTGTTTGAGACAGATTTCATGACATGTACCCCAGGCTGGACTCAAATTTACTTTGTAATTCAGGCTTGCCGGACTCTTTTACACAGACAGGCAGGAGAGCCAATAGCAGGGCCAGACAGAGCAGCTGTTCAGGCACAGTCCATGACGACAGGACACAGCTCTGCAGGGCCAGTAGCTGGGCAGGATAGTGTCAGAGGAGAGATGGGGGACTCTCTCAGCTGAGAGTCACACTGTGCCTTCTGCTTGTGGCCCAGGATTACCTGGGGTACATGTGGGAGAGGATGATGGAAAATGAGTTGCAGAATCTAAATGCAGCATTGCCCCTGGAGCCCCGTTACCCCACTCTGTGTGGGAGCAACTGGAGCTGTGTGCACAGGGAACGCCGTGGGAGGCTCCCTGTGACAGTGTCTTACCATACTTTTTTCCTCTCTCCCCAGGTCACACCCCAAGGGGGCGCAGGGACCTTACCACTGTCCCAAGCTTCTAGCAGCCTGAGCACAACAGGTTAGGGGCAGGCTGAGAGGGGGACTGGGGGGATGCTGCACGGGCCACAGCCTGAGGGTTAGCAATGGCTCTGGGCAGCCATGGATCTCAAGGCTGAGTCTTTGGTGGTGGTGGGACAGACAGAGCAGTGGGCAGGTCCCTCACATTGTCCACCAGAGCAACCCCTAGTCAGTTTCACTGACCCTGTGAGAAAGTGTGAAGGTTGCTGGAAGAGGATACACTTGAGTCTTTGTCCCTGGTGTCTGTCATGTATATGCCCTGAGAGTCCAGGAACTTGTTTCAATTCTCTGAGCTTCAGGTTTTGTATAATTATCATGGGTGTATAATGTGCACACAAGATCTGTACACACACACACACACACACACACACACTCTAGAAAGAGTGTAGGAGGAACTGGTATAAGCTCAGTGATGGAGCTTGATCAATGTACATAGGGCTCTGGGGTCCATCATCAATCTGATTTTTTTTTCTCTTTTGGTTTTTTGAGACAGGGTTTCTCTGTGTAGCCCTGGCTGTCCTAGATCTCACTCTGTAGACCAGGCTGGCTTCAAACTCAGAGATCCACCTGCCTTTGCCTCCTGAGTACTGGGATTAAAGATGTGCCACCACTACCTAACTGATTATTTTTTAAAGGGTTTAAAAGTTTGTTTTTATTTTATGTGTTCTTTTGTGCATCATGAGCACACGGTGTCCAACAGATGCCAGAAGAGGGTGCCGGATCCCCAAGAACTGGAGTTACTGACAGCTGTGAGCTGCCATGTGGGTGCTGGGGATGGAACCTGAGTCCTCTTGAAGAGCAACCAGTGCTCTTGACTGCTGAGCCACTTCTCCAGCCTATACAATTTTTTAAAAGATGTATTTATTATGTTTATAGTGTTCTGCCTGCATGGCAGGAGAGGGCACTAGATCTCATTAAAAATGGCTGTGAGCGGGCTGGAGAGATGGCTCAGAGGTTAAGAGCACTGCCTGCTCTTCCAAAGGTCCTGAGTTCGATTCCCAGCAACCACATGGTGGCTCACAACCATCTGTAATGAGGTCTGGTGCCCTCTTCTGGACTTCAGGCATACA
>JAQHUG010000527.1:260393-336217 GCA_028555095.1 Dicrostonyx torquatus | reverse complement strand
AAAAAAAAAAAAAAAAAAAATGGCTGTGAGCCACCATGCGGTTTTTAACTCAGGTCCTCTGGAAGAGCAGCCAGTGCTCCTAACCTCTGAGCCATCTCTCCAGCCCCCTGTACAATTTTTTAATAACACAAACAAGCACTACTATTCCTCTCGGGTTAAGAAATAGTTAAGTGGAGGATTATGAACTAGTAAGAAGAAACTGGCACTCACTGGTCCAGGTTCTTTATAAAGTATAATCAACTGACTAAATTCTCACACCTGGCTCATGAGATTGGTCCCATTTTTTTTTTTCCATTTCCCATGAAGGACCTGAAGGTCAGAGAGGTTGAGGTACTCACCATGGGACACAGCTGGGACTAACCATGGGATCTGTTCTGGCTCCAACAATTTGGTCCTTAGTGGCCCACTCCTGAGCTCCCAGCAGCACAGAAGTCCCAGGGACTCATCTTTGGCCCCTGGAGGGAGCCATAAGAACATGTCTCCTGGGCAACCCATTTCTGTCAATGTCAGGATGTTTGGGGGCATGGTTTGCAGAGAGCCAGTGCCAGCAATTATTGTGACTGTCATGTGATGGGGGTATAAGGACTATGAGGGAGGGGTTTGGGACAGTGTGCTGTTCTGACTGGTGAGATTCTGGGTGTGCAATAGGGGTTACCCTGACTTCCTTGACAAGGGACCAGAGAAAGCTAAAGACTGTGCTTTCTGTCTCTTTCTGACAGTTACTACCTTATCCTCAGCTGTGGGAACGCTCCACCCCAGCCGGACAGCAGGAGGGGGTGGGGGTGGGGGCGTAGCCACGCCCTCCCTCAATTCCATCCCCTCTGTCACTCCCCCACCCCCGGCCACCACCAACAGCACAAACCCAAGCCCTCAAGGCAGCCACTCGGCTATCGGCTTGTCGGGCCTGAACCCCAGCACAGGGTAAGTGTGCAACTACAGGTGGGAGGTCGCAGCTGCTTGCAGGGTGGGGAGATGCACCCCAGTTCTGTCCTGGGTTCCCCGCTAATGCCTCTGCTTTGCTCTTGCAGAAGCACAATGGTGGGGTTGAGCTCTGGGCTGAGTCCAGCCCTCATGAGCAACAACCCTTTGGCCACTATCCAAGGTGCGTGCTGCCTCATGTCATCCCATTGCCACCAGTCCTGCCCTACTGGGCCTCAAGCCCCCTCATTGCTACCCCAGCCATGTCATTCTGCCCTGCTCACTGCATCGCTCGCCTCTTCATCTCAGTCTGTGTTTGGGGAAGGTGTGAGGGCTGCTGATTGATGGGAGTCAGTGGTTCAGATGGGGAGCCGGGGGCGCTCAGGCAGGGCACAAGGAGGCGAAGGTCTCCATGGCCTGGTTTACCTCCAGCTCAGCCTCTTCTCTCCTCACCAGCCCTGGCCTCTGGTGGAACCCTGCCCCTTACCAGCCTTGATGGCAGCGGGAACCTGGTGCTGGGGGCAGCTGGTGCGGCCCCAGGGAGCCCCGGCCTAGTGACCTCGCCTCTCTTCTTGAATCACGCTGGGCTGCCCCTGCTCAGTGCCCCGCCAGGCGTGGGCCTGGTGTCAGCAGCGGCTGCAGCTGTGGCAGCCTCCATCTCCAGCAAGTCTCCTGGGCTCTCCTCGTCTTCTTCGTCCTCATCATCCTCCACTTGCAGTGAAGTGGCAGCACAGACCCCTGGAGGCCCAGGGGGACCCGAGGCAGGGTCCAAGGCCGAGTGAGAGCCCACCATGCCTCCCCTCCAACTCCTCTTACTCCCCCGACATTGGTCCCCCTCCCAAGAAGGGGCGAGGAGGCCGGTGGGGGATACAGTGGATCTTGGGAGCAGGAGTGACAAAGGAGGAAATACCAAAAATCAACCAAAAAAAAAATTAAGAGAGTAAAGAAAAAGAAACCAACAAAAGAGAAAACCAAAAATATCACAACAGAAACCAGCTGTCCTAAAGGAACCAGAGATGAAAAACAAATGAACAAAAACGTCCCCAGACCAACCAAACAACACCCCCCCCCCAAATCAAACAAACCAAAAACCAGTTGCGAGCCAGATCTTGGAGTGCTCACTGCTATGACACCAAATAAGAACCCTCAGCCAGGAGTGGAGCAGCCTCCAGCAGGTCGGACCTCATGCTGCTGAGCCCTGGCTGTGGGGTCAACTCCTAACCTTACCCCTCCCCCCGCTGGGGGTGGGCAGAGAAGGAACTAGAGAATGTGCTGGCTTGCTGACCCAGCCCCAGCCCTGGGCCAATGGAGACAGGGCATTGCCTGGGGCAGGAGGCCCAGGGCCCAGAGCCACCTGCCAAATGGTCTATTCCAGAAGGCAAGAGGAATGACCAAACAACCTTACACCAAATATTCAGTAGCTTCACCCAAAGGATGTACAGAATTTTTAGCGTTGTGCTCAACAGAATGTGTCCCTTCCGTGTGTTCCCCTGCCCCCCCCAGCTCTCCCCGACAGGGCAGGGGGTCTTGCTTTAATCCCCCAGCCCCCAGCCTGGGGAGAGTTCAGAGGAAGGCCTGGGTATGGGCTTTTTGTTCCCTGTACCTCCCCTCTCCCTTTGAAGGGTGGGCTAGGCCTTTTTTAATTTAATTTAATTTTTTTTTTTTTGCCAAGTTCCAGCTCTCCAAAGCCCCTCCTCAGCTCCATCACCCTTTCTGCTGGAGTCTTCCTCCTCCCCTGACTGGGAAGGTGGTTGTTTCAAGCAAAGGGCGATGAGGTGAGAACATCCAAGTTGTCTTTCTTTCCATCTTGTCTGTCAGTTTCCCTGAAAAAAAAATATCATATTCCAGTGCCTATCCGTGGAATCCTTCACGTTCTTTAACATTAACCAGAAACCAAAAAGATCAACTCACCTCACTCCGCCCACCCTATGCCCTTTCTGACACTGGCAGATACCTCTCCCTTCCCTCCCCAATGCACACACGCACACACCCTAGTTGTGAGCTCCTCCGGATGGCATCTCCATCAGGGTCCACATGGTGGTGACATTGCCATGTCCTGTGGTTCCCCATGCAAGAGGGCACTGTGGTGGCCACCACTCCCATGAGACCTCCAGGAGTCTTGGCTGGACCCTGTATTTGCCTATCCCTGGACATAGCTCAACAGTGGACAGAGGAGATGCTGCTGGGAGCCACCTTGTCCTCCTTCTATCGTGGAGGTCAACAAAGTTTTGAACCAAAAAAACAAAAAACAAAACAACAAAAAACAAAAACAGAAAACCAAACAAACAATAAATTAAAACTAGAAAAAAGAATTTATAGATATATATAGATATATATATATGGGAAAGAAGACTAGGACTCTTCAAGACAAGAAGGAGCCGCAAGGTGGAGCCGAGCCCTGCACAGTGGTCCAGGCCTTTGGTCCCCAAGGCGGATGGAACGATGGATGCTTCTTTCTCTTCACAAATACCTCATGGACGTCGTCTTCGGAAAGCCGGAGGGGGGGCTGGGGGTCCTGTCCCCCAGCCAGGGTGGACAGAAGCGGGTGGGTGGGGCTGAGAGAGGGTGTCAGGGACGAGGGTGAAGAGCCCCAAGCTCCCTCCTTGCCCCCCCCAATCAACTGAAAAAGCTTTAAAAGAAAACAAAAGGAAAGCAAAAAGAATGGGTGAAGGAAAACCAACTGTTGGGTAGTTTGATTCCCTCTTGGTCTCTGTTTCTGTTCTCTCTCTCTCTCTCTCTCTCTCTCTCTCTCTCTCTCTCTCTCTCTCTCTCTCCCCTCTCCTTCGCCTCCCTCCCTCCTCTCCCCTCTTCATCATTCTTCCACCACATCTCTTGATAGCCTTCTTTCTGTATCTCTCCTCAAACCAAAGTTGCTGTGAAGGACGCGAGCCATTGAAATCAGAGTGACCCCTGCCCCTTGCTGGGCAGGAGCAGAGGGAGGGAAGAGCTGGCAATGGCCCAGGGCTCCCCTTCCATCCTAGACACTCTGAGGAGAGGCAGCCAGAGCCCCTAGGTCTCAGCGTTCTCCTTTCTTCTGGTCTCCCTTCTCCCACCCAGAAGCAAAACTGTCGGGCTGGGTCCCAGAGGTAGCAGAGACTCCAGACTAACTCGGGACCTTGGGTGCCTTACCCAACCCTGGTGGAGTGGTTGCCCCCCTACCAGGCACCAATGGGGCTGGCGCCTCATCCACCTATCCTCGCTGGACTGTGAGCAGCTCTGCTGAACCGACTCCCTGCCCTCACCCTACCTCTGAGTTTGTCCATTATATGTTCCTGAAAAACGGCTAGCGAGAGGGCCTGGACCCCAACCCACAGCTGGAGAAGGGGCCAAGGGCTCCTGACTGGATAGGAAGACATTTGAACAGAACAGAATGAAGGAGTTACAACCAACCAGCCAAACAACCCCCCCCCAAAAAAAAACCCTCTGAGAAGACAGGCAGCATGGAAGGCATGGTGGAGATGACTCAAACATAAACTATGATTCTAGACCAAAAAGAAAAAGAAAAAAAAGAAAAAAAGAAAAATCCAGGATTCACCACCCAATTCATCCTGCTTCCTCCCTACCAAGTCCCTACCTGGGACCTCTCCCTACTCCAGTGTGGAGGAGTGGGGCAGAAAGAGAGCAGGAAGCAGGGGGCAGGGACGGGCAGGTGCCCTGACATTGGTGGAGGGGACCCCCATGCACTGGGGGTGGTGGGGACCCTCCCCATCCAACCCCCACACTGGGAAATGAAAAACAAGGAAAAAAATCCTGGGAGGGGGAAAAATAACCAAATCCCAAGCTTTAACTACAGCTGTGAAACCAAATATTGGGAAGGGAGTGGGAGGGTTGGAGGGAGGGGCAAGTGAGCCCCAGGTCTCCCCCCTCCCTGGGACCCCTCCTCCGAGGACTCGAGATAAGGCACCAAATACCTCAGAACTTTAATGTTAAAAAAAAAAAAGAAACCAAATATCGTTGGCTGGGGGCCAGCCAGGGCAAGGGGCTGGGGAATTGGGAGAGCTAGGTTTGGGAAGGTGGAGGGACTTCTAGTCCTCCTACCTGCACCTGCCCCTTCCACTCCGTCACCCCAGCCTTGACTCCGGGAAACAAAACTATCTCATCGTTTTTATTTTGTGGTCTGTACAGAGCCTGTGTCCGTGTGTCTGTGTGTGAGCGAGATTGGAGGGCTAGGGCGCTTTATATGGGGTGGGGGAGGGAGACCCTGCACCAGCTTAGATGTCAGATGGTGGACCAGGGGCCTGGGCTGAGGGAGAGCTGAGTGGACTGGGGTGAGGGCAGTGCTCTGACTTTCCCTTCTCCCAGCCCTGACTCCCCTTAAGGGAGGATCAGAGACTGGTCTGCCCCAACGGTGGGCCATTTGTGCCAAAAATAAATAAATAATGCCAGTAATGAAACTGCCTCTCTGTTCCCTTCTGGAGGGACAGGGTAGGGACAGAAGTGGGAGGAAGGCGCTGGATGTATGTATAGGGGTGGTTGAGGGATGGATGGATGGATGGGGTTCCTAAGCCCCTTTAGAAACTGGGGTCTTACGCATCTTCCCAGAAGACCAAGAAAGTCTCCAAGCCCTCACCCTGGGAGCTCCAGCCAGGAACTAGTCAAGTCAGGGGAATGACCTCTTGACCTGACTAGTTTTTCTCCTTCAGCTCATTCCCAGGGTGCCTCTCTCTCCATCTCACCCAGGGTGAGAGAGACTAATGAGCAAGATTGAGACACATGGCCCCCACCTGTCTCTGAGTGGGAAAGGCAAGTGCGAGAGATAAAGGCCTCCAAGAGAAAAAAAGAAACAAACCAAAGATTTAACCATTTAAAAAAGAAAAAAAAAAGAAAAAAAAAAAACCACAGACAACTCCGCTACCTTTTTATACGTTGGGAAAAAAAAAGTGAAAAAAAATTAGAATAAAAAATTTAAAAAAATAAAAAAATAAAAAACAAAAACCCAAACAAATAAAAAAATAAAAAAGAAAAGAAAAACAAAAAACCCACAAAAACTTAAAGCCGCGATTCTTTTGTGCGGTTTAACTTTGACCTCAGCAGTCTCCAAAGCAAGACGACGATGACTAAGGCTTCGGGGGAAAAAAAGAAAAAATAATGTATATTTTTAAGTATTTGTCCTTGGTGTTGGCTCCTTCCTAAACAAGCAAAAAGGAGCAAAGAAAAAAAATCCAGAAAAGTGTTGCTGGGACGGAGACAACTAACTTTGTCTGTGACCCCCCTATTCCTCTGCCCCCACCCCCGTTTCCTCTAGCCCTGCTGCCCTTCCCCCAATCTGTCCTCTAAGCCCAGGGGCTCCATATTTATTTATTTATGTAATTGCAGGGTGACAGGGGCTTCTGAACAGAGGGCCTTTGGATCATAGCTGGGGAGTGGGGGCAGAAGGGCAGACATCTTTGGGGCTGAAGAGGAGGCCTAGTCTTTGATCACCTCCTCTGGCCCCTTTCTGACTGCCACCACTGTCACCTGCCAAGGCCAAGCACTAGGGCAGTGACCACTTTGCCTGGTAAAGATCTGACTGGCTCCACCTTTTTGGGTGTGGCTGTCCCTCACCTACTCACTTGAATGCCCAGGTGGAGGAGACAGGAGTGGGGAGCCTTGGTAAGTAGTGGGCCAGGAAGTGGGCCCTGGAGTGACCCACCAGGCCCATCGAGGTCCCCTTTTGGTTGTCTGACCCACCCGTGTTGGCAGCCCCTTTCCTACCCTCAGATCCTTTCCCTGTCTCTTCTTGTGGTAGCGGGTTAGTGTTTCAGTGTTTTTAACTTCAATCTGCTTGTTCATTGTACAATGTGCTTCTTTTAAAGGCCCCGTTTTTGTAACTTGTGTCATTCATCTGAACAACAAACATCAAAAAATAAAAAATTAAAAATTGTACAGAGAGAAATGATGTCTGGTGTCTCTTGGCCTTCTGTTTCCTGGGAATAGTAAGTCAGGTCAGGGTGTGGGGTGGAAATGTGAACTGGGGAGGGGAAAGAATGATTTTGTTCAAATACTGGGTCAGGAGTGGTGACCTGG
Organism: Dicrostonyx torquatus; assembly: GCA_028555095.1. Taxonomy (NCBI): domain Eukaryota; kingdom Metazoa; phylum Chordata; class Mammalia; order Rodentia; family Cricetidae; genus Dicrostonyx; species Dicrostonyx torquatus. Next base: position 329,293 of record JAQHUG010000527.1, on the reverse strand, counting down.
CACTGGAGTCCCAGGCTGTGAAAAGCTGAAGCAGGAGGATCACTGCCTTGAGTACTGGGGCTGGTTTGAGTTACGAGGTGAGTGCAAGGCCAATACAGGCTTAAGGTTTCAAGACAAACAAGGAAACATTCATCTACCCCCACCACACACACACACACACACAATGGTTAGAAGACCTGAATGTTTTTTTCTACGTTCAGAAAATTTGAGGGATTTAGGAAGAATTCAAATTCAAAAAAATCTCAGTTCTGCCATTTTTCAATAGACAGGAGCTGCAGTAGTTCTATAGAACAGGACAGTACATGCCTCACGGGGCTTCAGTGGTTCTCAGTTGATAGGCTGGGGCAGTGGTGGCACACACCTTTAATTCCAGCACTCAGGAGGCAGAGGCAGGCAGATCTCTGAGTTCGAGGACAGCCTGGTCTATACAGAGAAACCCTGTCTTGAAAAACCAAAATTAATTAGTTAAAGTTAATAATAAGAGTTCAAGCTTCAGTGCTTGTCTTGCAAGCACAGGGACCTGAATTGAAGCCCCAGAGGCATGTAAAAATGCTGCCACCCTTGGAATCCCAGCACTAGGAAGGCAGAGAGAGGTGGAACCCTGTGAATGGGGTGGCCAGCCAGTCTAGCATAATTGGTCAACTCTAGGTCAGGACGAGAGATCCTGTCTCAAAGGATGTGGACAGCGTTTCTGAGGACAGTAAGTGAGGTTGCCCTCAAGTTTCCACATGTACATACAACATGAAACAGACCACTAATCCTAGCACACAGGAGGCAGAGACAGAAATCAAGATCAATTTTGTATACTTAAGTGACCAACCTGGGCTCCATAAGATCTTGTCTCAAAAATGAGAATACATGAGGCTGGAAGATTGAGAGTTTGAAGCAATCTGAGCTACACAGCAAGACCCTGGCTCAAAAAGGGGAGGGGACTGAGGATGTGGCTCAGTGGTAAATCACTAGTATAAGGTCATACATAAGTTTCAATCCCCTCCCCCCAGCCATGCACATGCGCACACCCACAAACATGTTGACTTTGAAGTCAGATTGAATAAAAATGTATGCACCTCCTTTGAGGGACATTAACTCAGATTATCCTGCCATCTTGAACTAGTCATCTGCCAAAGCAACTTCCTAGGTCACGGCTGGGGTGACTGCCAGATGCTACCACTGAAAATCAGAATTGGTCTCAACAAAGCCACTGGCCTTCCTTTGTCCTTGTTGCCTCCTGTCTGGGACACAGGTGCTGGGATCCAGGCGAGCCAATAGGAAAGGCTGAAGATTGGAGACATGAGCTATTGCGAGGCCATGGGTTCTATCTCCATTATTTTTTTAATTAATTTATTTACTTTACATATATATACTCGCCAGGAGATGGTGCCAGATCTCATTACAGATGGTTGTGAGCCACCATGTGGTTGCTGGGAACTGAACTCAGGACCTCTGGAAGAACAGCCAGTGCTCTTAACCTCTGAGTCACCTCTCCAGACCCCATCTCCATTTTTTTCTTTAAAAGCACTTTTCCCTCTTAAATCAATATAGTTGGCTGAGGAAGATTTTTGCTGGCCTTTGAGGGGCTGAGTCAGAACCATAGATGTCCCATGACTCACACTCGAGAACACGCTCTGGTCCTGAAGCCTCCACTATGCATCTACCTGGAGCGTAATAACATCCAGGCTCTTGGGCATGCCCTGCCTAGTTAGCTGGCCTCTCTTGTCAAGTTATAAGTGGGCAGTGCTATGTTCCCTTGGCTATTGCTCTTACAAATCCCAAATAAAGCAGGCAATGCAGCTGGGTGTGGTGGCAGAGGCTGGCAATTCTGGTGCGCTGAGGTTGAGGCAAGAAGGAGCCTGGGCCACACACAAGAACAATCCTCTTACAAAGGGAGTTAGGCAAGGAAAGCCTTTCTTAGAAGAGTCTGAGGTCACTTTCGTTACTTGCCCAGTGCAGGTTCCTGTATTTCACCTTGGGTGTGCTGGCTGGATGCACATCTTAGGAAGGGGACATATAACATCCACTGATTTGGGAATGTCTGTATTATCTTTCTTTAGGATTAAGGCTCAAAAGCCATCAAAGCTCTCGGGGGTTGATCAACTTTGTTTTTTTTAGGTATACATGTACCTGTGTATGACATGTGTGAGGATGTCCATATGTAAGAAGAGGACATCTCATCTCCTGGAGTTACAGGAGTTGAGAGCTACCTAACGTGGGTCCTCTGGAACACCTTTCTAGACAGTTTTGTTTTTTCAAGACAGGATTTCTGTGTGTAGCCTTGGCCGCCCTCTGTAGACGAGGCTGGCCTCTCAGATCCACCAGCCCTCTGCCTCCCAAGCGCTTGAACTAAAGACTTGTGCCACCACTTTCTTTTTTGTGGGGGTGCGGGCTCCATGAAGGATGGTCACTCCACTGTCAAGGGGCTAATGACTGTTGAAAACACCTTCAATTAATACTGTGGCCAACCAGCATCACACTTTTCCTCCATTCCTATCCAAATGCTTGGCATCTGGTTCACAAGGATAAAGGATCCGACTGTTGAGCCACTTACTTAAGATAGCTTGTACAGCCGAGCGGTGTTGGCACATGCCTTTAATCCCAGCACTCGGGAGGCAGAGGAAGGCAGATCTCTGTGAGTATGAGGCCAGCCTGGTCTACAAGAGCTAGTTCCAGGACAGGCTCCAAAGGTAGAGAAACCCTGTCTCAAAAAACCGGAAAAAAAATAGTTTGTACAAACAGTACTGATCTCCCAGGGGGGACGTTGGTTCCTGGGGAATAGGACCTGGTACTTGGGGTTAGTGGCTTAGGTCTTTCCTGCTGGGCAGGCAGGCACTGAAGATGGTATCCATGATTGAGAAACCCTAGTGGAAAACCAACTGCACATGAAAAGTAACTGATAGGGATATTCAACAGGTGCTTTTACCACTTGTTTTTGTGTGACTACAAGTGCATGCAGGCCATGGTGCACAGGTAGAGGTTGAAGGGTAACCTATGGGAACTGGTTCCATCATGAGCTCTAGGGAATCAAAGGTCACAAGGTTTGTGCAGCAAATGGGTCCTCTTGCCAGGTTGTAACTGGTGTTTCCTTTTCTAAATTATAATTAAAGACAGTGGCATAAAAATAAAAAGCAGGAGGCAGGTCTTCTTTCATCTGAGCAACAGATCAAGCCACAAAGTGACAGGCATGCTCAGTGGGCAGGTCTAAGGTCCCCATCCCCCTGCCCAGTTCCTTTAATCTCTCAAGTAGTGTCCACCTAAGTAAAGGGATTCTTTCTAACAGAAGGGACTGGAATAATCCTCATCTAGTCACTTTCTTGCTAGGCAAGGTCATAGGCCAGACAGAACAGAATATGGATGCTTAGGGGCTGGAAAGATGGCTCAGAGGTTAGGAGCACTAGCTGTTCTTCCAGAGGTCCTGAGTTCAATTCCCAACAACCACATGGTGACTCACTACCATCCATGAGACCTGATACCCTCTTCTGGCATGCAGGCATACATGCAGGCAGAATCCTGTATACATAATGAATCTTTAAAAAAAAAAAAAAAAAGAATATGGATGCTTAAACCAAATGAAACTAGATTTAAATTCAAGCTCTGCCCTGGGTTGAACTGACTATGTGCAAGTCATTCCAGAGGCCTGCTGTGTAAAACATGATCTCCACAGTGTTAAATCAAACTAACCCAAGAGCACAGGCTTATAACTCCAGCTACTCAAGAAGCTGAAGCAGGAGGGCCACCAAACTCAGGGCCTGCCTAGAAGATATAGAGTGAGCCCAAGGCCAACTGGGCAACCAGCAAAACCGGGTCTCAAAATGAGAGATGAGGGGCTGGAGAGATGGCTCAGTGGTTAAGAGCATTGCCTGCTCTTCCAAAGGTCCTGAGTTCAATTCCCGGCAACCACATGGTGGCTCACAACCATCTGTAATGAGGTCTGGTGCCCTCTTCTGACCTGCAGACATACACACAGACAGAATATTGTATACATAATAAATATTTTAAAAAAAAATGAGAGATGAGGATATAGCTTAGTGGTAGTGAGCTTGCCCAGCATCTGCAGTTCTTGGGGTGTGTATGGAGGGGTGAGTAGTTAAGATATACTAGACAGTCAGACCTGACCAGGCATTCCATCACTTTCTTCCTACAGTAAATGTCCATTGGCTGAGCCACAACTTGGCGTAGTTAGCCAAGGCACTTCCTACTCTAGGAGTCATTACTCAGAACTTCCAACTCTGTTATGGGGTGAAGCCCCAGGAGCTCCCCTCTGCCACTGTTGCCGATCACACCTGACCCAAGTCTGCCTGCCCTCAGAGATCTAGTTTGAGAAATCCAGATGTCTTTGTGGGATGCAACCACATCAGGTAGGAAATGGAGGGCCAGGGCTGAGAAGCGCACCAATGTTTCTCTCGATGTTCCAGCAATACCCGCTCCTTCAACACCCAAATTGCTTCAAGATTTTCCTTAGGCTGAGGGGCCCTCTAGTGGCAAGACATGCTGCCTTCATCTGACACAAGAGGTCTGTTTTAAAGAACCATGCCATGGACTCTGGCTGCTTTCTCAATCCAGCAAACTGTACCAACTCTACCTGCCAAGTTCTATTGGGATGCGGCCAGGGAAAGTCAGTGGTGGTCTCACGATCCTCCAAACCCACTCTACATACTCGGCCTGACAAAAGCACAAAGATGTCCAACTCAGTCTTTATTGACTGCTTCATTTGGAGACCACCAAACAAGTGGAAGGTGGGGAGAGGGGGAGGGGTCCTTTATGTACCAAGGACCCCAGAATTACCCCCTCAGAGAAGAGAATAAATTTAGTTACAGAACTTATATGGTGGTGGAGAGGAGAGAGGGGTACAATATGTACACAGGTTTTAAGGGGCTGTTGGAGACCTGCAGCATCGGGGCTTGGTGATGCTGAAGAGGAAAATGGGGGCCAGTCAGCTGCTGATTTGTACCCCTTCAGCCTCCGCTAAAGGGTAGATCTCAATGGCCTCCACGAGGGGCAGAGCCTCCACTGCAGTTTCCATCACAGCCAGGCCCACAGCAGCCTCTGCCTCTGCCAGCTGCTGCCGCACTGCCGCCTGGTGCTGCTGCTGGTGAGTCTTGCGGTGCTTCCAGAGGTTGGAGAAGGAGCGGTAGCTCTTGCCACAGTCAGGGCAGGAGTAGGGCCGTTCACCCGTGTGAATGCGACGATGTTCTGCCAGGCGCATGGAGATGGCAAAGGCCTTGCCACATACTTCACAGGCAAAGGGCCGCTCACCTGTGTGTAAGCGCCGGTGGTCTTTCAGATGGGTACTCTGGCGGAAGGCCTTGCCACAGTCTGGGCACGGGTATGGCCGCTCTCCTGTGTGGATCCGTCGGTGCACCTGCAGTGATGTCTCTGTGCTGAACAGCTTCTTGCACTCACTGCATTCCAGGCCTCGCCGTCGGGCAGGGGCTGCAGGGGCAGCAGAGGCTGAACCACCAAGGGCTGTTGGGGACGGAGTGACGGGTGTGCGAGTGGCCCTTGAGGCCCTGGGAGCCGGAGGTTCCTTAGCCAAGACTTCTCCAGGACCAGCAGCAGCATGGGCAGCTTCATGGGCCTGCAGACGAGCAGCAGAGCCTACTTTCTTGCCACAGGTCCCACACTCAAAGCGCCGTGGGGCCTGGGCAGCAGCAGCTGCACACCGATGCTCATAAAGCCGCAGCGAGGAGGGGAAGGCAGCCCCACAGGATGGGCAGTGGTGGGGCTGGCGCCCAGCGTGGACCACAAGCTGGTGGACCTCTAGCAGCCGGCGTAGCAAGAAGGAACGGGGACACTCACGGCACTTGTAGGGATACTCGCCTGTGTGGTGGTAGCGGTGCATGAGCAGGCGATAAGGGCGGTGAAACCGCAGTCCACACTCCTGGCAGCGGTAGGGGAAATGCTGGGCGTGCACCAGGCGATGCTGTCTCAGGGTGGAGCTCTGAGTGAAAGCCTTGCCACAGTCCCCACACCGGTAGGGTCGCTCCCCGGTGTGTGTGAGCCGGTGGCGGGCCAGGTTGGCAGGTGAGTTGAAGGGCTTGGAGCAGTCAGGGCAGGGGAAGGGCCGTTCTCCAGTGTGTGTGCGCAGATGGTTCCGCACATGAGACTTCTTCTTGAACATCTTGCCACAAATGCTGCATTTGTGACGCCGTTCTAGCCGGTGCACAAAGCGCTGGTGCCGTGTCAGCTGCAAAGCCTTGACAAACTCACGGCTACATAGGAGGCAGCGGTAAGTGCCTGGAGCCGCAGGCTCTGCTGGGTTCTCCTCAGACACAGAGAGCTCTGGGGCCTCTGGCTCTCTGGTCTCTGCAGGGGCTGGCTCAGGAACGCTAACAGCAGGCTCCTCTGGCAGAACTGGTGCTGTGGGCAAAGGGACACCTCCTGCCCCATGGGTACGCCGGTGATAAAGGAACTTGGTAAGGTTGACAAAGGTCTTCCCACAGGGACACGAATGCAGAGGATTTGGAGTATGGGCTCGCCGGTGGGCCAAGAGAAGGGCTTCTGTGCCAAAGGCCAGGCCACAGTCTACACATAGGAAATGAGATTCGCTGCTATGGTCGCCAAGGTGCTGATCCAGACTAGAAGGGCTGGGGAAGACACGACTGCACAGGGGACACTTAAAGACACCCTCCCGGTGGCTTCGAAAGTGCTGCTGCAGCTGGTGGGGTGAAAGAAAGAGCTGGTCACAGGCTGAGCAGAAGAGTTCCTGGGTGGCTGCTGGACCTGACTCTCCACTGTTGTTCCTCCTGGGCTTCCGCCCCCGCCGATCCCGTCCATTGGTCTCCCCATTGCGCAGCTCGTAGCTATGGTCAGAGGCTGGCAAGGGGTCAGGTAGAGACACTGGCACCTCGGTGGGTGAGGAGATCAGGGTTTCCTGCTTTGTGGCAGGCTCCTCGGCCTCTGGGACAGCAGGGAAGTGGGTGGCCTGGTGCTCCAGAAAGTCAGCCGGCAGCTGGAAGAGCTGGGAGCACTCAGAGCACTTATAGAGGAGCAGCTCCACTTCTGTCACCATCTCTGTTGTGGTGGCAGCCGCAGACGGGACAGCTGCCCCTTCCCCACCTTCTTCGGCTTTTCGGTATGAATGTTCCACAGCTACTCGGGCCTGGCCCACAGGGGAGCCTAAGACAACTGGGGACCCTAAGACAACGGGGGCAGGAGCCTTGGTGGGGGTGGCCCTGAGGTGCATCTGCCGATGGTTCAGCCACAGCTCCTGGCTGGCAAACAGAGCCTTACAATCCACACACTCATAGTGGATGGTGCTGGAACTCAAGGGGGGCACCTTGGGGGGTGGCTCAGCGGGCACTGCCTCCTGGGGTGCCATCATCTTCAGGTGTAGCTCTTGATGCTCCAGGAGCTGGCTAGGTGACAGGAGCAGTTGTCCACACTCAAGACACTGATACTGGCTCTCCTGTATGAGGGTCTGATATAGGCCTGTGCCTGAAGCTGCCTCCGTGGCCACCGTAACTCCAGGGTCAGCCACACCCACCAGCTCAAAGTGCTGCTGGGGCACGTGAGAGTTCTGGTGCACAAGCACCTCCTCCAGGGAGCCATAGAGCTGGTTGCACTCAGAGCAGACATAGCGGTGTTCGATATACAGGAATGTCTCCTCGCTCTCCTCAGTCATGGCAGCAGCAAGACCCTGGGCTGAAGGAAGGGAGGGTGGAGCCAAGTCAATCCTCCAGGGCAGTTCTTTCCCTGTGTCATCTCTACATTCCAACCCTCAGACATACTTCCTCCTCCAACTTCTGGATTAGATTTTCCACTCCAACACCCTCCCTAAGAATCCTTCCTTCCCTGAAGGGAGAAAACAGCCAGTGGTCTTTTTCTAGAGACCCCACCCCAAAGTCTCCCACCCACCAGATCCTAGTTAATCCTCTCCATTCTCATGCCTCTGAACAGGTTCCCAAGGCCCTGTCCACAAAATAGGAGCTGGTCTCCCTGTGATACAGACCTTCCTCCGACTCCTCACCATTGCCTGGGACAGCACTCCTTTGCCGACCTACCCACAGAATCCTCACACTCTCCTGGCCTGTTTCCCAGCTGCCCTCCTACATGGATTCTGCTCTTCCTCAGAGGCTCAAACTTTTTACACTCAGACCACTCAAACTGGTGTACAAACCAACATCCCTACTCTACCTTAGGCACTGGTGGTCTGAGCCTCCCCTTGCCATGCAACCTCTGCTAACCAACAGTGCCCAGATTCCTCACATCAAGTCACCCAATCTCCAATTTTCTCTTCCTGGCTCAATCCATCTCCAGATTTTCTACCTTAACCATTTCCTGGTACTCAAACTCTTAAAACTGGTTCAAGCTAAGCACATCAAGACCTTCTCAGCTGCGTGGTGGTGGTGCACGCCTTTAATCCCAGCACTCAGAAGGCAGAGGCAGGAGGAGTTTGAGGTCAGCCTGGCCCACAGGGCAAGTTACAGGACAGTCACGCTACACAGAGAAACTCTGTCTGGAAAATAAGTAAATAAAAGCCCTCCCATATCATCAACCTTTACCTAAAAGAAACTCTACAAAAGTACAAAAGCCCAATCCTTTACATCTAGACTGTTCTCACCCTCCTCATGCCCTTCTCCCTCTATCAAGACCAAGTGGACTGGGCTATCCCCTCTGGGTACCTGGATCCCCTTTTCTCAGTGACATGACTCCCACTTTTTCCTAAGGCCACCACAACTCATCAAGGGATGCCTATTATAGGCTTTTTTTTTTTGGGAAGGGGAATACCAACACTACCCTTTTTTGCATTAAGGTCCAGGCCAATGTTACAACTTTAACCTATCCCATAAGTCTGTAACAGTATCAATCTAAACCTTTCTTCTTTTGAGAAAAGATCCAAATCTATCCTAACCCACTCCAGGAACTTTCAGATTCCCATCTCATATAAATTTGCCCTTTTTGCAAAGAAGATCCCCACTGATCTTGTCCAGGGACATCCAACCAACCTATCCTTCACAGTGGCTTAACCTTTCCCCTCTCGCTGTTTCTATCCTCTTCAGGGTTCCCAATGTCTCTCATATAAAAACTCCATCAGTACCCAAAGATGGCAATAAGAGCCCCCTCTTCTAACCCCAAAGTTACCAGTATGTCATATCTCATTCGCAACCCCAACAGTCCCAGACCATCTTTCTCTCTCCCCAGTTACACCCAGGACTACTTCACTTTGGCCTACTAACCTAAAACAAAACAATCCCTCCCCAGTTCTACTTATGGATACCCATGAGAACATAAAGACAGCTGTCAGTACTTTCTGAGGGTATTCTAACCCCCAATTCCGTGAGTTTATCAGCCTTCCGTATTAATATAACCCCATTTTCCACACCTGGACCGCTCCCTTAGTTCTAAAGATACCTCAAACCCCTTCTCTGCTTTATTTCTTTCCAGGCAGAAATCGATTTCCCTCCCTGCATTCATTACCTCCTTTCTTGGGTCACCTCCCCACCCCAGTAACCAAGAGCCCTCCAATCGTCCTCTTTCGATCCTGGACCCATTCCAGCGCACCCACCCGTGGCCCCGGTACCCCATGCAACCAGAGAGCCCTCCGCTGAGGCAGCTCCGGGACCTCCCCTTCCCGCCAAGGTCGGTCCCCAGCCCGCAGCCCGAGCCCTGCCCCTCCTCACTCAGCCCCGCACACAACTCCAGTCCCTCTACCCCAAACGCCGCCCCAGCCCGGCCCCCGCCCGGCCCGCGCGCCCGGCGGCCAACGGCCGCTCCGCCTTCCGCACCGGGGCGCGCTCCTCCAGGCCTTCAGCGTGCAGACCGAATGACGCTAGCGAGGCGCGGGGTGGGGGGCCGGGCCTCCGCGCTCCCGCGGGAACTCACCCGCCTCGGCCGTCTAGCCGGCCCCAGGTCGGGCCGCGGGGTGCAACTCCCTTCGCACAGCCACTCTAGCACCACGTCCTCTCTAGCGCCCGTCGTCTCGCCTGCTCCGCAAGCTCGCTCTCGTCCGGGGGCCCTTTCTCAACAACGCCCCTCCCACCTTCCGCCTCGGTGACTCGCAATGCGCCCAATCATCGCCCGCCTGGCCCTGCCGTTAGACCAATCGGTGCTCAAGTTTCTGAGGCTTTAGCCAGTAGCGAGGAGGAGCGGGATCAGGCAGCGCCCAGCCAATCCTCTAGCAATATTCTCCCACCGCTCGGCCTCCTGGTAGCTAGTTCCTGCCTCTTTAGGTCTCCCAAGAGGATCCTCCCCTCTCAAGTCTTCTTGGACTCCGCCTTTGGTGGTCGAAAGGGCATCGCTGAACAGAGAGCTGCGCGATGACGTCGGGAGGCGGGACGAGGCATTAGGCGCCATCTTGGGGGTGCCCGGCAAGCCTGGGCGTCTGGGATTTGGGCAAAGTATGGGTTATTGAGACACGTAGTGCTCTGAAGGCCGGCGGATTGCAGCCCAAGAACTCCCGAAGGCCAGTGGCAGGAAATGAGACACCTCTCGGCGGGAATGGGAGCGGGCACCAAGCAGGAGCAGTCAGGCCGAGTGAAAGGGGGAAACCGAGGCTTAAAGATTTCATTTTTTATTAAGCGGGGGGGGGGGATGAAAAAGGTAGAGAGGAAATTAAGGCAGGGTGGGATGGAAAGAAAATGTTAGAAAAGGAAGTTTAGGGGAAGAGGAAAACCTAAAGTACGTGGCAGGAAGCGGGAAAAGGTAGGAGAGAGAAAAAGGAAAAGCCCGGTTAGTGTTATGCCCAAATCCGTGGGTCCCTACAAAAGCCAACGAAGGAGACCGAGTCCCATATGTAAAAACAAAGAGCCTTTATTTTAATCAAGTTTGCAAACTCGGTCTCTCCGCATGTTCAACGTATTGGAATATCTGGAGAGCCCCGAGCTCAATTAGAATTGGGTTTTATAGTAGTAAAGGTGGGGGTGAGGGGTCTTTGAGGTTCAGGACCCCTGCTTGGCTGACATTTGTCTAGGGGTGAAGTGCTGGCAGGTGTTTCTATCTACAGTGCTTGGAATGCCAGGAATTTCCTTTGAATGGTCTGCTCCTGGGTGGTGGACAGGTAACCTTGGCCTGCCAGGAGTCGTCTCAGGGTAACCTATTGAGACTATAGACTCCATTTAAATTTATCGAAGGCCAGAGCCCAAGGTGATAATGGTTGGAGGAAGTAAAGAACTTCCTTTCTGCCCAGACTTAGATTATCATGGCTGGCCCTCACAGTTAGTAAGTTCCTTTGGAAGAAGCTGAAGTTGTGGGGTGGAGATCCCGATGAAGGAAATCGATCCGTAATGGATCAAGTCAGTTTTGGTTTTTGTTCTTGTTTTTGAGATAGAGTCTCACTATGTAGACCAGGCTAGTTTTTACAGAGATCGGTCTGCCTCTGCTTCTTGTGTTTGGGGGATTAAAGGTGTGAGCTGGGCGGTGGGAGCACACACCTTTAATTCCAGCAGAGGCAGGCGGATCAATGTGAGTTCAAGGCAACCTGGTCTACAAGAGCTAGTTCCAGGACAGGCTCTAAAGCTACAGAGAAACCCTGTCTCAAAAAACAAAAATTAAAAAAAAAAAAAAAGGCGTGTACCATTCCTGTAATGATTGTTCTGTCTCTTTAAGAGACAAGCTACGCCCACTCCCTCCCCATCCCCCATTGGCTGAGGCAGGGTGATTTTCAGCTTCCAGCCTGAGTTCTCTCTCTCTCTCTCTGTCTCTCTGTGTCTTCCCTCTTCTCCCCTTCTCCCTTCCCCTTCCATAACCCCCTGAATAAATATCCAATCTCACTCTGCATGCTGTGCCTTGCCCGCCCACCTTGTGTCTCCCTGCCTCGGACCAGCCCCACCATCTCTGCCTGGGACTGGCTACTCTCAGGGCCCGCTGCCTGCCACCACATGGCCCGCTACCACCGCTTGGGGACCTACAGAATTTCTGCTGCCTACTGCCGCCGGGAATCCTGCAGCATTTTTAATTTTTCCATTACAATTCCTCTTTCAGGGTGACCTTTTCACACAGTTCAGGACCCTCTAGGCATGAGAAGGCATGGAGTTCCAAGCCAGCCTGGGTTACACATAAGAGACCCCGTTGCTGGGCAGTGGTGATGCATGCCTTTAAGCCCAGCATAGGTAGGCGGATTTCTGAGTTCAAGGACAGCCAGGGCTACACAGGGAAACCATGTCTCAGAAAGCTAAAAAGAAAGCAACCGAGAGAGGGACCCGGTATTCAGAAAACAAAAAGCAGAGAGCCAGTGAGATGGTTCAGCTCCTAGAGCCACTTGCTCCTAAGCCTGATGCTGAGTTTTTACCCTGGGATCCACAAGGTGAAAGGAGACTTGAGAACTCTTGTTTTTCAAGATAGTTTTAAAACACTAGGTTTTCCTCTTCCCCTAGACTTATTCTCTTAATGTTTCCTTTCCATCTTATCTTATTTCCCCCTCACCCCTGTTTCATTGCCCCTGCCTTGGTTTCCCCCTTTCAGTCAGCCTGTCTGCTACTGCTTGGGCCTCTCTTCCATTCCTGCTGAGTGGTGTTATGTTTTCTGCCACTGGCCCTGGGGGATTTGGAGAGTGTAATTCTTCACAGGCCTTCAGAGCATTGTGTGCCTCGACAACCCACAATTTTTTCCAAAATCCCTACCCCATACTTGCCGGGTGCCTCCAAGATGGCGCCTACTGCTTCCTCCTGACTCTGAAAACTGACTTTGGCACATGCCATGATGTGTTTGTGCTTGTGTGTGTACACACACATACACAAACCTAAATATAAAAATATGGTGGAGTGACTGAGGAAGATGTTCAGAGTCTATATTTGAATTCCAAATTTGGACACCAAAGTTTTCTGGAAGCTCCTTGAATCCAAGGTCAGGGGAGCCATCAGAGGTGCATTTGGTCAAACTCTGTCCCTGATTTCTCAGATGAGAAAACAGTCTCAGAGTTGAGTCATTTCCCAACACTAGGGAACTGAACACAGAACCAGATAAATTTTGTCTGACTCTTCAGCTGCCCTTCTAGTGGTGTCTAACTGGGTGCCCTGACTTCTTATTAGACTCCTAACAGCAGGCCCACTTGTTTAAACTGGTCTGCTTGGCTTAAATGCTGGCCCTGGACCTCCTTAGTTTTGACTTTGGGCTAAACAACTCTACTGTGTCTCAGTGTTTCCCTGGGACAAAGAATGGCAGTCTTTGTCCCAGGGTTACAAAGCACTAGGTAAATACTGCTATATAGACAGCATTATTTTTTGAGATAGTGTCTCTATGTAGCCCTGGCTGCCTTGGACCTCTATGTAGACCAGGCTGGCCTCAAAGCTGGCCTTCTGCCTGTTGGGATTAAAGGTGTGCAACACTATGACTGGTATGAGAAATTAGTTTTTTATGTTTATTAGACTCTTGAAGTAGCGAATTCAGCTGACACCTGAGTGGGTTAGGTGACACTAGGGGCTCTTGCCCAGTGCTCTCCATGCATTATTTAATTATCTGATAAACACTGTAAGGGAGAAACAACTACCCTGAGATACGAAGAATCAGAGTTCCAGAGAAATGTGTCCAAGTTCCCATAGGAAGGGAAGAAAGCCACCATTTGGCCCCAGGAGAGGATTTCCCGTCTGTATTCAATTCCCTAGTGGGTGGATTGTTTGTGGTCATAAGGTAAATGGTTCACTTCAAGAAGAGCAAAGGGCCAGGCGGTGGCGCACACTTTTAATCCCAGCACCTGGGAGGCAGAGGCAGGTGGATCTCTTGAGTTCAAAGCCAGCCTGGTCTACAAGAGCTAGTTCTAGTCAGGCACCAAAGCTACAGAGAAACCCTGCTTTGGAAAAAAAAAAAAAAAGGATAGGGTTAGGGTATGAATGGGGGAAGAGTCAGGGTTGCAGATTTTTAAAAATACAAGCTAAAGATGAGTAAAGCAGTTGGTGGGGTCTGATTAGCTCTAAGGTTAGGACCTAGCTGCTCTCTAATGTAGTCTGTAGTCTGGGTTGCCCTTGGAGTGAAGTCACCTGCTTAGGAGCCAAAGTACAAACAAGCCCAGCTCAACCTTGGGCAGGTTCTGTGCTCTTGAATAGTGTTTTGTTCCTGCTGAGGCTTCTTCTTCTTCTTTTTTTTAAAGATTTATTATATAGGGCTGGAGAGATGGCTCAGTGGTTAAGCGCACTGGCTGCTCTTTCAGAGGTCCTGAGTTCAATTCCCAGCAACCACATGGTGGCTCACAACCATCTGTAATGAGATCTGGTGCCCTCTTCTGGCCTGCAGGCATACATCCAGACAGAATGCTGTATATATAATAAATAAATAAATCTTTAAAAAAAAAGATTATATATACAGTGTTCTATATGTCTGCAGGCTGGAAGAGGGCACCAGATCTCATCTTGGATGGTTGTGAGCCACCATGTGGTTGCTGGAAATTGAACTCAGGACCTTTGGAAGAGCAGCCAGAGCTCTTAACCTCTGAGCGTTCTCTCCGGCTCCCTTGCTGAGGCTTCCTTTTTTCCCCGCCCTCTTGAGATTCCAGCTTAGTTTCTCAGGCTCCTCTCTATAAACTTGCTTGGCTATCCCAACTTAATTTGGGCTGATGAGGTACTGTCCCTGCAAAGGAAGCTGAGGCCTGGTCAGACATTCTGGTGGTAGCAATGGATTGGAACTTTTGGGACAGATTGTGTCTAGAGAGGGAGGATGGTGAGGTACCTGGATCAGCAAAGACCTAGAGGCAGGCATGGGTACTGGCCATAAGCTTGCTTGGAGCAGAGTTAAGAAGGCTGTAGGTGTTAGCCCTAATAGAATGAAAAGGTATATACGAAATCGGTCCTTTAGGGTCAGGTGTATGTGTCACATGTCTGTTAGGCATGTCCTACATAGTCAGAGCTCACCATGCCAGGCCTGGTATAGTCTGAGTTGCCACGTGCCAACTGTGTGTGCGAGGCATGTGGTCACATGTGCTGGGGGCTGCACGTGAGAGTGTCAGTGTCTCCTCCCCATCACGAGCATGGGGGTGGTGGTGAGTCACGGGCTCAGCCTTCAGCACCAACTGTCATGTTCCTTCCCCCAAATTTCACCCCCCCCACACACACACCCAGCCATGCACCAACCACCCCCACTTGAAGATCTATGTTGATTCTCTTTTCCATCCCCCTGCCCTTCTGGGCTCCCTCAGAGAGACAGCAGAACTCCCTGATGGAGAGGGCTTCTCTCTGCTCTGGCTCTGCTCTCCAGTTTCCTACCATTTTATCATCCCCTTCCCACTGGCTCACTGCTCAGGTGACGAGAAGAGGAAGGTCTCTTCTTCCTTCCCACTCATCTCTATGGGTCCCCAGGAGTTCTTTGTGCATAATGGAGAATTCCCATCCTTCCCCCTTTAAACGTCCTCAGCCTGTTTCCAGAGGCTATCCAGTTACATTTCCACTAGCTAGCCATGGCTGCCTTGGTGGGCCTTCTGTGTCTATGAACCACATGAGATTGTCTCTTTGGGTCTTCTGTGCCCATGGGACTGTCCCCTGATTCGGTAACCTCTCCTTGTTCTCTGGGCTCTGTGTATGTTTCCTGGTTGCCCCTTCTGTGTATGGCTCCCTATCCCGAGGAGTCTTTCTGTGTCTGTCTCTCTGTCTTTGGCCTCTCCCCACCTTCAGACACCCCTGTGTCCCTAAACTGTTCGCTTGTCCTCAAGTGGCTTTCTTTTTTATGCCTGGGCTTTTCCCCTGTCCTTGGCCTTGTGAGTTTGTGGGCCTTGGCCCACCTCTCTGTTTCTCTGCATTTTTCTCCATATGTAGTCCTCTCTCCCCACCTCTAGGCCCTTCGCTTAGTTCTCCCCACCAATGCCTCTCATCTCCATGGGCTCCAGTACCCAGGCCTGCCTGGGCAGGGCGGTGGCATGGTGTGGTTGGAGGGGGTGGCCCCGGGGGTGGGCCCTTCA
Source organism: Dicrostonyx torquatus (assembly GCA_028555095.1). Taxonomy (NCBI): domain Eukaryota; kingdom Metazoa; phylum Chordata; class Mammalia; order Rodentia; family Cricetidae; genus Dicrostonyx; species Dicrostonyx torquatus. The sequence goes on along the minus strand of JAQHUG010000527.1, from coordinate 313,479 downwards.
TCCAATGCAGCTTGCTTTTCTCATCAGCATTCTCCTCGCAGGGCCCCCCAGCCCCGACCAATACGATCTCCCCCTCCCCTACTCCCCTCCCTCCTTGCTCCCTGCCTGCCTCCCTCCCTTCCTCCAGCCCGCCCTCCTCCCTGCCTCCCTCCCTCCAGCTCTCCCCTCCACCACCACACCACCCCCCGCACTCCAGGACCCAGCGCGGGCGGGCAGGCGGCGGCCTAGGAGGGGAGAAGAAGCGGTGGCGGCAGCGGTAGTAGCGGCCGGCGGCAGGAAGGCAAGCCCGGCTGGTGACAGGGAGCCGCCGGCGACTGCTGCTCACAGGGGACCAGAGTCAGCGGCCAGGCCCTCCCACCGAGAGCGGGCCGCCCCCGGGACACCCCACCCTCCTCCGCCTTCCCGTTCCACCTGCTTCTCCCCATCCTCTCCTCCCACTTCGTCTGCCCCCTTCTTGGTCTGTCCAGGGCTGCCAGTTACCCTGTATTCGCCAGCCAGGTCACTGCCCGGCCTCTCCTGGCCCCCAAGCATGCTTTTCCCGTGGGGACTGAGGGCTTGAGGACTCCAGGCCCTAGCCTCATCCAGGGCAGGGCCAAGGCTCTGGGGGGAGGGGGGGAAGGGGGCGACCCCCTCCCCCCCAGTAGGCCCTCCCCTCCCCCACTTCTCCCGATGGCCGGCTTTCTTTTCTCCACCCAGTCCTCACCCCCTGTGCCCCCACCAGGCCGGCCCGGCTAGGGGAGGGGGCGGGGGCCCTTTCCTGGGCCGGCTTCCCCCTCCCCCGGCTTTGCCTGTGCCCCCTCCCTTCCGTTTTCACCTTCCTCCCCTCCTTTCCTCCCTCCTTCCCCTCCGTTTGCTCCTTCCCCTTCTCCTCTCTCCCCTTCTCTCCTCCATTTTCTCCTTTCCCCTTCCTCCCCTCCTGGCCCGCCCTTTGCTTTTCCACCTGTCCTTCCTCCCCGCTGCTGGGGAGACATCGTTTTGGATTAGTTGGGGGCCACCACCGGCGGCGGGGGAGGGGGCCCAGTGGACTGCCCTCTCCCCCGGCCCCAGCCTCACCAGCACCCAAGATCGGAGCATCTCCAGGTTGCCGTTCTTCGGGCCTCGAGGGAGCCCAGCCCTCCGTCCCAGTCCCACCAGGATCCGTAAGTGTCTGCAGGGCGGGGATTGGGCTGGGTCCTGGAAGGCCAGGCTAGCCCGGCTGGCAGGGCCCCCACAGTCCCTGCTCCCCGAGGATGGCAAGGAGCCTACTCCCCCACTGCTTTGTGCCCTCCCTCTCAACGTCTCATTCTCCACGACCTTTTCTCACCCTTACTTCTGGGCACACACCTCACACCTGCCCTCAGTCCCAGCTTCCCCCGGTCCTGTGGGCTGACTGGCTCCTCCACGGTATCGCTCCTCATAGGGACTCTTGGCTTGTTCCTTCTCCAAGCTTTGGGTCCCAGATCCACACTGGCTCCTGACTTGTGCGTTGATTTCCTCTCTTCCTCTCCTCTTTCCTCTGCCTTACCATAGGCTCCGTCCCATTCACCTCTTGTCTCCTGGAAATGCCTTTGCGTTTTCAAGTCTGCATTTCGCGTATCTCCCGGGCCTGTCCAACTGTGCCCAACTTCTCTGTTCTCTCTTCTCCTAACCCTGTCTCTCTGTAGGAGATGCTAGTTCCCATCTAGTCTTCTTCCCACTCTGTCTTTCCATTCTTTGCCTGATCCTCTCCACCTCCAGGCTTCACCTCTCACTTTTCAACTTCCCTCCTCCCAGACCCACTCTGGGACCCCAGTCTTCCCCTCTGTAGCTGTCTCCATCCACTGCTTTCTCCTCTGTTCCCTGGCTTCTACCCTGGCTCTTTCACCCACCCTCCCCAGTCTCTCTCCCCACTTCTGAACCACACCACCTCCCAGAACCCCTTGACTGAGGGCGCTGGGATCCTCTGCACTCCTGCAGAATTTCTGCATCTGTGCGGGCTGCTCTGCCCTTCCAGGGCACTCACTTAGCCTCAGTTTCTCTCCTGGCTCATCCCCTCCCTAGCTTGTGTGGTCAGCTCTCTCCCTGTGTGCTTCTCCCACATGCCTTTTCATTCTGGCTTCTGCCCCTCTGGCCTCAGCGGCTTTAGGCAAAGGTGGCTTTAGGCTGCTATGCAGTTCATCCCTTGCTCACACTCTGTGTGTCTGTGTCTGTCTGTGTCAGACTGTCTCTCTCTTATCATTTTCTTATTTTTTTTTCTTTGCTCCCCATGGTTCTTTCTGTTAGTTTGTTCTGCTTTTAGAGACAGGGTTTCTTACAGCCCAGGCTAGCCTTGAACTCACGATGTAGCTGAGGCTGGGTTTGAACTCCTGAACCCCCTGCCTCTGCCTGCTGATTGTTGGTATTACAGGTGTGTGACACCACACCCTGCTCTCCCCATGGGTCCCATACTTGTTGTTATTCTTCTTTTGGCCCTCTCTCTTCTCCTCTTTGGCTCCTGTGCTTTGCATGTATCTCCCCATGCTGATGTCTCTCCTCCAACCTGTAGGGCCTGGCTGTCCCCCTCTCCTCAGCTCCCCTCTGTGGTTGGCTCTGTTTCCATCTGTACCTGCCTGACCTGAGCTGGGTGTGCGAGTCCTGGACCTGGCTGACCCCTGTTCCTTCTTGCATTCTTCATCTGCTCCTTTGCGGTGTCTTTGTTTGTTTTTGAGACAGGGTCTAACTCTAACCCAAGATGTCCAGATGCAACCTAGAGTAGCCTCAAGCTCATAGTGATCCCCCTGCCCCCAGAGTGCAGGAATTGCATCCTGGTGTGGATGCCTTACTTAGTGTCTGTCCTTTCCCCCCACTTAGCTATAGTCACTGCTTTGGGGTTACCTTTTTGTATGTTCCTTCCAGGACCTCTGTGTTTGTTTGCAACCTATAGTCTGTGCACAGTGCCTGTATCCTTCTGTTCCCATCTGTGTCTGTCATCTGTGGGTTCCTGCTTTTCTGCCCTGTCTCAGGCTTTTTGTCTGTTGTCCCCAATCCCCACTTGTTCCAGATATCCCAGGATGAACCCCCCTCCCTCCTGCCCTTCCCCTTGAGAACTCTCCTTCCAGTTCTCCCAGAATTCCTAGCTCCTCTGTTCTTGTCAAGTCCCCATATTAGCTCTAAATTGCAGTCTGCAGCCACCAGTCTGTTGAGCATGCCCCCATCCCTCAGGCTCTCCTTACCAAAGACTGAGGGGTGTGAGGCGGGGGGGACTTTCTCAAGGTCACCTAGGAAGTAGGGGCAAGTGTAGGACTGATAAGGCAACTTTTCTCCTTGGCCTGGACTGTTTTGGCTATAGAAGCCAATTCCAAGCCTTGCTTGGGACTCTGCCCTTCCCAAGTACTTCTCCTTCTGGCTTGTCACCAGCTGAAGTCTTTTCATGGGTCCAGGTGGGATGCAGGGGGACCCTCGACATACTTAGCAGTGCTCCAGGCTCTACAATAACCCTTTAGCCTTGGAGCATGGTCTGCAATCAGGTCCAGGGATCCATGTGCACATCTGGCAAAACACATCCCGCCCGGTGGTTACACTTCTAAAGATCTGGAGTGCCCAGAGCAAACCCGGACTCCCTGAGACTGGCTCTGTGAAGACATGTACCGTACCTCTGCTGCCAGAACAGGGTGCAGGCAATGAGTTCCAGCTTTCCTTTCTCTCTGTAGGACTCTTGCTGGTTGCTTGAGTCATTTTGTGCCTGTCCCTGTGTTCTCTGTCTTTCTCTTCCAGCTTCTCACCTATACCATGCACTGGTATCCCCTTATTCGGGCTGCCCTTTCCCCTTTCTCAGGCTTCTGTCCTTTATTCACACCTTCCTGTCCCTTCCCTTTCTCTCTCTCTCCCAGTCCTGTCTCTAACTTCCTTCAACTCCCCTTTTCTGTTTCTTTCCAATTTTAGCTGTTTCTGTCATCGTTCTGTTCTTTCATATATATATCAGCCTATTTTCCCCTTCTTTTCTCATTTTCTGAGTCCCTGCATCTTTCATTTTGCAGTTTCTTATCAGATACTTTTTTATTTCCTCTTTTTCTTCTGTAGTCCCTTTTTAGGTTCTTTGCTATTTGGAGTCCCTCCCTCTGTTCCTCCTTCCCTTCCTCCTTCCCCCTCACCAAGTTTCCTAATTCCAAGATAATATCACCTATCAGACCATGGGTACCCAGGCCTCTCCCCCATGGGATTGTGGGAACCAGAGACATCAGGAAGGTGGCAAGTGAGGCTTGGGATGGGGTTGCCTAGCAACCACTGCATCCTCTCCAGCCAGTTTCTGTTGCCTAGTAACGGCTGCCTGCCCAGAGACAGGGGCGGGACTGGAGTGATGGTGGTACGTCCCAGTTTCCTGTTAGGGTGGGGCTGGTCCCCAGAATCACTCCTACTTCAAATTTCTAGCAATGACTGTCTTATCAGTGACCTCTGACCTTTCCAACTTCCCGGAGCTCAGTTCTATGAGCTTGGTATCCCCAGTGAGCCAGGCCTTTTCAGAACTGTGCATCCTCCCCAATGATGTCTGGGAGGACTATGCTTGCCACCCCATCCAGCAGCTTTCCTAAAAGACTCTGCCCCCACATCAGCCATCTCCCTTGGGGCTGGGGGTCTCTCTGCAGGTGGCAAGTGGGGGCCGCGGCAGCTGCGTCCCCATGAGGAGAAGAGGAAGATGCCGGCTGAGCTGCTGCTGCTGCTGATAGTTGCCTTCGCCAACCCCAGCTGCCAGGTGCTGTCATCACTGCGCATGGGTGAGGCCCCAGCACCCCACCTCCTCAGAAACTCTCCCTCCAGGTCCCTCCAGGGAACTCAGGCATAGTAACACCAAAGTGCTCAGTCTCCCAGCTTATCCTTCCCTGAGACTCAGGAGCCCAGATACCCTGCTATCCAGCCGCAGATCCAGGAATCCAGACCCTTCAAACCTATATCTCCCTTCAATCTAGAGGCCACAAATCCAAGACCCCACAAGATATCCTTTCTCGGGAGCCCCGGGACTCTGACCCCTCCCAACTCCTGTCTCCTCTCAGCTGCAATCCTGGACGACCAGACCGTGTGTGGCCGAGGTGAGCGTCTGGCCCTGGCCCTGGCCCGGGAACAAATCAACGGGATCATTGAGGTCCCAGCCAAGGCCCGAGTGGAAGTTGACATCTTTGAGCTGCAGCGGGACAGCCAGTACGAGACCACGGACACCAGTGAGCGGGGCCGCGGGGGCGTGGGGTGAGGCAGGGCAGGTGGGGCCTCAGCCAGTCACTCCGCCCTTGGCCTCCTCAGCTCAACTTTACACTCATCTGCTTACACCTGCCACCTTCCTTCGTGCCTGGTTCTGTTTCACGGAAGTGGATGCTACTGGGTTGGGAGGTCTAGGCACTAAGGCCTGGGGCTTTCAAGATCCCCGGTGGGTCAGGAAGGGCATTCTGGAACAGGTGGGCAGGAGGTGGAGTGTGGCACTGTTCCAGCACACCCTGAAGAGCTGGCTTGCCCTGTGGGAGGGCTTGCAGAGGTGTCTGTTGATGCCCATGGTCCTAGTAAATGGTAGTGCCTGATATCCTAGTTTGCTGTTGGCCGCTAGGATAAAACACTGATCAAAACCACCTTAGGGAGAAAAGGGTTCATTTTAGTTTGCAGGTTATAGAGTCCATCCTGGAGAGAAGCCAGGGCAGGACCTCAAGGCAGGACTCTGCAGGCAGGAACTGAAGCAGAGACCATGGAGGAATGCTACTTACTGGCTTGCTCCTCCCGGCTTACTCAGATACCCGCATGACCACCTACCCAGGGGTAGCACCACCCACAGTGGGCTGAGCCCTCCCACTTCAATCACTAATGAAGAAAACACCCCATAGACTGGCCTACAGACCAGTCTGATAGAAAGAGTTCCTCAAGTGAGGTTCCCTCTTCTCAGGTGACTGTAGTTTCTGTCAAGCTGACTAAACTTACCAGAGCACTTGCCCCAGCTATCCTGGGACCATACTAGCTCTTTGCAACCTTCTGTATTAGGATTTGTTTTATGCTGGGCCTGGTGGCTCACACCTGTAGTCCCAATACTTGGAAAAATGAGGCGGGAGAGTCATGGTAAACTTTAAGCCAATCTTAAATCTTGGCTACAGAGTGAGTTTCAGGCCAGCATGATCTATAGAGGAAGATCCTGCCTGAAAAACTAAACCAAACCCAAACTCTGCTTAGCATCTATAATACATGGGTTTGACAGTGGTCAAGAGCACTGACTGTTCTTCCAGAGGACCCAAGTTCAGTTCCAAGGACCCACATGGCAGCTCACAACTGTCACTAACAGTTCCAGGGGATCCAACACTGTCACACATACATTCAGACAAGATGCCAATGCACATAAAATAAAAATGAATCTTAAAAAATAAATTGAACAAATTAAAAAATACATGGGTTTTACTCCAAGCACAACAGATAAACAAGCATGTAAACAAATTCTCCCCCCACACAGGCTTTACATGGGCTTTGTTAGATCTTGGGTGTTTCATCACTGAGAGGGAGAATGGGATAGATTGTTCAGGCCTTTTGGACTGGCGTGTCATGGACACGGTCTGGGAGAAGCAGAAGTGGAGACTGAAGAGGCGGATGATAGAATAGGCATGCATTTAGGGTTGAGCCAAGGAACAGCGTGTAGGGTGAGACCATTTTAGCCAACTAGAGTCAGTGTGTGTTTGAGCAGATCCTGAAAATGAAGCCAAGTCAAAGGAAATTGGGACCCAGAGTTAAAGAGCGATTGCTAGTATGTTTATAGAATAGCTGGATCCAGCCATTCCTGACAGAATCCTGGGGGTCATGAGCTCCTAGGTGTAGCCATGTCTGAAATTAGTTTGTAACCCTTTTAGTGGTGTGATCTCATTTATATTCTCATCCTTTCTGTCTCTCATTTCTTCTCTCTCGTTACCCCCATGGCCTCATACATTCCTAGGCAAGTCTTCTAACATGACGTCTAGCCTCAGCCAATACTGTTCTCTTAACCCATCCTGAGTTTCTGCCATGGCTGCCTTAAAGTATCTAAACAGAAAAAAAAAAAAGTATCTAAACAGGACATGACATCACGATCCAAAGTTGTTCCTTCTGTGTCCTCCGTGTTGAAGGCCCCACCATTTGCACAGACCACATACCTGAAAATGGTCCTTTCTTTCCATTCTCTCTTGAGAGCTATTAGTCTTGACTTTTACTTATCTCCAGATTCTTTTCCGGATCATCTCCCCTCCATCCTCTGTACCCCTGCCCTACTTCAGCATGGCCAACTTAGGCATGTACCACCTGCTTCATTCACCACATATAGCCAGTCTTGAGTGCTACCTTTACCCACTGGGAGGGCATTGTGGGTAGTAGAGTGACTGAAGAACTTGCATGGTAGAGGAAGCCACTCCTGATTTGCACTTCGGAAGGAGGTCCACAGAGCTGGGCATGGTGGTCAGGCCTGGAGGCCCAAGCAAGAGGAATCTGAGTTCAAGGCTTTAGTTGAGTTATTTACATAGCTGTTGTGGTCCAGGGCCAGCCCAGATGTAAATTATTTCTTTGACTAGAGTGGAGGTGTGGGAATAAAGACACAACTCACATGACTTTATCGGGAGGGAGTTTTTAAGGGATCCCTCTTACAAAGCTTATTCTACAGCAGTTTTATGGAAGAACAGTCCACTTTTTATGACTACATCTTCCCATTTTTGCCAGTTATGTTATTAAACTCTTAATTTAAAACAGTAGTTTATTTAATACAGAAGAGCAGGATGGAATCTAGGAGGTGTTTTAGCACATAGCAAGATTCAAGACAGCATTGGCTGTAAAGTGAGACCTTGCCTCAACACACACACACGCACATGCACATGTCCCATGGTGTCCACATGCTTTCCTGTGTTATCCTTGGCTTGGTCCGTCTCTCTCTGCCTCTCTCTGTCTGAGCAGGCCAGGGACTGGTCCTCTGGAATCCAGACTGGTGGAGGAGGATCCCACAGCTCTGAGCCTCTGGGGTCTTCTCCTGAACCAGGTGGGGTGGTTCTCTTGTGGGTGGGGCGGGAACAAAACAGAGGGTCCCTGACTCTGGTCTCTTCCCCTCACAGTGTGTCAGATACTGCCCAAGGGGGTCGTGTCTGTCCTGGGACCCTCCTCCAGCCCAGCTTCTGCCTCCACCGTGAGCCATATCTGTGGGGAGAAGGAGGTGAGGTGGGGAGTGGGAGACTGGGGGCTGGGGTGTGGGGCTATGATCCTTGGCAAGCAATACCTCCCTTTCTGTCCAGATTCCCCACATCAAGGTGGGCCCTGAGGAGACGCCCCGCCTTCAGTATCTTCGCTTCGCATCTGTCAGCCTGTACCCCAGTAATGAGGACGTCAGCCTGGCAGTCTCCCGAATCCTCAAGTCTTTTAACTACCCCTCGGCTAGCCTCATCTGCGCCAAGGCTGAGTGTGAGGGAGAACTGGCTATTCTGTTTACATTCTCTCTAGACACCCCTTTCTAAGAGCCCTAATGTCCCACACAGTTCCCTGGTCCCACCAGGCACCTTCTTAGTTCCCATTGTCTCTTTCTCCTTTAGGAACTGAGGCACCTGGTTCCATAGAACCCCTCTTGTCCCAGAGTGACCCGTGTGATTCACTGATGGTGAACCCTTTTTGCCCAGCTCTTACGAGGCTTGCAGGGTGGCAGGGGGCAGTGCTGGTGCATAAGTTTAAAAAATGTGCTATTAATTTTTAGTTAGTTTACAAAATAATAGGTCTCACTTGACATTTTCATATGTATTTATCATCTCATTTTTCTTATAATTGCCCCCTGCATGCAACTCTCAGTCTAGAAGGACCTCAGGCCACTGAGGACATAGAGGGGCACATGGGCTGCCAGGAGATGTGTGGGTCCTTTAGAAAGGGTTCTGACTGTATGGGAGGCTGAGAGCCCATACCCTAAGAATGCTACCTCTAAACTGAACTTGAAACATTGGACCTTGTGGAACAGAGGTAGAAGGCTCTAGAGTACAACCCCCAAGAATGTGAAACAGTGAGGTGAAGGGTCAGGGATGCGTTAGAGGTTTCCGAGTACCAGCACAGGATGAGGGGACGTGGTCAGATCTGTGTAGTGATAAGTGACACACTGCACAGGGATGTACAAGTGTCAGAGAGAACATCAGGAGGCAGGAGACATACAGTTGGGTGGAGAGCTAGGCCTCCCTGAGGAGAAAAGTTGGATGGGGTAAGGGAGAGTGCTCAGGTCATGAGTGACACCAAAAGTCGGTAGGGAAGAGGAGAGCAGCCTGTTCGAGAGCACACATTGAGTGTGTTGTTCTCGGAGATGTTCAAGTGTGGTGGTCTGGAAGCAGGTTGTGAATGTGGAGGTTGGGGGCAGGCACTGAGTTTTAAAACTTCTAGGAAGAATTCTCTTTCTGGAGGTTTCTACTGAGCACCTGCTGAAGTCAGACTCTCATGTTAGGAGGACAGCCATGAGACAAGTAGTCACAAATGGTTGTCTCTGTCATATGAATGGGAGTGGGGATAGGGGAAGTAGTGGGCATGGACCTTTTAGAGAAGGTGACGTCTTAGTAAAGAGCCGGGGCAGGTGAGGGTCAGCCGTGTAGGAACCTGGAGAAATGGGGTCCCAAGTAGAGGAACAGCCAGGGTAAGGCTGCAGGACAGAAGGCTGACTCTGCGAGACAAAGAGGAGGCCCATGTGGCTGGAGCAAGTGGAAACATTAAATGACAGAGAGGAGATGAGACACTTGGCACAGAGTAGAGCCACATCTGCTTTCATCCCTCTGGCTGTTGTGTGGGGAGCAGACTCAAGCAAGCATGGCAAGAGGCAAGAGATGGCAGTGGCTTGTGCCAGGGCAGTGACCATGATGTGGTGTGATAGGATTTGATGTATTTTGAAATAGAAACTGGGTGAGGGCAGAAATAAAAGAAGGACCCAGCCTGCCATCAAGGTTCTGGCCTGACCAACTGGCACATCTCCTGTCACCCGAAGGACGGAGGTGGGCAGAGAAGACAATTATCTATGTCAGACATTCCAGTGTGTGCTCAGGAAGGGGTAGGAAAGGGTAGGTCAGACATCTGGAAATCTGGGGAGATGTCTCAGGGAATTTTACTTAGGGAATCTCTCACAGCATTAAGTCCCCAAGCCCAGAGCCCTAAGGGTCCCAGCTGTTCTGGAGACAGCCACTCCTTCTTCTTAGCACATTTTTCAGTCTTCGGCCCAGATGCCCCATGCTGGGAGAGGGGAAGTAACATCCGTGTGCTCCCTGCCTGGGCAGGCAGAGGAAGGGCTCTAACTTGGGGCCCGGCCCTCCTTCAGGCTTGCTACGATTGGAAGAATTGGTACGAGGCTTTCTCATCTCTAAGGAGACACTGTCAGTGAGGATGCTGGATGATAGCCGGGACCCCACGCCGCTACTCAAGGAGATCCGAGATGACAAAGTCTCTACCATCATCATTGATGCCAATGCATCCATCTCCCACCTCGTCCTTCGTAAGGTGGGCCCCCTCTTGTTTCCACAGAACCGGGGGGGGGGCAGATACTTCAGTGGTTGGTTGTGGGTTTCATAGGGTCTGTCTGTTTTGTAGCTCCCTGGTCACATGACCTGGGATAGTCCCTTTCTTTTTCTGTGAAGTGCAGACAGCAGTAGGTTCTACCTCTTTGGCTTGTGAGCTTGCAGCAGGGAAAGTCCTTAGAGCCACATTGGCCCAGACTAAATGTCTGAGTCATCCCTCTTTAAGACTCTTTTGTCACTGTGGTTTGTTTCTTTTTAAAAAAGATTTATAATTTTTAATTATGTATATGTGTGCAGGGGTGTGTGCACGTAACTGCTGGTGCCAGAGGTGTGGGTTTCCCCTGGAACTGGAGTTCCAGGTGTTTGTGAGCCATGTGGGTGCTGGGAATGGAACTTAGGTTCTCTGCAGAAGCATTACACGCTCCTGATGGCAGAGCCATCTCTCCAGCCCGTTTGTGAGGTGAGCTCTCTGGGCTGGCAGTTCAGGTTGACCTTGGATGTGAGAACTTTAGGACTTTTCTTGGAGCTCTGTATTGAGGGGTTCATGGACATCCTTAACTGGGGCTCTCCCCCACTGTGCAAGTCTGATATTTTGAACATCACATAGACATAGAAGCTGGGGTTCTGGAGGCAAGGGCCCAGAGTTCCAGGACTTCTCCCTATGGACCTAACACATCCCATCCATCAGTGAGCCGCACTCATTAATCATTCATTCACTTCCCCTGCGCTTAATTTTTCTTGATAATCAAATTTGTATTATTTTTTTTCTCCATTTGTTTTTCGTTTATTTTTCTCTTAATTAAAACCATATGTCACTGCTGATCGTAGCCTGCAGGAAGAAGTGTTGAGCAGACTCTTGAGGATATAGAGGGCTGAGGGAGGAGGTTCTGGGTTGACAGGCCACCTGGGCAAAGCTCTCTCCAGTGGAACTGTGTGCTTTGAGGTCTCTTCTCTCTTCCATCTTGCCCTTCCCTGATACCCACGAGTCCATGCCCTGCTCCCACTCCCCTAGTAATACAAGCTGGAGCCCTGTACTGTTAGAATTCTCGTGTGGGGTCAGGCTGGGTATTATCCAACCTGTCCTCCTCAAGGATCATGAGGAGGAGGGGGTTCAAAGAATGAACCCTGAGATTCTAACTGATTGCCTTCCATTGCAGAACTCCCTTTTCTTCCCTTCTTTCTATCCTTCCTTCTCCCTTCCTCCCCTCCCTTCTCCTCCTGTCCTCTCTCTCCTTTCCTTTCCTTCCCTCCCTCCTCTTTTCTTTTGGTGTTTCTGGGGATTGAATCTGGGGCCTCATAACTGTTAGTCAAGGATTCTGCCACTGAAGCTCTATTCTCAGTCTGCTTTTTACTTTCATTTGAGCCAAGATTTTCCAGAGTTGCCCAGTGTGGCCTTAAGCTCACTCTGTCGCCCAGACAGGCTTTGCACTTACAGTCTCACCTCCTTAAGCCATGTGAGTAGCTGGGATTACAGGCTCGTGCCCCAGGCCTGGCAGCTGGGTGCTCTTCTGATTGATGACCAAACAGATTGAGCTCTAAACCCTGACAGCGCCAATGGTTTTGGGTGACTTAGGGGTAAGGTTAAGGACTCTGTCCCTGCCTGCCCCCTTTTCCAGGCTTCCATCTGTCTCCAGCAGGAAGTTTTATGTGCCTTCATCAGAAACTGTAGACATCTGAGGGCCCCATTCTCTGCTAGGAAAACTGTTTTCCCCGGCCAGCACGGTGGGACACAACAGGCTCCTGCTTGCTTTTTCTGTCTGGGTTGTCTCCTCACCAGGCCTGCCTCTAAATCTTTCTTCCCCTCTTGGGGTTCCCCTTCACTGTTCTCTGCCTCTTGGCCTCTGCTGTCTTCTTCAGGCTTCGGAGCTAGGAATGACCTCAGCGTTTTACAAGTACATCCTCACCACCATGGTGCGTACCCGACCTATGCCCCTCCCAATCCCTGCCTACCACACCTCCCTACTCCAATCCTGCCTCAGGCCTCACCCCTCTTCTCGGTCCCAGGACTTCCCTATCCTGCATCTGGATGGTATTGTAGAGGACTCCTCCAACATCCTGGGCTTTTCCATGTTCAACACCTCCCATCCCTTCTACCCGGAGTTTGTGCGCAGTCTCAACATGTCCTGGAGAGAGAACTGTGAAGCCAGCGCCTACCCCGGGCCTGCGGTGAGTGCGTAGATACCCACTGGCACTAAGACACACTGTGAACTGACTCTGGGGACAGGACTAACCCTCTAGTACCCAAGACCTCAGTGAGGTGCTGTGATGAGTGTGGCCCACCCAAGCCTCCCTCCACCTCTCAGGGCAGGCACGCCTCAGGACGTTTGTACTCCCCACCTGTGCCCCCATTTCCATGCATTCCCCCACAGACCCAGCAGCTTCCCCTCACAAAGCTTTTGCTCAGATGTCTCCTTGACTGGAAGATCTCACTTGTACTTCCTATTTTATTTATTTGTTTTTTGGAGACAGGGTCTCACTACATAGCTCTCAGCACCGCCTTCCCTCACCTTTGTTCTAAGGCAGGCCATCCCCATGACCTCCAGAGCTGTGCTCAGGGCAGAGACAGCTCTTCCTCCATGCTGCAGTGGAGGACTCTGAATCTTAGGAAGGGATTGAGATGGCCAACACCTAAACTCTCCTGTTTCCTCGCTCACTCTGTATCCATCCTTCTCATATCACAGTGTGACCCAGGCACACGCAGATTTACCGGTGGCTGTCTTGTCTACTTACCTTAACCAAGCAGACCTGGCTGTTTCAGGAAGACAACTGGCCATCGAGGCTAACTCCTCTCAAACAAGCCAAGCATGGTGGCATATGCCTATAATCCCTGCAACTGGGAGCTGGAGACAGAGGGATTAGGAGTTCAAGACCAGCCTCAACTATATATTGAGTTCCAGACCAGCCTGGGCTACTTGAGGTCCTATCTTATAAAACCAAAGCAACAATAGCAACAAAACAACAGACTCTCAGAAATGACCTTCTCTAAACAGACGTGACCATATACAGCACGAAACAATACACTTTCCCCACTGTCACCCATGTTCCAAGAAAGACACTGTAGTTCATCCTGCATCCCTTACCCCACCTACCAGTTTCCCACACCCTCAAGGGCAGGTGTCTGAGGGTTGGGTGACTCCACAGGGGCCTTAGAGGGATGACACTTTCTTGCCCGGCCTTGCCTTCTCCTTCACTTAGCTGTCTGCTGCGCTGATGTTTGACGCTGTGCATGTGGTGGTAAGCGCTGTCCGAGAGCTGAACCGAAGCCAGGAGATTGGCGTCAAGCCACTGGCCTGTACTTCGGCCAACATTTGGCCCCATGGGACCAGCCTCATGAACTACCTACGCATGGTGAGCCAGAAGCAAGGGGGCATGGAGGAGGTGGGGAGCAGCAGCCGCCTCAGGCAGGGGCAATGACTGTGTCTATCCTGCCTACCCTCTGCCTTTTCCCATCCTGACTCTCCACTACCTGGGCTTCCTCCTCAATCCTGTGTCCTGTCTGTCCATGCCACTGTACCTGTCGGGGTTATGTGCTCTTTGGGCCTTGCGCCTCTGCTTTCGTTCCCTTGCATATGTATCATCCTCTTGTCCTCTTTCTGACCCTGCCCCTTCTGTTCCTTTTATCTATCTCTGTGCCTTTCCCTGTGGCTGCCTCATTCCTGCCTGGCCTTCCCTGCTTGGCTTTTCCGCCTATTTCTGGGCTCCACCTCCTTTCCCTCTGCCCTGCCTCCCGCCCTGCTAGGTAGAGTATGACGGGCTGACCGGGCGGGTTGAGTTCAACAGCAAAGGGCAAAGGACCAACTACACACTGCGCATCCTGGAGAAGTCCCGCCAGGGCCACCGTGAGGTGAGCAGCCCCAGGGTAACACTAGAGCCCTGCTGGGATATGGCCCATAAAGCTTCCAAGAATATGAACAGCGTTTGTACTGATGATATCCCCTCTATCCCCAGATAGGAGTGTGGTACTCTAACAGGACCCTGGCCATGAACGCCACTACCCTGGACATCAACCTGTCACAGACTCTAGCCAACAAGACACTGGTGGTCACGACTATCCTGGTGAGTGACCCAAATGGGGCCAGGGAGAGTAGGTGGAGAGGCCCTAGTGCTGGATCTTCCCTGAATATCTTCGATGCCTGTCATAACCCCTCAGGATGGGGAGGAGTCCCTCGGGCAGCACAAGGCAGTGTAGTGTAACTGGGGGTGTGTCCTATGCAGTCAGCAACTCCAGACTGTGACCAAGGTGTCACTATTCCAGCCACAGCCAGAGTAGAAGAGGACACAGCAGATACAGGCTCTGCAATGGGAACCAGGTTCTCTGATAGGTTCTCTTTAATGGCCATTGTGTCACACTTGCCAGTCTAATGTGTCGACAGACACCAGCTTGTTTAGTGTGAAAATGTGGACACCTAGGTCAGAGAGGTAAATTAAGAGCAAGCGTGTGGTGGAGCCAGGACTGGAAGCCTTGTCTCTAAGGCTGGAACTTTGAAACTCAAGCCCTCAACTCTGAGCACCAAGCAAGGAACCCATCCAGTGTTATGGGGAATCCCAGTCCCTGTTTCGACTAACTCAAGACGTGGGCCTTGTGTGTCAACTGTTGCTCTTGAGGGACTGGGATCTGTCTCAATTGGTAGAGTGCTTGCCTAGCATGCACAAAGCTTGGGTCTGGAACTTTGCACCACAGGCCCTACACTCAGGAAGTGGAGACAGGAGGATCAGGAGTTCAAAGCCAGCCTGGGGTACATAGGCCAGCCTGGGGTACATAAAGTCCTGTCTCCAAAAATCAAAACAAAACAAAGTAATCTATTGGGAGCCACTGTGCACTAGACCTTTCCTAGGCACCATTCTTGATTTCACAGTTGCTCCATGATGAAGTAGTTTTGTTTTCCTGCTGGGAAACAAAAGTAAGGAAAATCCCCTGCAAGTCCCTGTCTGGGTAGAGCATCAGACTGAGCCCAGCCCTCTCTATTGCACTTTGCTGCCTCCTGCCAGCACTGTGTCACAGAGGAGGTTACACACAGGTCCTGGTGGGCAGGAGCAGCTGGGCCTGGGGGCTGGACAAGCCAGGTGGCTTCGCTCTTTGCAGCAGCCAAGTCCATGGCCTCCAGCCTGCCTTGTTCCCCACACCCAACAGCACTGAGCCGGGCAGCTAATCGCTGTGACATGGAAATTCAGAGACAGTTTCCAGAGGGTGTTAGGAGCCCTTATTAGCAGCCAGTTCCCCAGGGAGCTTCTGACCTAAAGTGGACCTCAAATACCCATGGAGAACAGCCAGCGAGCCAGTTGTAGAGGGACAGATGGCTTGCAGACGGAAGCCAGACACCTCCTAATGGCCCCTCTGAGGGGTCTTGAGGCCTGGTTGATGGGGGCCTGTTGGCACCTATGTGTACATTCTGCTCCATCCCTGATACATCCTGGAATTGAAAGCGGTGAGGCCTTGGTGGGGAGCAGAGTTAGAGGTCAGGGAGAGGATTTCAGGAGAGTCCCCAAGGCCTGAGAACCAATTTTATTCTTTATTTATGGACTCATTGTTTTTCTTAATTCTTTAAATATTTGCTGTAGCTGCTATGTTCCTGTCCAGGCCCAAATTCTAGAGACACAAAAACGAGTGAACAGGTGCTCTTAAGAGGCACTGAGGGGGGAGGTGGCACCAACGCCAGGGCACTCATTCCACACCAGGTCATGAGGAGTTCCCCAAGATAAAGACAGACTTAGAAGCTGGAGAAAGGGCTCACAGGGGAAGCATAGGAGTGCAGAGACCATAGGGCAGTAGGGCCGTTTGGGTGTTTGTTAGTTTAGACGAACATCCTCATTGTGTGGAGCTGGACACTTCCCATTGAGTCATCAACATTTTCTCATTTGTTATTTTATTTTATTTTATTATTGAGACAGTGTCTTCCTATTAGCCCCGGCTGCCCTGGAACTCTATGTAGACCAGGCTGACCTTGAATTTACAGAGATCCACCTGCCTCTGCCTCCCAAGTGCTGGGATTAAAGATGTGCACTGCCACACCCAGCTGTATGCCTAGAGCAGGATCGGTAGCTAACGTGTCTGTCAGCAGTCCTATGGCTGAGCACACTGCTGAGCCCTCAATTTTCAGAGCACTTAGCTCAGCACCTTCACAGAAACCATTTTCAGATGAGAATTTGGGGACATGTTGAAGATGGCCTAGCCAGAAGGTGTCAGAGCTGATCTGAGGTGACAGAATCTGTGTGCTGTCCCTAATACCACATCTTGTCACTTTCCGTGTCGTCCTGTCCTCAGGTTGTCTTGTGGGCTTGACACTGCCATCTATACCCTGTGTGACCTAAGCAGCACTCTCTTCTATGCTTCTGGTTCTTTTACAGAGGGAAAAGGGCTGGAGAGATGGCTCAGGGGTTAAGAGCACTGACTGCTCTACCGAGAATCCCAGTTCAGTTCCCAGCATCCATGTGGTCGTTAACAACTGTCTGTAACTCCAGTTCCCGGGCCTCTGATGCCCTCTTCTGGCCTCCAAAGACACTGCTATGAGTAGTACACAGGCATGCATGCAGGCAAGACACCCAAACACATAAAATAACATTAACTTTAAAATAAAGGGATAATCTAGGTGTGGTGGTGCACACGCGTAATCCCAGCACTCTAAAGGCAGAGGCAGGCGGATCTCTGTGGGTTCCAGGACAGCTGGGACTACATAGAGAGAGCCTGTCTCAATAAAAACAAAACAACAAAATGTAAGAGCATAAAGTGCTCCTAACAGTGATCACAGATTGGGTTAGGTCAGGATCCCATAAACCACACTCCTGGAATCCATGCACGTGGATTTGGGTCCTGGCTCAATAAAAAGCAAACAGCTTTTCAGGAATGGTCTAGAACCTTCCCTACTTTATTTTAGGTTTTTTTTTTTTTTTTTACTTTCATGAGGTCATCAGTCCCTATCCTGTCTCCTGCTGGGGATCACTGGGGTATTCTAGGCAGGGGCTCTACCACTGAGCCACACCCCAGCCCTTACTGGAGGATTCTAGGCAGAGGCTCTACCACTGAGCCACACCCCAGCCCCTCACTGGGGGATTCTAGGTAGGGGCTCTACCACTGAGCCACATTCCAGCCTCTCACTGGGGGTTCTAGGCAGAGACTCTACCACTGGAGCTACACCCCCAGCCCCTCATTGAGGGTTCTAGGCAGGGGCTCTACCATGAAAGCATGCCTCCAACTTCAAGAGAGTTTTACAAAAGCGTAAAAGTGTAACCTGTACATACATACTCTTGCACAAATTATAAATCTTGTATCTCTGAATTTTCACAAAGTAAACACACTTATATAACCAGCTCCCTATCCTGACACTGTCTCCCTTCCAGTCACTAACCTCCCACCTTTGTACATAGAAATGTTATATTGTGTGGTGTCACACCTGATGCCTTTTGCCTGGTGTCTTTATAGATCCACGTGGTTGTGTGGTGTTCAGTCTCATGACAGTTTACGTACCCGTCAAATGTAGGTGGGCACTGGATCTTGTTGTTATGAGTCATTGCACCGAGAACATTGTTTTGTGTAACTTTCTTGACCTTGTTTTGATGCTTCCATGGGTGTGTTCTGTGGAGTGGGGATGCTGCATCATGTGTGTCTGAGCTTTAGCAGAGGCCACAAGCCTTTGCCAAAATGGCTGCCTCGCTCCCCTTCTCCCCACAGTGTGTGACTGAGCAGTCTACCATTCTCCATTTTCCCTGGTGACAGTACATAAAGGTACCACCACCAATGATGACAACAGCGTGGTGCCTTTGTCTGTATTTGACCACCTTTGTGTGTCAATTGGCTGTCTGAAAAATCCTCTTCGGGGCTGTGTTTTGAGATATTGGAGCTTAAGAAGTGGGTGCACAACTGTGATCCCAGAATTGAGTGGTGGAAGCAGGATAATTTGAGTTCCGGGCCAGCCTGGGCCTCGTAGTGAGACCCCATCTCCAAAGACCAAGGGCTAGGGATGTGGCTTAGTGGTAAAGCACCTGCCTTGTGTCTGTAATGCCCTGGGTTCAACCCCAGTACTGCCCCCAAAGTGGGGGTCTGTATGACCTTTATGTTGACTTTGGGATTCCACTTTCTGGAGATGTGTCCTTTGCCTGAAACCATGCATCATAGACATCTCCCCGCCCTCTGTGAGTCACCTTGCCTATTTTCTTAAAAAGTTTTCATCTTTTTTAAAAATTTTATGTGCATGGGTGTTGTGCCCACATGTATGTCTATGTGAGGGTGTCAGATCCCCTGGAACTGGAGTTACAGACAGTTGTGAGCTGCCATGTGGTTGCTGGGAATTGAACCCAGGTCATCTGGAAGAGCAGCCCATGTTCTTAACCCCTGAGCCATTTCTCCAGACCCTAAAATGATTTATTTATTATGTTTAAATTTATGCCGGGCGGTGGTGGCGTACGCCTTTAATCCCAGCACTCGGGAGGCAGAGGCAGGCAGATCTCTGTGAGTTCGAGACCAGCCTGGTCTACAAGAGCTAGTTCCAGCGCAGGCTCCAAAGCCACAGAGAAACCCTGTCTCGAAAAACCACAAAAAAAATTATTTTATTTCTATGATCTTATGTGTGCCTTAGTTAGGTTTCTATCACTGTGGTAGAACACCTTGATCGAGAGCAACTCGGTGAAGAAAGGGTTTAATCTCACAGCTTGTCCATCTTGGTGAAGAAAGGGTTTAATCTCACAGCTTGTCCATCTTGGTGAAGAAAGGGTTAAATCTCACAGCTTGTCCATCTTGGTGAAGAAAGGGTTAAATCTCACAGCTTGTCCATCTTGGTGAAGAAAGGGTTAAATCTCACAGCTTGTCCATCTTGGTGAAGAAAGGGTTAAATCTCACAGCTTGTCCATCTTGGTGAAGAAAGGGTTTAATCTCACAGCTTGTCCATCTTGCAGGGAAGTGAGACAGGAACGAGGACGCAGGGTCTGATGGAGGTCATGGAGAACTGATGTTCAGTGGCACACTCTCCATGGCATATTTAGCGTGTTTTCTTATAATGCCTGGGACCTCTAGCCCTGGGATGGCACCACTCACAGTGAGCTGAGTCCTACCAATCGCTAATTAAGAAAATGCCCTACAGGCTTGCCTACAGCCCAATTTTATTGAGACATTTCTTCATTGAGACTCCCTCCTCTCAGATGACTCTGGCTTGTGTCAAGTTGACATAAAAACTAGCCAGCACAATGCACATGAGTATTTTGCCCTCATGTATGTCTGGTTCCTAAAGAGGCTACAGTAGGGTGTCAGAGCCTCTGAGGCCAGAGTTATGGGTGGTTGTGAGCTGCTGTGCGGTGTTGAGAATCAAACTCTTGCCTCTGAAAGAGCAGCGCAGAACAAGCAATTGCTCCAGTTCTACCTTTTTATTCTTAGTTGAACCTTTTGATAAAAAGATCTCAAGCTGGGCCAGCAAGTAAAGCACTTGCCACACAAGTGATGAACCGAGTTCAATACCCAGAACCCACCTAACGGGGGCAGAGAAGGATCAACTCCACAGAGTTGTCCTCTGACTTCCATGCATGTGCATCATGTAATTAACAATAATAAAAAAAAATAAGGTTTGAAGCCAGGGCTGTGACCTCAGCTACTCTGAAGGAAGGTAAGAGGATCATAAGTAGCCTGCAGTGGCTACAGAGAAAAATTTAAAGCCAACTCGAACAACCCTGTCTCAGAGTAAAGAGTAAAAGTGAGGTTCTGTAGATAGTTTACCATTAGAGGGTTTGCCTGGCACATTCGAGACATGAGACTGTTTCTAGTGATTCCATTTATTTATCGACCTTTGTATATGTCTGTGTATCTGCTGTATTTCTGTATGTGTGTCTGTGTGTGTCTCTGTCTTTGTGTGTGTGTATTTGTGTCTGTGTGTATATTTCTGTGTGTCTGTCTCTTTGTTTTTGTGTGTGTGTAACTGTGTCTACGTGTTTCTGTTTGTGTCTTTGTGTATCTGTGTGAATTTCTGTATGTGTGTCTCTGTGTGTCTGTGTGTGTCTCTGTTTTTGTGTGTGTGTATTTGTATCTGTCTCTCTGTGTGTTTCTGTCTGTGTGTCTGTCTCTGCCTTTTTTTGTGTGTATCTGTGTCTGTATGTTTCTGTCTGTGTGTCTGTCTCTGTGTGTGTTTGTCTGTGTCTCTCTGTCTGTGTGTCTGTCCTTTCTCTGTGTGTGCGTACACATGCATGTACAACTTGCTAGAGTTGGTTTTCTTCTTCCACCATGTGGATCTCAGGGATGGAATGCAAGTCTTTAGGCTTGGTGGTAAGTGCCTTTTACCCCGTGAGCCATCTCACTGGCCCCCTTTGAACCAGTTTTAATGTTTCCATGTGCGGAGCTCGGGGATAACTTTTTGAGAACTGGTTCTCTCCTCTCATCTTGTTTTGAGGCAGGATCTCTCCTGTTTTTGTTGCTGTTCTCTGTAGGCTAGCCTGTGAGCCTCTGATCCACCCACTACCCCAGTCCACCCCTGCCGTAGGGTGGAATCTCAGATTCCAGATTTCAGCCATCACATCCGGCTCTTTGTGTTATTATTGTTTGGTTTTTTTAAAACAGAATTTCTCTGTGTAACAGCTCTGGCTGTCCTATAACTTGCTCTGTAGATCAGGCTAGTCTTGAACTCACGGTGATCCACCTGCATCTACCTCCTGAGTGCTGGGATTAAAGATGTGCACTGCCACACACAGCCACATCTGTCTTTTTATGTGGGTTCTGGGGATCAAACTCAGGCCATCACAATTTTGATGCTTTTGCCTTCTAAGCCATCTTGCCAGCCCCTCTATCTTGTTTTATTTTCATTTCACTGTGGGGGGCAGGGGATATATATGTAATGTGTGTTTGCTCATAAGGATTTCACAATGCCGTTCCAGAGGTCAGAGGAAAATGTGGGAATTGATTCACTCCTGCCTGGTTTGCTCTCGCTTGTCCTCTCCCCCATTTCTCTCTCTCCAGTCTGGAGCTTGCTGTTTTGCTAGGTTGGTCACAGAGGGCTCACCCGGTCCCCTAGTCTGTAAATCTCTACCTCCTCCTTGCACTGGGCTTACTAATGTCCATGCCACCTCTGGGTTACATGAATGTTCGCTAAGATACCACACTTGCACGGTTTTGCAGGTTTGCTGGCTGGAGCCACCACCCACCGGATGGTTGAATGTTCCCTTTTACCATGGCTCCACCCACTTTAACCCTTTGCAGCATACACACTTTCAGGGGTGTTGCTTTAGTTTTTAAGGTCCTCACCAGCCCAGTGTAGTGGTGCACACCTGTAATCCCAAAACTTGGAGTTGAGGACACAGTGTGAGATCTTACCTTAAACAAAACAAAAAATTCATGGTGTTGATTAGGGGACAGAAGATAGCTCAAACCAAGGGGAAAAACAGGATTTTCATAAAGAGTAATAAGGACATTGTGTGTATGTGGGGTGGGGGATCACACCTTTAATCTCAGCCTTCAGGAGGCAAAGGCACATGAATCTCTGTGAATCTAAAGGCCAACCTGGTCTATATACAGTGAGTTCCAGCCAGCCAGGATTACCTAATGAGAACCTGTTTCAAAAGAAACAAACAAAACCCCTCAGGAGTTAATAAGGACAAAATTAGCCTCCATCCCTCTCTGGATCCTCATTTTTCTTTCTTGGAGGCTAGCAACCTTCCAGAAATGTCTCTATGTACAAGCACATCCCAGCTCCTTCTTTCACAGAGAATAGCATATGGTACAGATTGTTCTGTAGCTGGTGGGTTTTCCCTCTTAATATATCTTATAGACCTTGCTATTTTTGTAGTTGCCTAGGATCCTTTTATGACACTGATGATCTCTCTCACATGTTCCAAATTAGATCTTTGTTCCCACCCCAAGCCCTGGTGCAATGATTGTTCTTGGACTTGTATTTCTGTGCATAGATGTTCATCCATTTGTGAGACAGCTTCTTAGAGCTGGCTCCGAAGCATCCTTAGCTTGTCCCTGCTTTGGGGTTCTCAAACAGTGTCTTGAAAGAAGTCTGATAATCTTGACTAAGAGTCTCCTTTAAGGAACACTAGGAGGGCCAGGCAGTGGTAGCACAGGCCTTTAATCCCAGCACTCGGGAGGCAGAGGCAGGCAGATCTCTGTGAGTTCAGGGCCAGCCTGGTCTACAAGAGCTAGTTTCAGGACAGACACCAAAGCTACAGAGAAACCTTGTCTTGACAAACAAACAGGCAAACAAAGAACCACAGGGACAATCAAAGGTTCAAGACCAGCCTGGGCTACAGAGTTACTTCAAGGACAGCCTGGGCAATTTAGTGAGACCCTGTCTCAAACAAACAAAGAACACTGGGAGCGTTGCTTAGTGGGAACCCAGGTTCAATCCTCAATATAGAAAAAAAGGGTAGGGGGAGGTGGGTGGGGAGAAGGGGAGCTTTGACCCTTTAGTTGAGTGTCAGGACTGTAAGTTAAAGTCTATGTCCTATTGTTAGCCTGAGTCCTATGTTAGGCTTCCTTCTCCATCATCTCTATAGCCTCAGGCTGCTGCAGACAGACCACAAGCCCAGGCCCCTTGGTCTTTGATTTGGAGGTTGACTTTAGGAGCATGACTTTGGTGTGTGCAGCCTGGATCTGTCTCAGCCCTATGCTCTCTCCTTCCCTTTGTTGTTCTTTGCCTGGTGGCCTTGGCCTGGACACTTTACCCCTAACCTGCACCCTCCTCTGTGTCCTGACCTGGAGTCATAGCACAGGCTTTTGTCTCTCGTTATCCAGCTCCCCTGTTCTGTCTGGCTTCTCCCACGCCTACTGCCCCACTCTGTCCACTTGAGCTCAGTCTTAAAGAGCAGATCTTTGGGCCTTCGGAGTCACACTGACTTACAACTTTGCTCCTCTAGCCTTCTGTGTCCTCAGCTGTAAGACAGAGGTAATAATACCGCTGCCC
The DNA here is from genome assembly GCA_028555095.1 of Dicrostonyx torquatus. Taxonomy (NCBI): domain Eukaryota; kingdom Metazoa; phylum Chordata; class Mammalia; order Rodentia; family Cricetidae; genus Dicrostonyx; species Dicrostonyx torquatus. The sequence goes on along the minus strand of JAQHUG010000527.1, from coordinate 290,174 downwards.
TCCCACGCTGACAGAGCTGTCACATAGCAAGCCCACAAGAAATGCTAGCTGCTGCCGCTATTATTAGTGTTATCTCACATTCCCATCCCTGCTTCCACAATTTTGGATCTGGAGAAGCTGCCTGGGAGGGAGAAAAGCTCCAGCCTCCTCTGTCCTATGTGTCCCTCAGCTTTGGTTGGTCAGAGAATACAAGGGCCTGTGGTGTAACGTGGTCTTGTGGGAAGAATGGCTGTCTATGGTCTTTTGAAAACTCCCCTCAAACTCAGAGACTAAGACTGTTAGAGATTTTGTGTGTTGCTTGGTGGCACTCATCTTGTTTCCTGGGGATTCACTGGCTACATACATATGGTAGCTAAGAAGTATAGGAAGCCCAGAATGTCCATCGGTGCTGTTTTTGGCTTCCAGGCCCTAGTTCATCTGTCCTCCTCCGGGCTAGCCTAGGCTTACTTACATAGAAGTCTCAGAACTGCTTTGAAGGCTGAGGCTGCAGAATTCAGCTGATTTGATTTCTACCTCATCCTGTCAAGACAAGTCACAAAGCCAGCTACCACAAGAAGTGGGGGAGTGCCCTCCGCCTGCTGTTGGAAGAGGCAGCAGGGTAGAGTAGCCGATTCTGCTATGTGCCCTCTCTGAACTGCAGTACATGTGCACAAAAACCAAGCAGAGGCCTTTAATTCCAGTTATTTGGGAGATTGAGGTAGAAGAATCCCACATTTAAGGCTCCTCTGATTCTCAGTATGACTTCAAGATCTGCCTGGGAAAGTTAGCGAGGCCCTGTTTTAAGTTGGAAACTTAAAAAGAAGGTTGACTATAGCTCATCAGTAGAGGGCTTGTCTAGAATCCCCAGTGAGGGGATGGGGTGTGGCTCAGAGGTAAAGTGCTTGCCTAGCATGCCAAGGCCCTAGATTCAATCCCCAGCTTGGCAAAGAAAAAAAATTCTAACAATATTCACTTAGTTATAGACTTCTGTGAAGATTTAAAGCTAAATAATCTAGGGCCAGTGAGAGGGATCAGCAGCCAAAGGCACTTGCTGAAAAGCCCAAGGACCCAAGTTTGATCCCTGGAACCCATGTGAAGGTGGAAGGAGAGAACAGACTCCACAGAGTTGTCCTCTGACCTACACATGTGTGCTATACATGCATGTCCTTCTCCATTGTGTACACACACATATCTTTTAACTCACGGAGATCTGTTCACCTCTTGTCTCCTCCCCAGTGACGGGATTAGAGGTGTGTGCCACTAAATCCTAATGGCTAATGATAAATTATTTATTTATTTATTTGGTTTTTTCGAAACAGGGTTTCTCTGTGGCTTTGGAGCCTGCGCTGGAACTAGCTCTTGTAGACCAGGCTGGTCTCGAACTCACAAAGATCCACCTGCCTCTGCCTCCCGCATGCTGGGATTAAAGGCGTGCGCCACTACCGCCCAGCGATAAATAATTTTTTCAAGTCAAGTAATAGATTACACAGAGAACAGGGAAGGAGGGAGGGGTCTATTTCATGATAAACATCGTGGATATTATTACCAAAGAGTTCTCTCTTGGGTATTTCCTGAGTCCTAAATTCTTCTGTGTAAAGGGACACCGTCCTGCCACCCATTTAGACCATTACTGCCAAGATAAGTTAGATTTTTATTGCAATGGCCTCCAGACGCCCTTGCTCTGCTAGTACTCTGGAAGGCTCTCTGCCTCCATATTTCTTTGTAAAGTCTGCTTGTGATTCTCAAAAGTAACCTTCAGTGTAACCACTGACGGTGACACATATGCCTATAATCTTAGAACTCAGAAAACTGAGACAGGAGAATTGTGAGTTTGAGGGCATCATCTTCAATCCCAGTTCAGGTGACAGGCAGGAGGATCTCTGTGGGTTTGGGGCTAGCCTGGTCTACATATCAAGACCTCGTCTCAAAACAAAACTAAGAGCACTGGCTGTTCTTGCAGAAACCTGAGTTTGGTTGCCAGCACCCAAACGATTGTCTCACAATCATCCATAACTCCAGTTGCAGGGGGTCCAGTGCTCTCCTCTGACTTTTTTGGGCTCCAGGCAAGTACACAGTACACAGATGTGCAGGTAGGCAAAATACCCATCTGCATAAAATTTTAAAATCTCAAAACAACACCTACAAAAGACCATCCGCACAGCAAAAGCCAAAGATTGCAAACTGGCAGGTGTGTTCATGTGGCCTAAAAAAAAAAAAAAAGGTATTAGAATTTGAATGAGTTGCTGACATTCATAATCAGGGGATTTTACAGAACAATCCAGGCTTCCAAATTCTCTTGCAGTTTTACCATCTGGCGTGTCATGCCTACCTGCCTCGTGGCAGCTTGGGCTAGAGTGAAATCCTGGTGAGGGGTACTCTCTTGGGCCACATTGGTGGCTCATAAAGTTGGTTTAGTGAGTCACTGCTGGCTGTGCGGTGAGGGGCAGAGGGTGAAGAACTCGAAATTGAAATTACCCATGTATGCAACGACAGAGAGCAAGGGCTGTCTGGTGGAACTGAGTAGGGTCGTGTGTGTACTTGTACGTGTAGAATGGATGACTTGAGTGAGGTGTGTCGGAAGAGAATTTTGAAAGCTCCATTCTAATTTGATGCCAGCCCATTCTGAGTCCCTCCAGAGTCCCCCCTTTCTCCTAGGTGTTTTGGCTGGAGTCTGATAAGGGGCTGCAGAGCCCATGGATGCATCCCCAAGCCTCTTGGCTTTCAGGCCCACTTTCCATTCATAGCATGCATTTTATTTTATTTTGTTTGATTTTTCGAGACAGGGTTTCTCTGTGTGGCTTTGGAGCCTGTCCTGTAACTCACTCTGTAGACCAGGCTGGCTTAGAACTCAGTGATCCGCCTGCCTCTGCGTCCTGAGGGCTGGGGTTAAGGCTGTGCGCCACCACCGCCCGACCACTCACAGCAATTCCAAATGAAGAATATGTGCTTCAGCCAGGAATGGCCGCATATACTTGTAATTCAAGCATTTAGGCAGAGGCGGGAGAATCAGGAGTTCAGGCTGCTCTTGTCTATACATTGGGTTTAGATATAGCCTGGATGACATGAGAGAAAGTCTCAAAACCAGCACACAGGGCTTGGAAGACAGCTTGTAATCCTAATGCCTGGGAGGCAAAGTCAGGCATCTGGGGCCTTGCAAGCTACTCTGCCCACCTTACTCTACCTATTCTGGGCCAAGTAGAGACACTGTCTCAAGAAAACAAACAAACAAACAAAAAAGACAGATGGGAGGGCTGGTAAGATAGCTCAGCAGTTATGAGGACAGAGGTTCAGTTCCCAGCACTACATGGTAGCTCACAGCCATCTGAGTTCCAAGACATCCAATATTCTCTTGCCTTTGCTGGCAGCAGGTATGTACATGGTACACAGACACACATGCAGGCAAAACATCATACTTACAAAATAAAATTAAAAAAGAAAGATCAAGGCTCCTGAGGCATGACACCTGGATTGTCCTCCAGCTTCCCCACACATGTCCACACAATAACAAACAGAAAGAACAGACAAGCACGCAGGGGTTCTGTCATCCACGCCTCTTTGGTCCTGGGCCCTAGGATCCCTGACTCAGCCCCCAAGTTCTCAGTCTCTGACCCCTACTCTCTCTTGCCCACCCAGGAGAACCCATATGTCATGCGCAGGCCTAACTTCCAGGCCTTGTCAGGGAATGAGCGCTTCGAGGGCTTCTGTGTGGACATGCTTCGGGAGCTGGCGGAGCTGCTGCGCTTCCGGTATCGCCTGCGGTTGGTAGAGGATGGACTGTACGGAGCACCTGAGCCAAATGGCTCCTGGACAGGCATGGTTGGCGAGCTCATCAACCGGGTATGGCTGGCAGGGGGCTGGGAATGGAGGAAGGGAAGGTGGGGCCAGATCAGCACGAAACAGGCAAAAGGTTGATGGTGCACTAAGTTACCTTTGCCCTGGGTGTCTCGGGGCCAGGTAGGAAAAGCACGGCATTGTGTCACCTCCTGTGATTTTGCCAGGCGCTCCTCTTATGTTCAGAGGTTTGATGAGTGAATGACTGTGACATGGAGTAGGAATCAGGTAGCCTGAAGTCATCAAGGGATGCGTCCTCTTGGAGGCAAGACAAAGAGCGGGGACTGCTCTCTGCCCAGTTCCATTGGGAAGGCCTGGCTCACTTCAGGCCCCAAGAGTTGTCTTCTGGGGCTGGGTATGTGGCTCAGTTGGTAGAGGGCATGCATAGCAAACCAGGCATGGTGCTGCGGGCCTGTAATCCTGGCACTTGAAAGGTGGAGGCAGGAGGATTCAAGGTCATTCTACATATTGAAAGTTTGAAGCCAGCTGGGGTAATGTCACCTGAGACCTTGTTGCAGAACCAACCAAACAAAAATCCAGAGCTGTCCATCAGCTCGCACCTTTCCTCTCAGTAGGTGCGTGTGGAGCACCAGCTCTGTGTCCTTCTCTGTGTTGGATTCAGTGAGCAGACACTTTGCCCCCAAGAACTTAGAGTCTTGTTAGGGTCTAGGTAGCAAGTTACCACAGTGATGGAGAAAAGTCATAAGAGAGACCCAGAGCAGACCTCTGACTCTAACTCAGCTCTCAGGGCTTCCCCCTAAAGAGCTGCTGCTGCCTTAAGTGATGGACGAGCAGGGGGTGGGGGACATCAACAGGAAATCAGGTCCTGGGGACGCACACCTGTCCCCTGATCACATGGCAGGCTGTGGGGGAAGATCAGAGGTTTAAGCTAACCCAGGCTGCAGGGTGAGACTCTCACAGTGGCACACACCTGTAATCATAGCAGACAAGGGTCCAAGGCAGGAGGATTACCAACACCAATCTCATGGTGAGTTCCAGACCTGCCAGGGCTACATAATAAGACCCTGTCTCAAAAAACCCAACCAATCCCCCTCAAAGAAAAGGAAAGGTTGGAGCTGGAGAGATGATTCAGCAGTAAGAACACTGACTACTCTTCCAGAGGACCTGGGTTCAGTTCCCAGTACTGACATGGTAGCTCACAACTGTCTGTAATTCCAGTTCTAAGGGATCAAATACCCTCACACAGGCACACATGCAGCCAAAACACCAGTGCACATAAAGTAGATAAATAAATAAATAAATCTTTGAAAAAAGAGGAAAGGCATAAAGAAGTCGGGAGGTAAGGAAGTGCTGAGGAGTAGAGGGAACATGGTTTGTAGAGGGGGAGCCCTCTGAGAGTAAGGCTCTGAGTGAGCCAGCTGGGCCTGCCTGTGTGTGGAAAGTGCTTGCATGAAGGTAAGGAGGGAGGAGAGGCAGGAGTGAGAGGTGGGAGACAAGGGCACAGTGGAAAGAATATTCTGGAGTCCGACCAACCTGGACTGGAGTCCTTGGATGGATCTTTTCCCAACTCCGAGCTCCATTTTCCCCTTTCATAAGATGGGAGTAATGCCTGACAGGCCTGTAGTGAGGATCTCAGGCCACATGGACCAGTTCATCACATGCTGCCTGCCAGACAATGGGACTATAGAGTTTTCTATCCCCATTTTTCATGTGTGTGTTCAATGGATGTGTGTTTCTAGATGTGTGTGCACATGTGTGTATGCATGCAGAAGCCTCGGTAGCTCAAGCTGATCTATTTTATTTTATTATGAGACAGTTTCTGTGTAGCCCTGACTATCCTGGAACTAGCTCTGTAAACAGGCTGACCTTAAACCCACAGAGAGGCCTACCTCTGCCTCTCAAGTGCTGGGTTAAAGGCATGCGCCACTACACCCCACTTCAGGCTTCTCTTTAATTCAGTTTGTAACTGAAGATAACCCTGATCATATGCCTCTGCCTCCCAAGTACCAGCATTCACTGGCATTTGCCAATAGTCCCAGTTTATGGGAGATACTGGGGATCGAACCCAGGACTTCATGCATGGTAGCAAACATTCTACCAACTGAGTCACATCCCTGACCCCTTACAGGTTTTATTTTTTATTCCAGAGAAAATCAGGTGGGCAAATGGAGAGGAATGGCTATGCAAAATAGGCATGTGGTTCGCTACACAGGAGCTGGTGGACAGAGCAGGGAACTGCAGTGAGATCAGCCTTGACATTGACTCGGCTAGGTTCACCCTCTGTCTGTCCCGAGAGAGAGAACTAACTACTTTGGAGTCCCTGAATGTTATCCAGATTGACACAAGCAGGGTATTTTGTTAGACAAGGGCATTTATCCCTCGAGGCATTGATTTTCTAAAGTTATTTGAACAGCAGAACCTTTCCTCCCATGAAAGTGTCTTCAGAAGCCCAGACAAAAGCAGAGCTGCTCTGGGGAGGCAGAGGTGGGGGCCTGAGTCCTGGCTGCTTGGTCTCCCTGCTCCAGCCTACAGGCAAGCCCCAAGGCACGGTTTCCTGAAGCTGCCAGCTGGTTTGAAGTCTTCTGCCCCCAGAGTGGGTGCTAAGACCTAAGTCCCAGAAAAGGGGGCCTGAGCAGAGGGCAGAAGGTCCAAAGCCAGTGGCCTGTACCCACCCCAGGTTCAGACCTGCCTGGGACCTATATCCACAACTGCATCTCTTTTTGAAAAAAGATCGTGTGTGGGGCTGGAGAGATGGCTCAGTAGTTAAGAGCATTGCCTGCTCTTCCAAAGGTTCTGAGTTCAATTCCCGGCAACCACATGGTGGCTCACAACCATCTGTAATGAGGTTTGGTGCCCTCTTCTGGCCTGCAGACATACACAGAGACAGAATATTGTATACATAATAAATAAACATTTTAAGAAAAAAAAAAAAGATCTTGTGTGTATGTGTGCAAGGCCAGAAATCTCCTCATAGGAGTTGGTTGTCTCTTTCCACGATGTGGGCTCTGGGCTCTTAGGCTTTACCCACTGAAAGCCAGGAACAGACAGCCTTCAGAGGAGCACCTCCTCTAGCTGGTCACAATAAACCAGAAGCCTGCTGTCAGCTAAGGTCTGTCTGACCTCATCTTGGTGGCGCTGGCCTCACCAGACGAACACAAGGATTTGGTGTCCGGGACCACTGTACCTGATTACGGCACAACCAGACCCTTTCAGATCTTGCTTCTGCTGTGTACTGCCCAGGTGACCTTTGACAAGTTACCCTCATATAAAACTGGAGAATGGTTCCCGGTCCCGTAGCATGACTGTGAGCAACAAACAGGTAATCTATATAAAAGACTTGGAGCAAGGCTTGGTAGGCAGAGGTGCCACCTGCCTGTGACCTGTTCTATTATTGTTCTTACTCCTGTCAGCATGGTCAGTTCATGCATACAGTCATCCATTTGCCATCCGGCTGGTATTATTAAGCACTTACTGTGTACCAGGCTCTCTGCTTTGCCTTGGAATAGCCGAGCCAGTCCTGGCCTTGTCCTTAGTGGGCAGGTCAAATAGTGTGAACCACTGCAGATCAAGCTGGTTCAAGTGTGAAAGAGGATAGGCCGACCTGAGGACCAAAGTAAAGATTGTAGAGGGTGTGGTGGACCAGGGGTTGGTGTGCAGTAGACACTAGGGGAGGAAGGGCTTGGTGAACGCAGGCCCGTTGACTCCTTTGACTCCTAGGAAGGGAGTGCCAGGGAGGAGAATGCAGTAGTATCTCCCTGTGTCTGCTGGGGCAGCTGTGGACATTTACAGAGAGAACAGTGGAGGAGAAGCAGGCTGGGAGCACACAGAGGCTGAGACTGGTTCCTGCTGAGTTTGTGCTGCCTACTGTGGCATGGCCAGGCTTGCAGAACCACGTGGGAGTCCATTCCACATCACCCAGCAGCAGTAGCTGCCCCTGGCTGTCTTCACACCATGTGCTGGCAGCTTTCCAGTCCTTACTTAATCCCAGAGCAACACTGCTCTCTTGCCAGCTAAAGGCCTGGGGCTCAGCAACAGGGAGTATGGCTCAGTTCCCAGGGCTGCAGCTAGGTGTGTCTGTCCCTAAAGCTACACCCTTTGCAGACCTCCCGGCAGATTAGTTGGGAAGCCTGGAGCAACCGGAACAGTGTTTGCTGTGGCCAATCAAATGTTCCTTCAGGACTTTGTCCAGGCTTCCCGTCCCTGTAGCCTCACAATGAGGGAAGGATTGGTATTTTCCTCAGAAGCAGGGAGGCCTAGGGGTAAGTGACTGGGTGAGCCAGAGCAGGCAACCCAACCTGCTGGTCCCAAGCTGGAGAATGACTTCCAAATGGAAGGCAGCCCAGTGCACTGGCACCTCCAGCCTGCAGCCAGGGATCCTTGATCATTCTCAGAATCTGGTCCATTTATCACACCTGGTGGCTATTGCTGGGGACTGTCATTCCCTCTGTGCTGGGAATTCAGGCTCTGACCCTCTTTTCTTTTTTAAAGATTTATTTGTTTTATTTTATATATATGAATATTTACCAGCATGTATAGTACCCATGGAGGTCCGAAAAAGGCATCAGATTTCCCTTGTACTGGAGTTACAGATGGTTGTAAGCTGCCATGTGGGTGCTGGAAACCAAACCTGGGTCCTCTGCAAGAGCAGCCAGTGCTCTAGCCACATTTTTTTCTTTTATTTCCGTCTCTAACTTCCTCCCTTCCTCCTTCCCTAAACAGAATCTTCTGTATCCCAGATTATCCTGGAACTCCTCTAGCTTTTCCCTTGGGTAGTCAAACCCAGGACCTCATGCATGCTAGACAAGCACTCTGCCAACTGAATGGCATCCCTAGCCCCAGCCCTGCCCTCTTGCTAATCTCAACAGCTGCCTCACCTTGGGTCATTCCACACCAGTTTGTTCAGTCTTTCCAGTGCAGGTCTGACCTTCTGCTGTTTGCTTCGGCCAAAGCCACAGGGCTTCAAGATAAGGCTTTCCTGGCACTGAGAGGTAGACCAGACATCTTAGGCCAGCCTCAGGAGGCAGAGGGCTTAGAATGAGGGAGGTAGGAACTAAGCTCAGTTCCTAGTTCCTAGCTCACTTCTTACCTTAGTTCCTATACAATTGTGCCTGCTCCTCATCCCAAGGGAAGTTCTAGAGCTGGGCTGGGTGAGGACATCCTCCCTGCAGCCTGCCTCGAGGCCTTTATACTCCCTGATCTGCTTGGCGCATCTTCAGCTGTGATCTGCCCTTAGGGAATGCCAGGACCTTGGGCAGAACATCAAGGAGACGTCTTCCATTGGTAGAACTGTGTGTTCCTAGCACCCAGGGCAGCTTGGGCATCAGTTTCTTGATCTCCAGTCAAAGTCTAGGGTCCACTGGCATCCGTGAAAGTGACACAATGGTTAGCAGCTGATTGGTGAGCTCCAGGCTTTGGGGGGGGGTCCCTCAGAAGTCCTGGCAAGCCACCACATCTCACTGAGCCTCAGTTTCCCCTTTAGAATAGTACAGAATATTTTCCCCTTACAGAACTTTGGATTAAATTGGAGCGTTTTTAAGGTGGACCATAGCATGTCAGCACTCACTGCTGATGTCATGGTCAGTGGGATGTGGCAAAAGGTGTTAGAGTCAGATAGCCCTGGTCTGAACTGGACCTGCAGACAGGCAGCTACCCATCTGAGTCTTGGTGTACCCCTAACTTAGAGGGGCATCACTGAGGGAACGATGAGATCAGCACACATGTTGTCATAGCCAAGACATTGTCCACACCACCAGGGGCAGGACCCTATGAGCTGATGCTGAACAAGTGAACAGTTGTCTCTCTCCAGAACTCTGGAGAACTGTTGCCGACCCTGCCTGTGCAAGTACACAGTGTTCTTCAAACACATTGTGGCTGATTCCAGTTTGCTTACAGTCTCCATCCAACCCTGTCTCCAGGGACTGCACCAAGTCCCCTAGACTGGCATTTGTAAATATTCTGCTGTATTGGTGTTCTAGTTCCAAAAAAGTCAATGTGTTAAGGATATTAGGTAGGTTCAGAAATGAAAAGGAATATTGCTGTAAGATAGCTTTCATGGGCCTACAAAACCATCATCTTAGGGCTGAAGAGGTGACTCAGCAACTAAAAGCAACAGTTTCGCTTCCATAGGACCCACGTTCGATTCCCACCCACCCACAGGGTGACTCAGAACTGTATATAATTGCAGTCCCAGCACATCCAAAACCCTCTCTGTCCTCCAGTGGCACCAGGTGTGCCCATGGTGCCAACACACATGCAGACAGAGCCCCCTTTCACATAAAATAAGAATCAAAAACAAAAAGTATCATCTTGCAGCCAGGCATGGTGTTGCATACCTGTAATTCTAGCACTCAGGTGGCCAAGGCAAGATCAAAAGTTTAAGGCCAGCCTGGACTGTATCCATAAACCCTGTCTCTAAACAAAATCACATTGCTGCATAAGTAGAGTGTATAACTTTGCAGCTACAAAACTGTGTTGAAGTTATTCTATCTTTCACAAAATATATTTATTTTACCAGGCAATCGTGGCACACACTTTTAATCCCAGCACTTGGAAGGCAGAGGCAGGTGGGTCTCTGTGAGTTCAAGGCCAGCCTGGTCTACAGAACAAGATCCAGGACAGTCAAGACTGTCTTGTGGGGGTCAGTTATGTGACTAGGGTGTAGCTAGCTCAGTGGTAGAGTGCTTAGCTTGCACAATCTTGGCTCTGGGTTCTAGGTTTGATCTCCAGTACTATAGAAACAAACAAGAAAGCCAGGCAGTGGTGGCGCACGCCTTTAATCCCAGCACGAAGGAGGCAAAGGCAGGCGGATCTCTGTGAGTTTGAGGCCAGCCTGGTCTACAAGAGCTAGTTCCAGTGCAGACTCCAAAAGCTACAGAGAAACCCTATCTCGAAAAACCAGAAACAAAACTAGAACACAATGCCTTTGTTCTCCCTGATTCAAATATGTGATACAAAGTGGTATGACATCTGAGGGGATAGCGGGAACTCAGTAAGGCTGCGCATGGACAGTGGTCTCACATCTCAGAGACAGAAAGGATATGGGGTAGATGTCTCAGTCATTTTCTTTAAATTCATTAACATATAGTATTTTTTTTTTAAATTGAGTCTCATGTAGCCCAGACTGGCTTATAACTCATTGTGTAGACTGGGACAACCATGAATTTCTGTTTCTCCCGCTTCTATCACCCTAATGGTGGGCTAATAGGCATACAATGGTACCATGTTACATGTAATGCTGTGTCATTTGTTCTTCCCTTTCATCTTCACTCGGGTGTTTGTTTATGGTTTCTCCCCCCAGAGTCTCATTATGTAGACCAGGCTAGCCTCTCACTCACAGAGCTCCATCTGCCTGCACCTCCTAGTGCTGGGGTTGAAAGTGTTTGTCAGTATAAATAGATTTGTCTCATTTAAAAAAAATAATTGCATTTTTAAAACTTTAGTGTGCCATGGCACACACATGAAGGTCAGAGGACATCTTGTAGAGTTGATGCTCTCTTGGCAGTACTTGTATCTTGGGGATTGGACACAAATCATCAGATTTGTCAGCAAGCACTTTTTCCAGCTGAGCCATCTTGGTGGCACATGCATCATTTTTTAATTGATTATTTTGCTGGGTTTTTTGTTTGTTTGTTTTGGTTTGGTTTGGTTTGGTTTGGTTTTTCGAGACAGGGTTTCTCTGTGGCTTTGGAGCCTGCACTAGAACTAGCTCTTGTAGACCAGGCTGGTCTCGAACTCATAAAGATCCGCCTGCCTCTGCCTCCCGAGTGCTGGGATTAAAGGCGTGCGCCACCACCGCCCGGCATTGTTTTGTTTTGTTTTGAGACCTTGTTTCTCCCTGTAGACCCGGCTGTCCTAGAACTCACAGAGATCCGCCTGCCTCTGCCTCCTGAGTGCTGGGATTAAAGGCGTGCACCACCACCACCCCTTCCCGCCCGATTTTTAAAAAGTGGTTGGATTTAATCAGTTACGAGTTCATTTCTTTGTTGTCTACCTATCATGGGCCAGACTGCGCTCCAAATATTAGCAGCATGCAGTGTGCAGAACAGAGAGATCCCGTTCCTCTGAAGTTGCCATTCTAGCGTGGAAACTGACAGCAGATATGTCATGTGAGATGGCAGTCTCACATGCTGTGGATGGAAAAGAAAGGTGATGGCGAGAAAGGGTCTGGTGCACATGTACATGCGCGAGCGTGCTTTGGTAGCATTTACGCAGACATCAAAGCAAGATGAGGAAGCCATCCCTGCGGAGACCAAGTAGTATGTACTGCATGCCTGTATCCTCAGCATTCTAGACATTCTGAACATTCTAGAACAGGTTCCCATAATACTGTCTGCATAAAGGTCCTGGTCTGAAGGCAGGGCGTTCCCCAGTGGAGGGTCGCCTGGAGGTGGGACTGATCATCTACCTTGAAGGTGTGAAAGCATGGCAGAGTGAGGAGGAAGCGAAACAGTGAAGGTCTGGCAGGGCACAGACCTTGGAGGTGGTGACCAGAGTGTTTTTGTATTGCCTTGTGAAGATACTGCATGATTTAAGCAGGGAAGCCACGGCAGGACCTAGTGGTCAAATGATTCTTTCCTCCCCCTTTTGAGACTGGGTTTCTCTGTGTAACAACCTGGACAGTCCTGAAACTTGCTCTGTAGACCAGGCTGGCTTCGAACTTACAGAGATTAGCCTGCTTCTGCCTCCCAAGTGCTGGGATTAAAGGTGTGTGCCCTCATGCCTGTTTTCATTCTAATTTTTTAATTTTATTTTATGTATTTGAGCATTTGCCTGCATGTATGTTAGTGCACCACATGTGCAGTTCCCACAGAGGCCAGAAGAGGGCGATGATGGAGCCTCTGGAACTGGAGTGGCAGGTGATCAAGCCATCATGGACCAAACCCCGGTCCTCTGTAATAGTGTGTGCTCTTAACCACTGAACCATCTCTCCAACACAAGAGTGACCATTCTAGAGGACACACCTCAACCAGGCACGGTAGTAATCACAACTCTGCTTGTAATCCTAGCGTTTAAGCTGAGGAAAGCTGTAAGTTGCAGCCAGGCCTACATAGTAAGACCTCGTCTCAAACAACCAAAGTACAGTTAGGCGGCATCTAATACACTCATTGCTGTGCAGCCACCACCTCTATCTGATGCCAAAGGATTTTCATAACATTTCAAAAAAAAAATCCCCAGACTCATGGACTCATTAAGTAATCACTCCCCATCCCCCCTCCACCACTCTAGGCTTGAAAACCAATTCTCTTTCATCTCTATGGAGTTACCTGTTACAGATACTTCATATAAATGAGGTCCTCCAACATACAGACTGAATCAGAACCTTGAATCTGGTTTCTTTCACTCATGATTTTTTTAAAACATTTTTATTTATTCAAGTATGTGAGTATTTTTATTTATCCAAGCATGTGAGTGTTTTGTCTGCGTGTGTGTCTGTGCACCACGTGCAGGTAGTGCCTGTGGGGGTGAGAAGAGGGCATCATAGCCCTCTAGAGCTAGAGTTACAACTGATTGTGAACCACCAAGTAGTGTGGCACTAGGAACTGAACCCAGAAAGAGCAGCTGATGCTCTTAGCCATTGAGCTATCTCTCCAGCATCATAGCACATTGTTCTTGAGGGTCTTCTACATTATCACAGGTATCAGTACCACAGTCCTTTTAAAAGCCCTGTGTGTGTGTGTATGTGTGTGTGTGCATGTACACGGATGCCATGCCACCCAAGTGGAAGTCAGAAAACAACTCAGAGAAGTTAGTTCTTTCTACCGTGTAGGTTTTAGGGATCGAACTCAGGTCGGCAGGCTTGACAGCCAGCACCTTCCACCAAGTCTTCTCTTACATTCCTTTTCATAGACTGACATTTAACTGAACAGATCACTTGAGTCTTTTTAAATTGCTAGGGGGAGCATGTGTAGTCTGGCTGTTCTCTTGGGAAACAGCTATTGGAGGGGAAGAGCAGCAGACGGCTCATGTGGGAGACTGTTGGATGAGAGGGGGCTCAGACCTAGACGACGTGGCATGGGTTGTGCTGCCAGACTGGATGTACGTGGGAGGGAATCAAGTTGCCTGGGGTTGGGCTGGAGCAGCCGAATGGACGGTCCAACCTGTTCCCACCATGCAGTGGTCAGGATGAGAAAGAATAATTGCATTTGGATGCCAGCATTTGTTTGAAACTGAAAGGGAGACCGGGGAATTCCGTTTATGGCTGTTGCATGGGTTATTAAGCCTATCCCCTATTGATAGCCGGCTGGGTGGCTTCCAGTGTTCGCTGGCACGGCCTCTGTCCCTCTGAACTTGCTTGGCCTGTGGGTTTGTGGGAATGTTCCTGAGGGATACATTGTGAGAAGTCGGAGGGTTGGGTCAAAGAATAGGAACTGTCCATTCTGCCAAATGACTGTTCAAAAAGGTTCCACCAATTTATATTCCCACCAAAGTGCAGGAGAATGTCAAGTTTCCTGAGCGCTTGCCAACAGTGGATATTATCAATCTGAAAGGAAGCCGTGCCAACGAGGACGGCCCGAAATAGTACCTGATTTTTTAAACCTAAACAGAATGATACATGGCTGCAATCAACATGCAGATATCTATTTATTTATTTTACTTACTTAGCATTTTAAATAGTTTGTTTTTTTTTTTTAAAAATAAAATACGTTCTATATATGTGTATCTGGTGCCTGTGAAAGCCAGAAAAGGGCTGTGGATGCTCTGGAACTGAAGTTAAAAACAGACAAGAGATGCCATGGGGCTGCTGAAATGGAACCTGGGCTCTCTGCAGGAGCAGCCGATGCTCTCAACCTTGAGCCATCCCTCCAACTCTCTTTTCTTCTTCCCATCACTTCCTTTCTCTCTTCCCTTGATCTTTTCTTTGAGATGGGGTCTTGCTATGTTGTCCATGTAAACCTCCAGTTCCTGAACTCAAGTGACCCTCTTGCCTCACCCTCAGGAATAATGGGGCTACACATGCTAGTCACTACACTCAGTTTCTTTTCTTTCTTCCTTTTTGCTTTTTTGAGACAGGGTTTCTCTGTGTAGCCCTGGTTGTCCTTGAACTGACTATATAGACCAGGCTGGCCTCAAACTCGCCAAGATCCATCTACATCTGCTTCCTGGGTACTGGGATTGAAGGTATGCACCCCTACACCTGGCTGATTTTGTTTTTTTGTTTTGTTTTGTTTTTTTGTGGGTTTTTTTTTTTTGACAGGGCTTTCCTGTGTAACAGCCCTGACTGACCTGAACTCACTTTATAGACCAGGTTGTCCTTCTACTCACAGAGATCTGGCCTGCCTCTGCCTCTGGATGCTGGGTTTAAAAATATACACCACCACTGCCTAGCAGTGCAATCTCACATAGTCCAGGCTGACCTTGGGACTTGCTGGGGATGACCTTGAACTCTTTTTTTTTTTTTTTTGGTTTTTCGAGACAGGGTTTCTCTGTGGCTTTGGAGCCTGCGCTGGAACTAGCTCTTGTAGACCAGGCTGGTCTCAAACTCACAAAGATCCGCCTGCCTCTGCCTCTCGAGTGCTGGGATTAAAGGTGTGCGCCACCACCGCCCGGCTTTGAACTCTTGATTCCCTACCTCTACCTCCTGAGAGCTGAGACAGTAGACCCGCACCACCATTTCCAACCCACTACTGTTTTCCCGGCAGATTCTCTGTATAGAATGGCCAGTTAGCAGAATGTGGCAGTGCACACTGCTGACCCCAGCAGAGCAGACTGGTGGGTCTCTGGGTCAGCCTGGTCTACACAGCCAGTTCCAGACCAGCCAGAGCTACACAGTGAGACCCTGTCCTTAAAAGACTAGATGAGAGCTGGGATTGTATCAGTGGTAGAGCAATTGCCTATCATATATGAGGCTGTGGGTTTTGTCCCCTGCCATTAAAGACAGACAGATGCTTTTTGTGGCTTTGCTGTGTGTTGTTGAACTGCTTTTCAGAAGGACTACAGCCATCCCTTGTCACTGCTTTTGTAGGCTGGACCACGATAGGACTGGTAGGGTCAGATGGAGTTTACCAGAAAGTGTCTGATAGGGGGATGGCTCCACCTTGTGTTTTCTCATTTCCTGGTTGTATGGTTGAAATTCATGTGAATTTCTGTAAGCTTGTAGAACTCCAGGTTAGTTAGCGCACTGAGCACTGACCCAGGGAACCGGGCCACTGTGGTAGCAAGAACCTATCCCTTAGAATGCTCTATCTTTTTTTACATATTAATTCTAACACAGTTCTTTTTCTGTCTGCATGTACGCCTGCAGGCCAGAAGAGAGTGCAATACTTCATTACAGATGGTTTGTGAGCCACCATGTGGTTGCTGGGAACTGAACTCAGGACCTCTGGAAGAGCAACCAGTGCTCTTAACCTCTGAGCCACCTCTCCAGCCCCACTAATGCAGTTCTTTATCCTCTGGGGAATTGCAGAGATTAACCCTACCATCAGCAGCTTGGAAGGATCAGAGGTACTGATCCCACCCCCATTCCACTGCCTGTTTGGTCCATGTGAAGACAGATGGATCCTAGAGAATGACTGTGGGTTATTGTGCTGGCAATCAGGTGATGACTCAATTGCAGTTGCTGTCCCAAATGACGTGTCTTTACTGGAGCAAATCAGTACAGCTGACAGACACGAGTGACCTGGCAAATGCCTTGTCATCCACAGTGATTTCTAAAGACCTCCCGAAGCTGAGTGCACATCGGTGGAGCCTTGCCTCGGGGCAACATCAGTGTTCCCACTTTCTGCCCTAATATGGACTTTGTAGAATTTGATCTCCAGGGTCCTTACAGTCTTGTGCTGACTGCTGCATGGCCAGCAGTATGCTGATCGCATCCAAGGAGCTGAAAGCAGTTTCCTTAGCGGGGTTAGCAGTAGTCTTTTCTGATATCAGCTACAACCAATCTGGAGATAAAAACAAGCCGGGTGGTGGTGGCACATGCCTTTAATCCCAGCATTCAGGAGGCAGAGGCAGGCGGATCTTTGTGAGTTCAAGACCAGCCTGGTCTACAAGAGCTAGTTCCAGCGCAGGCTCCAAAGCCACAAAGAAACTCTGTCTTGAAAAAACCAAAAAAAAAAAAAAAAAAAAAACCAATTGCTTAACTCACTAGAATCATAGTGGGCATATGAGGGAGGGGTATGTGTGTTGTGTGTGTTCTGCAGATTGAACCTAGAGCCTCATATATGCACTGAGCTAGAGCCCCAGCCCTTATCCTCTTGATCCTCTTCTCTCGGTCTTCCAGGTGCTGGGATTGGTGGGAGTGTGCACTCATGCCTGCCTCATGGTTGTTTAAATTGTGTGTATGTGTAGAATGGATGTGTGCGCATGCGTGTGTGTGTACGTGTGCATGGACTCATGTACATGCAAAGCTCATGTGGACGCCAGAGGTATCCTCTTCTAACACTGTCTACCCTATTTTTGTTGTTGTTGTTTATTTCTCAAGACAGGATTTCTCTGTATAACAAAGTCCTGGCTGTCCTGGAACTTGCTTTGTAGACCAGGCTGGCCTCGAATTCACAGAGATCCACTTACCTCCGTGCTGGGATTAAAGGTGTGCATCACCACGCCTGGCTCTGCACACCCTATTTCTAAAAATATATATATATATTTTATGTGTATGAATGTTTGCCTGCACTCCTTGGTGCCCGGGGAGTCAGAAGAGGGCTTTGGATCCCTTAGAACTGGAGTTGTGGGTGGGCATGAGCTGACATGTGGATGCTGGGCATTGAACCCAGGTCCTCTTAACCAATGAGCCATCTCTCCAGCCCAAGAGAGAATTGTCAACTAGCCCGGCATGGTGGGGCTGCTGGAACCCTGGCACTCACTTGGCTAAGGCAAGAGGATTGCAAAGACCTGGTCCCAGAAGAGAAGGTAAAGGGGGCCAGTGAGATGGCTCACTGAGGAAATGTTGGCGACGATGGTGATGGTGATGGCTACAATGACTCTGGAACCCAGGTGGTAGAGAGAGGGACTCTTGAATATTTTCCTCTGATCACGCACGAGTACCACGGATAGCATGTACACACGCATACAAGGCTGGGCTGTGGCTCAACCATTGGTACTAGCAAGTGGCAACAGCTCCTGCCTGTAAGACTGGGGCATCAAAAGACAGCAACTCAGAGCCCAGAGTCCCACAGAACCCAGACTTAGACCCAGAGGAGGGGACTCTTTTTGGCTTGGTGCTGTTGACATTTGGCAGGTTGTTTGGGTGTTCGTGGCAATTCGTACCACATTAGATAGTGTGACTTCCATCCAGCTTTGCATTTGGAGCGAGGCTGGCTGTACAGCAGACTCAAGGCAGTGTGCAGGCTGCTCAGTCCCCCGAGATGGACAGGCACCAGGTCCAGAAATTGGCAGGGCTGGCGGCATGTAAGATGCTGTTTGGAGCTGTACCAGGTGCCAGTGGGCACTTGTGGAGACAAACTGATGTCCTCCATACTGACTTGTCCTTTGAGACACTCCTGGCTCCTTGAGGTCTGCGCAGGACATGAGCCTGAGGGTTGTGTGACCTGAGTCTCCATCGGGACTTGTGGGTCATTTATGCCTCATTCAGACCCTCACCAAGTCATTGACTTGCTAAGTGAGAGAATAAGAGACCTCCAAGTCAGGAGTGAAGAGACTTTCCGGTAAAGAGCCACACAGGAAATATTTTTGACTTTCAGGCCGTTTGGTGATAAGCACTTAGCCTTTCTGTCAAACGGAAATGCAGTCTGACAATATGTAAACAAAGGGGCCATGTTCAGCTAAGCTTGGTCTGCAAAGGCACTCTTGCTTTCCTGTGCCATGCAGAAGGTGGTCACATCCCTAGTTCTGGAAGCAAAAGGGAAAGCTAGAGCTATTTAGAAGCCCAAAGAAACTGCAACTCGGTGCCTTGGAGGCCCGCTCTGCAGATGCTGTAGGGAAAGGGTGAAAGAACCACAGCTGCCCAATCTAGGAAGGGAGATCTGGAGTCAGGCTGGAGCAAACCCTCCATCCTACAACCTGCCACCTTCCCCTAGTGCCCCCCTGTGGGTGGGACCTGGCAAAGCAAGCCTTCCCTCTTCCCGCATCCTCAAAGCCTTCCTCTAGCTCCCCCTACTGGTGGAGTCTAATGGAACACTTGGAGAAATAAGAACGTGGGTTGTAAGAACCAAGAATGTGGGTTTGGACGAATCAGAGGGACAGTCATGAGGGCTTCTATTGGCTTTGGGGCATCCAGGTGACCCTCCTGCTATCATTTCTTTTGCTATTTGTCAAAATAATGTTTTTTTTAATTACAGTGTTTATTTTTATTGATCCTCCTCCTGCCTCTCATCAGTCTGTTCTCCCCTTGTGTCCTCCTACTTCCCATAGCCCATCCTGCCCTTGTGTCATATGTGCTCCACTACCTTGTCTCTCCCCTGCCCTTTTTTTTCTTTTTATTTATTTATTTTGTATACAGTATTCTCAGTATGTATGCTGCAGGCCAGAAGAGGGCACCAGACCTCATTACAGATGGTTGTGAGCCACCATGTGGTTTCTGGGAATTGTACTCAGGACCTTGGGAAGAGCAGACAGTGCTCTTAACCACTGAGCTATCTCTCCAGCCCCCCTGCCCTTTTTTTAACTTAAAGATGTGTTGTATAGATGAATGGAAGAATGAGCAGAATGGGCAGGTGACCACAATGTGGGGGTTGAGGGTGAGGCATGCAGGTGAAGGTAGGTGGAACAAAGCCTCATGGGAGAATTTTGAAGTAGGCCCTTAGGGGCAGAAGACAGAGATGCTCCAGGCTTTAAAAGCCGACTGAGAATGTTGGCCAGCAGATGAAGAGTGAGTGTTATTGTGGCATTTAAGCAGGACTGGTGTGATGGTTGTAGCTTGGGATTCCTTAGGCTGCCAGCTGAGTGGTCTGGGGAACAGAAGTGAGCTTTCTAAGTAGGAGCCGATGTCAGTAGCAGAGGGGATGATGTCATTCCTTGGGTGTCTGGGAACAGAGTCAGAAGGGGCAAGCGTGGTGACTACAGCCAGGGTGAGGGAGACAGATGTACGTGGGTCACCTCCGGGCAAAGGACCCAGGTTCATCTCTCAGCACTGATGTGATGACTCCTAATTGTCCGTAACTCCAGTTCCAGGGATCCGGTGCCCTCTTCTGGTCTCTGTTGTGTACATACATACAGGCAAATGCTCATACAAAAATAAAAATAAACCTTTAGAAAAAGGCTGGTCAGAACCCATATGTTGAGCTCTCTGCAAACATGGTGGGGTCTGACTTGGGAGTGACTTCAGATGCCCCCAGCTTTGGAGGGTAGGAACTGTAGGCACGAAAAACCCACATCAGGGGGCAAATGATTCCAAATCCCAGAGTCAGCTAGATCAAAATGGCCACTCTCCCCATGTTTCTGTTTCCTCACATGTGGGTCTGAAGGTCCCTTTGCATAGAACTACTCTGGAACCAAACACACTGTTCCGGGGAAACTGCAGAATGGTGGCTATGGAGGGCAGTATTGTACATGGGAAAATGTGGGACTGGGGTCCCAGGTGGTACAGAGGAGAAGAGGCAACTTGGAGGCCCAGGAGACTGTGGTGATGTTCCAGGCTTTGGCAAAGAATTCTGGTACATGAGATATATCAGCCCCTGCACTGACCTGGTCTCTGTGCACTTGCCACAGGCAAATGACACAGCCCTACCTTTGAAGGGTCTGTGGTTTAGTAATAGAGGCACAGGTTAAGGAATGTCTGAGCTATCTGGGGGGCTTTGGAGGAATGTCTGGGATCATTTCTCATTTGAAAAAAAGACAGATTTCACTATAGAGCCTTAGTTGGCCTGGAACTGCGTGTTGCAGACCAGGGTGACCTTGCACTCACAGAGATCCACCTGCCTCTGCCTCCTGAGTGAATCAAAAGCGTGCACCACCATACCTAATGCATTGCTAAACAGACACTTAAGAGAATGCAAATCAGCAATGGTAATGTGAGAAAAGAAGACTCTGGGGTGGAGGTGAGGTGGGCTCTAGGGAGGCCTGACTCCTCAACACTGAAGAGTTAGCTGTTGTTGAGACCCATCTTTTTCCTCCTTGATCATGAGTTTGGTTTTTAGCTGCTGGTGGTAAGGAAGAGCCAGAGAGGCTCTGCAGTAGGGAATGGGTCTACAGAGTTCAAGAGCAAAAGCAGGCCACAGTGGCTGGAGCAAACGCGGTAGAGGACCGTGTATGTAGGCATGCCAGCAAGACAGGAGGCTAGCTCTTCCCGAGTGATAGGAGAAGCCATTCATTGTGTATGTGTATTAGTTTGTTTGTTCTTAAGATGTATTTTTTCATGTGTGTGAGTATTTTGCTTGCATGTAGATATGTGCACCACGCGGATGCCTGATGTGCACAGAGGTCAGAAGAGGGTGTCGGATCCACTGGAACTAGAGTTACAGACAGTTGTAACTGCCATGTAGATGTTGGAAATTGAACCCTGGTCCTCTGGAAGAGCAGCCCACGCTCTTAACCAGCCTTGTGATGTGCTTTGAACAGAAGACATCCCTTGCCAGGCGATGGTGGCGCACGCCTTTAATCCCAGCGCTCGGGAGGCAGAGGCAGGTGGATCTTTGTGAGTTCGAGACCAGCCTGGTCTACAGAGCCAGATCCAGGACAGGCTCCAAAGCCACAGAGAAACCCTGTCTCGAAAAACAAAAACAAACAAACAAAAAAAAGACATCCCTTTAGCTTATATCTAGGGAGTGGATGTGCACTTTATGGAAGGGTGCTGGAGGCAAGCATGGCTGCCAGGAAAAGCACTGGGAAGCATAGACCATAGAGACCTGGGTGAAGGAGATGGGGAGGAGTGGGCAGACCTGGGAGGATTCCCGAACAGAGCAGGAGAAAGAAGCAGCAGTTGTGAGGTCTGAGGAGGTGTACAGAGAGGCTGCTGAGCCACAAGAGATGGGCAGAGAGCAAGGAGGAACCCTACAGGCTTTCTGGGGAGCAAGAGGGATCCCCAAACAGTTCACACATAAAGACCATAGAACACTGGGGTATATCTGAAAGGCCAGTGTTTTCATCTGTGTGCACTAGTTCCTGAGCCACCTTGGAAGGACTGTTACTGATGTGCATACACACACACACACAATAGGATCCCTGTGTTAGTCATGATTGTTCCCACACTAGTTCACCTTATTTACATATGTGACCAGTTTAGAAAAAAGGTTGAACGCTCCCACTCTCAACCCTAGGAATCCCTGTGCGCACTGCCACACACCTCCTCTGGTTATGCCTCAGGGCTGAGCTGTCTCCTGTACCTCAGCTATATTAGGCTATTCCTCACTCACCCTGCATTCAGCGTTGAACCTGCGCTGTGTCTCTTGGCTCTGGGTCATCATCAGGTTAGGGTGGTTCCTTCTAGACGTGAAGAGTGAGTTGTCCTTGTGATCTGCCTTCTCTCTCCCTGGCCCTGGATTCCACTGGGGCCTATTTGCTCTTTCCTTGACCTTAAGTTTGTTTGTTTCTGTTGTTGTTTTTAAGTTATTTACTTTTTTAAATGGCATCTCACTGTGTATCTTTGGCTAGCCTGGAACTCATCATATAGACCAGGCTGGTCTTGAGAGATTCCCCTGCCTTTGCCCGCCTCTCGAGTGCTAGCATTAAAGTTGGGCATCACCACACCCTGTCTTGTGTGTGTGTCACCCTTGAGCATCATCCTCAGAAATGCTGTTCACCTCATTTGAGACAGACTCTCTCACCAGCCTGGACTCACCGGCTACACTGCTCTGCCTGACCTCTGAGCCCCAGGGATTCACCTGTTTCCACCTCCCTAATGCTGTGGTCACAAATGAATTCCACCATGCCCAGCTTTTGCACACAGTTCCAGGGATTTTACCCGGTCCTCATGCTGGCCAGGGAAACACTTTCCAGGCTGAGCTACCTGTCCATCTCTGACATTAAATTTTGCTTTTATTTTTGTTTTTGTTTTTTTGTTGTTGTTGTTTTGTTTTGTTTTTGAGACAGGATTTCTCTGTGTATCCCTGACTGTCCTGGAATTCACTTTGTAGACCAGGCTGGCCTCAAACTCACAGAGATCCGCCTGTCTTATGGTTGTCCTTTGGGCCTGTGGCATCTTTCTCTGACCTTGAATTACATGTCCCTGTTCTCTCTTGGGTTTAGGGCCACTCTCAGTTATGGAGGTCATGATCTGGCTCACAGGTCATCATACCATGGGCTCCGATCCTGGCTTGTGTCCTTCCTTCTTGACACACTCTCTAGGGCCTTGAACTCTGTTTTCCTAGTCCCAGCCTTCCTAGGGATATACCCTCCCTGCTACTGCCCACTTTCTTTCTGCCTGGACTGATATCATATCTTATGTTCTCAGCTTCAGCCCCCACCCAGGACAAGTTCTCTTCCCAGATTTGGGTCTGGAAATCTCCTGGCTGAAGTCTAGGATATGAAATTGAAGCGTAGGGAAGGGTACAGCTGTGTCCCAAAGACCTAACACTCCCCCCGCCCCCTCTGCAGAACAATAAGCCAAGGTCTAGACACATGAACTCCCTGCTTGAGGTCCTACAGTCATGGAAGTGGGGCAGAAGCAATGCTCTACATTCCCCGGGCCCACTCTACCTGTTCTGTTCCTCAACTGTGAGTGTCTACTGCCACATGGCACTTAGCAGGCCCCTGAGAGATGTTACTGTGTGTCCCTGTTACATGTGTCTGTCATGGTCCCATGAGCCATGTATGTGTCATTGTTGGCCAGCATCTCAGCACATGCATAGTCATAGTGCATGAAGCCCACTGTGCTGTAGAAATGACTGGACAGTGTGTGTGAGGCAATACATGTGAGCATGCCCATGTGTAAGATGCAGTACGTGTGAGCATGCCCGTGTGTAAGATGCAGCACATGTGAGCATGCCCGTTTGTGAGATGCAGTACGTGTGAGCATGTCCATGTGTGAGATGCAGTACGTGTGAGCATGCCCATGTTTGATATGCAGCATGTGTGAGCATGCCCATGTTTGAGATGCAGCATGTGTGAGCATGCCCATGTGTGAGATGCAGAACGTGTGAGCATGCCCGTGTGTAAGATGCAGCACATGTGAGCATGCCCGTGTGTGAGATGCAGTACGTGTGAGCATGTCCATGTGTGAGATGCAGCACATGTGAGCATGCCTGCGTTTGAGATGCAGCACATGTGAGCATGCCTGTGTGTGAGATGCAGCACATGTGAGCATGCCTGTGTGTGAGATGCAGTACGTATGAGCATGTCCACTGGTTGAATACATGTGATCATGCCCATGTGTGAGATGCAGATTCTTCCCTGCTTTGTGTCAGCCCTCAGCTAACAGCTGGCTGACGTCCCCAAAGTGACACGATCCTGTAGGATCACTGAGTTCACACAGAAAGGGGTTCCCTGCAGGTTAGGACAGCCCAGCCTACACCCCTCTGTCTGTCCCACACTTTACCACTTCAGGCCTATCCCACAGCACTTCTCCCCATCAGAAGTATGCAGCCTTCTGCAAGATCTTTGTGGCTGAGCTGGGCCCTAGCCCTTGTGTGTCCTTCAGACACTTGTCTAGATCACCGGTGCCTGCTGGAGCAGGAGATCGTGGTTACACCCCACTTCATGGTCCCAGCTGCTCCCAGCTGCTCCCTTTCCTCATCAGTGCCCTTGCCTCTCTGAGACTCCCCATCTGTAAATGGAACTAGCCATGCCCCAGAGAGCTTTGGGCGAGACAGAGAGGATCAGGAGGAAGTCCTATCCAGGGAGTGAGGAGATGGCCCGGTGGGTGGAGTCCTCTCCACACAAGTGTGAGGACCTGAGTTCAGATCCCCAGCACACTTAAAAAGGCAGGAACAGCAAAAGTGCCTGGGAAGAAGAGACTGGATGACTGGCTCTTGATCAACAGGCTGTGTAGCTGAACCACCGAGCTCCAGATTCAGTGAGAGACCCTGCCTCAGAAAGTAAAGTGGAGCCAGGAGGTATTGGTGCATGCCTTTAATTCCAGTACTCTGGAGGCAGAGGTAGGCGAATCTCTGTGAGTTTGAGGCCAGCCTAGTCTACAGAGCAAGTGCAAGTTCCAGGACATCCAGGGCCACACAGAAAAACACTATCTTGAAAAACCAAAAAAAAAACCAACAAAAAAACAAATAGAGAGCAGGCGTGGATGACACCCAACCTGGACCTCTGGCCTTCATGTTTGCATATAACACATCCCTGTCCACACACATGAACAGGTGTACACATATTGACACACACCAAAAACAAAGCAAAACACTTCTATCCATTTTGGTAAACAATTAATAAACACCATCTATTGAAACCAAGGTCCCAGCACAAGTCAGAGACCTGGTGGCTTGAACACTAATCTCCTGCTTCCTCATGAGGATGCAGGGTGACAGCAGCAAGTGGTGGGCTTTAAAAGCAAGGCTGTTAGCTGAGCAGTAGTGGCGCATGCCTTTAATCCCAGCACTCACTCGGGAGGCAAAGGCAGGCGAATCTCTGTGAGTTCAGGTGAAAAAGAGAGAGAGAAGAAAAGACAAAGAAAGCTAATAATAATAATGCTGTCAGCCTGAATGCTAACATTTAGGAGGTGAAGCCTGGAATGCTAGCATTCAGGAGGCTTAGGGAGGAAGAGGAGATCAGTGCTAGCCTTGACTATATAATGAGTTCAAGGTTAGCCTGAGCAAAAGGGGACTCTTTCTCATGACAAACAAAAGTAAGACTGCTGCAGCAGACCTGACCACAGTGTTGTTAGGAGCAGGCAGGCCAGAGGGACTGGGATAGAGCTCTAACACTCACGGAGGTACCTCTAGTGTCCCTAACTGCCCACCTCTGTCTCGTGCCTCCCTCCCTCCACCCCACCTGCTTCCCCTCCAGCAGAAGGCAGACCTGGCTGTGGCAGCCTTCACCATCACCGCGGAGCGAGAGAAAGTCATCGACTTCTCCAAGCCCTTCATGACCCTGGGGATCAGCATCCTCTACAGAGTGCACATGGTACATTTCCAGGGCTGGGGGTGAGGAGGGTGACTAGAGATGGGCTTAAGTGGACCTGGGGTTGATGGGCTGGTCGGACTCCAGAGTGTCAGGAGGGTGCAAGGGCTGAGCACACAGCTTGTGGCAGGGGTAGCTGCTCTCACTGTTCTTTCCATTCCCTAGGGCCGCAAGCCTGGCTATTTCTCCTTCCTGGACCCCTTCTCCCCTGCTGTGTGGCTCTTCATGCTTCTTGCCTACCTTGCTGTCAGCTGTGTCCTTTTCCTGGCTGCCAGGTGAGTGGACCACCTGCTACTGGGGAGGGGGTGGGGAGAGAGGCAGGAGTCCAGCCCACAGCCCACCCGCCACTGTCCCTCTGTCGCTGCCACGGGTGCCATATACCTGCCTTCCTGTCTTTCTTGCCCTGCCTGTCTCTCTCTTCCCGCTCAGGGGTTTGACTTGGGCTTTGGTAGGCCTCTTTCCTTCATTTTCTCTCTGCTTCTCTCCTCTTGCCTCTACTGCAATGTCTACTTCTGTGATGTGTTAGCATCTCTGCTATCTGCCCTCCCCCCTTTTCTGCATGTGTCCATCACTCTCTCCCCCCCACTTCCGGTCTCTTTTCTGCACCTCCGCCTCACCCACCCACTCATCTCTCCACAGGCTGAGCCCTTACGAGTGGTACAATCCTCACCCATGCCTTCGGGCGCGTCCCCATATCCTGGAGAACCAGTACACGCTGGGCAACAGTCTCTGGTTCCCTGTGGGTGGCTTCATGCAACAGGGCTCAGAGATCATGCCCCGGGCATTGTCCACGCGCTGTGTCAGCGGAGTCTGGTGAGCCCCATTGTACTAAACTATCAGGACTGAGAGGCCTTCCATTCAGGGATAGAGGGGCTGCTCTACTCTCCCCAGCAAGTTCCTGGTGCCCTCCATGCTATACAATGAAGAGCCAAACATCAACAAAGTTGCCCACCATCTCTATGGCCTTGGGTAGGGGATGCCCCTCTGTTTGCCTCAGTCTCCCTCATCTGAAAAATTAAGCAGAAAGGTCTGTCACATTTATAAGCATATATAAGGAAGATGGCTGGAACAGAAGAATTGTGAGTTTGAGAATAGCCTGACCTTAAATATCAAGTTCAAGGTCACCATGGGCTACTATTAAGACAGTGTCCAAAAAATACCAAGGATTGGGGCCATGGCTTAGTAGTAGAGTACTTGGCTAGCATGTACATGAGACCAAGTTTATCCTAAGCATGTGAGGAAAGGAAAGGGCCCATGGCTTGGGCGTCAGTGAGTCGCCTGTGCTGACATGACCAGAGGGGCGTTGCTATCGCTGTCTGTGACATTGCCCTGGTTGTTACAGAGATTTAGAGTGGGGACCCAGTGTCCTGGATAAGATTCATTTTCCCCTGGGACATGCACCCAGAAGTTCATGCTAGTTACAGCTCATGCCTGGCCTGTATTTTAAAAAAATATTCATTTGTTTATTTACTTATTTTGTGTGTGTATTCATGTGTATGCACAAGTGTGCATATGTATAGAGGCAGGAGTGAGTTTCTTTGTGTTTGTTTGAATATTTTGTTGTATTTTGATGTGTATGGTGTATGTGGTGTATGTGTGTGGGCCTATATGCATACATGCAGTTGTGTGTGCAAGAGTGTGCGGAGGCCAAAGGTTGACACTGACCTTCATCTCTGTTGCTCTCGACTTTATTATTAGAAACAGGGTCCCTCACTGAACTTACAGCTCGCTAATTTAACTAGAAGGCCAAAGAGATGGCCCAGTGGGTACAGATGCTTGTGCTGTGAACCTGTCAGCCTGAGTTCAATCTCAGAGACCACAGAAAGATGTAGAGAATCAACTGCAGAGTTCTCCTGCCCTCCACATACACACTGTGTGTGCACATCACACACACACAAATAATAACAGTAAACAACCAAGCAGCCAAGGCATGGGAGGATATAGCTCAGTTGGTGGTGAAGTGCCTTCTTAGCCTGCATGAAGATCTGGCTTCAGTTCCCATCAGTGCATAAACAGGGCCTGTTGGTAGACACCTGTGTTCTCTGCACAAGAAGATTCTTCAAGTGCATTCTTGACTGTTCTGAGTTTGAGGAAAGCCTCAGCTACAGGAAACCTTGTCTTAAAAGAGGGGGATAGGGCCTAGGAATATAGCTCAGTGTACACACTTGCTAGTGTGCTCAAGGCCCTGAGTTTAATACCCAGCACTGGAAAAACAGAAATCCAGACAGTACCTCTGTGTTCATTCCTATGTCTGTTACAAAGACCACCACCAATGTAGTGCTTTAAGATGACACAAATGGGGCTGGAGAGATGGCTCAGTGGTTAAGAGCACTGACTGTTCTTCCAGAGGAGCCAGGTTCAATTCCCAGCACCCACATAGCAGCTTAAAACTGCCTGTAACTCAAGTTCCAGGGGATTTGACACCCTCACACCAATGCACATAAAAATAAATCAATTATTTTTAAAAAATGACACAAATGTACTGTCTTACAGCTCTGGAGGTCAGAAGCCCAAGCCAGATCTGTCAGAGACCTGCTTTGGCTGGGATTCAGGTCCCAAAAAGGATGTGTAGAGTCACTGGGGATGGGGGGGGGCAATGAATCAGGTTGGTTGCCAGCAGCATTTAATTAAAAAGAGAATACTCCTTTTATTCTCTGTAGTTGCACAAAAAATTAGGCAGAAGACAAGGGGCTGTGAACTGGGATGTGTTTTGAGATCTGGGGCTGAGGAATTTAGCCTTGACTGTGGTAATAGGCACCTGTCAGGTTAATGAAAGGGCTGCAAACTCCTCTTGCTAGAGATAAGAAGGACTGTTAGCAAGCAGGAAATTTCCTCAAGCCCCTGAAGGAATGGAGACCTTTATCCAAATGCCTGACTTTGGGAAAGGACTTTTTCTGAGGAACAGACCCTATAGTGAATACAGTTTCTTAGTCTTACTATATGAACCTGTTCCCCTCTTACTGCTTCTGATGTCTTACTCTTTTTCCATTATACTGTACCATTCTGATTCCTCTAAACTCATTAGCTGAACTATTGCCCTGAGCCTCAGGCTCTGGATCTGAATTGTAGGCATTTCATCCTTGGGGTCAGGCGTGTATAGTAAATCTAACATTCCTGTTCTTGGTGTAATTAGAAGGGCACAATGGGATTCCTGGCTACTCGGTCAGTGGTGGGGATTTTTTTTTCCCAAAGAATTGTTTTGTTTAGAGAGGCTACCATTGTACATATTTTCATCCTTTACATAAGCTCCGCACAAAATTCCCCAAAGGGAAAGCACTAACAGTGAGACTCATTAACAATGAAAGCTAAAAGGTTCTGCAGAAGGGTGGTCTGCAATGTTGAAATGCTGGAACTTTGTCAAGCAGCAGTGGTCACCATGTGGTCCATGCCGTAGACCTCACAGGGCTAAGAGTCATCTTTTCCAGCTTTTACAATCCTCCTGTATTACTGACCTATGGCCTAGTTCTTCAAACAAACAAAACTAACATAACTTCATCAAATCTCTCTCTTGTTATTTATTTTTGCAAAGCTAGATACTGAACCTAGGAGTTTGTGCATGCTGAGCAGTGGTGCTGCTTACCCTCCCTGGGGGATGTGAGGCAGGGGCTCTACCACTGAGCCACACCCCCAGCCCCTCACTGGGGGATTCTAGGCATGGGCTCTACCACTGAACCACACCCCAACCCCTCACTGGGGGATTCTAGGCATGGGCTCTACCACTGAACCACGCCCCAAACCCTCACTGGGGGATTCTAGGCATGGGCTCTACCACTGAGCCACACCCCCAGCCCCTCACTGGGGGATACTAGGCATGGGCTCTACCACTGAGCCACACCCCAGCCCCTCACTGGGGGATACTAGGCATGTGCTCTACCACTGAGCCACACCCCAGCCCCTCACTGGGGGATACTAGGCATGGGCTCTACCACTGAACCACACCCCAGCCCCTCACTGGGGTACTCTAGGCAGGGGCTCTACCACTGAGCCACACCCCAGCCCCTCACTGGGGGATTCTAGGCAGGGGCTCTACCACTGAGCCACACCCCAGCCCATCACTGGGGGACTCTAGGCAGAAGTTCTACCACTGAGCCACACCCCAGCCCCTCACTGGGGGAT
>JAQHUG010000527.1:231308-259740 GCA_028555095.1 Dicrostonyx torquatus | reverse complement strand
GGGCTCTACCACTGAGCCACACCCCAGCCCCTCACTGGGGGATTCTAGGCAGGGGCTCTACCACTGAGCCACACCCCAGCCCCTCACTGGGATACTCTAGGCAGGGGCTCTACCACCTAGCCATAGCACTAGCCAAGTTTTTGTTCTTGTATTTTGAGACAAGTTCTCACCAAGTTGCTTATGCTTGTCTTGAATTCACTCTTGTTGCCCCAGCTAACCTTGAGCTTTCAGCCCTCCTGCCTCAACCTTGGAAGAACCTGAAGTTATACTGCTTTTCCACTAGACTCACCTCTGACTTGCTTCCACATCCACACACTTGTGTTCACCATGCCTGTCTGCATGATCTAGGATCACTTCCTCATCTTAGCCCTTAATTTCATCTCCAAAGGCCCATTTACCATGCACTGAAAGGTTGATGTTTTCCAAGGGTTGAGGGGCAAATATCTGGTGCTGACAGTGGAAGGGGCTCATTTGGCTCCCTCACATCCTGGGTGAAAGATGTTAGCATGGTCAGCACAGTGCTGCTGTGGAGAGGGCTTCTGAGGAGAGGGGCCCTGACAGAGCTGTGGACAGTGGTCCTCAGTTGATGAGTCTATACTGTTTGAAAGGCACGGAGCCAGTGGTCTCCACTCTGTGAGCCCAACTTCTTCCTCCTCAGCCTGGACCTGCTGCTTGAGGGCCGTGCTGTCTAACCAGTCATTTCCTACCCTCTCCCATTCTGGTCACCCCGAAGCTATTCATCGCTCCCTGCAGCTGTTTGCCCAGCCTCATGCTCTTCCACACCCCTCTTCCTCTCACACACTCTACTCAGTCAGCCTCACTGGTTAATCTCCTCGTGTAACTCAGTGACAGAGACTACAGGCCAGGTTCCCCCCATCCTGCAAGAGGACTGTAGGGCATCAAGGCTGTCATTCTAGGGAATGTCGTGGGTCCTGGGCAGTGTTCACTCAGCCCATAGTCTCCTGTAGCCATACAGGTTGGCCTCAGAAATCAGCATGCCCAAATGCTGTCCTTTACCACAAGGGGGCTCTCCCTTGGCCACTCTTTGGGAAGTGAACAATCCCCTGACTTTACGCTCCTTGCTCTCTGAGCCCTGCCTACCTTCACACCTCAGTGTCCAGAAAGGTCTCTGGGTTATCTCCTCAGCTACTGTCTCCACACCTTCCTGTCAAGAAGCCCCTCAGCCTGATCCAGCTAGCAGCAAGGCTTCTCCCCTTCCCCTCAACCCTTACTTCACATGTGATCATTGTATCCATATGTCCAGCCACTGCCTTAGCTCAGACAGCATGTGTGCCTCCTGCTACTGCCCCCTTCTAGTGTCCTCTGGCACTTCAGTCCTCAGCTTCAGCTTCACATTGCCCACTGCCTTCTCCCCACCCTGCCGTGAATCCACTGGCACCAGCAGTGTTTGCAGACTCTCTTTTCATAATTAATATAATTTTAATACCTTTTCATCCTGAGGTGATATTCAATTTTTTTAGGGCTGGTGAGATGGCTCAGTGATTGAGAAAGCATGTACTGCTCTTGCAGGGGACCCAAGTTCAGTTCCCAGCACCCAAGTTAGTTAAGCTCACAACTGCCTGTAACTGCAGCTCCAGGAGATCCAACACCCCCCTCTGACCTCCAGTGGCACTGTATTCACATGCACAGACACACACACAAGGTTTTTTTTTTTTTTTTTTTAAAGCTCTCAGTACAATGCTCTAGTTGTAATGAGAAAAAAGAGGCGGTTTGATGTATTATTTGTTTTTTGAGAAAGAGACTCACCATGTAGCCTTGACTGTACTGGAACTCACTATGTAGACCAGGCTGGCTGCAAACTCACAGAAATCCACCTGTCTCTGCCTCCCAAGTGCTGGAGTTAAAGGCATGCACCACCATGCCTGGCTAGGTGATGTAATCTGTTATGGACAACAAGTAAATACTTGTGCATGAATATGAGAGAGGACAGGAACAAAACAGGTGTCATCTATTTATAATGAGAAGTAAGGTCATTGATTGCAACGTTGTTGACACTCAGCATTTGACACTCGGAAATATTTGGCAAAGGAACGTGCTGATGCTGGCATGAATCACTGGGACCTGGTGCAGCTGGCCCAAGTGTCTGGACTTGGTGACTCAAATACCAGTGGAATTGCTGTCCTAAATGTGACTTCCAGAAATGGTGGATATTTATGCAGCAGTTCCTCACACAGCAGCATCCAGCCCTCAAGCTGAGTGAGAGCTGCACTCTTTAGATTTCAATTCATACTGTGACCATGTAAGAAATACATGTTTCCCTGCGTGGAGGAGTCAGGCTTTGGGAACTGTGCCCTCAGTTTTCTGTGTTGCTCAGGCCAGGCCTTGCATTGTCAGCCTGCCCACTGGCAGGAACCAGGACAACTAACAAAGTGCCCCACACTTGACCCAACACGAAACACCCTCTAGATGCATGTCTCCGATGCAGGCCACTCCCGAACGCACTGAGCTAAGGCTGCGCACTTCCAAACTCTTCATGGATCCAGCTACCTTGGGCTGATTCTCTTGGGTACTAACAGCTAACCCCAAATTTACTTTGTCCAAATAGCTCAGTGAGCAGCCAGTCCTGAGCAGCCAGTCCTTATCACCCTGTGCCCATTGCCTCCACCTGTCCACCATGTTGCAGTCTCAAGGGCCAGCCTGGTACCTGATGTGTGCTGGGCAGCCACCGGGTCATTTCTTGGTAGTGAATCACATTGGCCCATGAGGTGGGTGGGGAGAGATTGTATCAGTCCCCAGGCATCATGTCAGGGTCAGGGGTTTGGTTTTTCAGGAAGCTGTATTATTTACCCTTCTGTCCACTCTTCCCCAACCCAGAACCTTTTGCACATGTGCTAGGCAGAGGCCAGTGGCCTGTTGTTGTTAAGGCCTGCTAAGATGCTAGCAGGACCTGAGAGGCTCTCTCGGGTCTGTGACTGCAAGAGGGCCTGGCCACTCTTACTTGGCAGGACAGAAGGGTTACCAAGGGAGGCCAGGGTAGAACAAATGGCTGCCCTGGGGTTCTACAGCCAACCCCATTGGGTACCTATTCTCCTGCATGAGTCAGGCAGTATCATTAAGACAGTGACAGTAGTAGGCACGTGCCAAGCACAGTCTGTGTTTTAGGTTAGCCCAGTCCTCACAAAACCCTGTGTGGCAGAGCCAGCAATGATGCGGCCAGCCCAGCAATGATGCGACCAGCCCAGGTGAGGACGCTGGAGCCTAGCCTCAAGATCACCCAGCTAGACGTCCAGTGAGCCAGGACTTGGGGATTTTCCAGTTCTTTCTGTTATTGATTTCTAATTCACTTCCATTGTGGTTGGAGAGCATTCTCTGTAGGTCTTTAATCCTTTTAAATTTATTGAGACTAGTTCCGTGGCTCTGCAATATGGTCTGTCTCGGGAAATGTTCCCTGTGCTTGCCTGGAGATGAATTCCAATGTTGGTGAGTGAAATGTTCTAGAAATGTCACTGAGCGTGAGTGGTTTGAGGTTGCCCATGACGTCTGCCTCCTCACTGATCTCTCTGTGAGGCTGTCCTCTCAACCACAGAGAGGGAAGTGGTGGTGTCTCCCTGTGGTGCTTGAGAACTCTGTGTGCTCTGTAGTTGTCAGATGGCTACTTTGCTGTTTGGGTGTGCTTTCTCTTTCTCTCTCACTCTCCCACCCCCCACCTCTTTCTTTCTCTCTTGTTGAGGTCAAACCCAGATATTTCGAAAAATACTTTGCCACTTAGCTAAACCCTCAGCCTTTCATTGGTGAGTTCCTGGCAGGTTCTATACAGCTGAGTCAAGCCCCAGCCCCTCACTGGGGGATTCTAGGCAGGGGCTCTACCACTGAGCCACGTCCCAGCCCCTCACTGAGAGAGAGTAGACAAGCATTCCACTGTGTAATCAGTTTTACTTTATAACTTTTGTTTTTTTCAAGACTTTATAGCTTTTTTTCCCCTCCCCCTGACTTTATAGCTTTTTAAAATTTGTCTTTATTGCTGAGCAGTGGTGGTACATCCCTTTAATCCCAGCACTCGACAGGCAGAGGCAGGTAGTTTTCTGTGAGTTTGAGGCCAGCTTGATCTACAGAGTGAGTTCCAGGACATCCAGGAATACACAGAGAAACCCTGTCTTGAAAACAAACAGACAAAGATTGTCCTTACTTACTGAGGGGTTTGTGCGTGCCACAGAGCACATGTGGAGCTCAGAGGACAGCTTATGGGAGTCCATTCTCACCTTCCACCTCATGGGATCTGGAGATCAAAACGTCATCAGGCTTGGTGACAAATGCCTTGACTCACTGGGCTGTCCCTTGCCAACCCTACTTTGAGTTTTGAAACTCTGTAATTATGGGTTCTGATACCTGGGACTGTTCCATCCTCTTGAACTGTCCCCTCTGTCTCTCATCAGATCCTGTCTCTCGGTCCTGGCCCCAGTGCTTGTTCTGAGGTTGGCATTGCACTACAGCTTCTGGATTCCTAGTGTTTACAGTGTGTAGCTTGCACATCATTTTATGTGTGTGAAATTTTATTTTATGTGGATGGCAATTTTGCCTGCCTGTTGTGTGTGTCCCTTGTGGTACAATGCCCAGAGAGGGCAGAAGAGAGCGTCAGATCCTCTGGAAGTAGAGTTACAGATGGAATTCCCTCCCTGTGTGAACACTGCAGGGTTGTTCTTTGCTTGAGAGGATTGCCTGTCTGTCCTCGTGAGGTCTTACCTCTCACACTGATATCCAGCTAAAGGTTCAAGCGAACCCTGTGTTTCGGGACACCCCCACCTTAATTTGTGTGCCTTTTTCCTTTTGATTGTTCTGTCTCCAAAATCCCATTCATCTTCACCCCGCCTAGAATCCCCCAGTGAGAGACTGGGGATGTGGCTCAGTGGTAGAGCCCCTGCCTAGAATCCCCCAGTGAGGGGCTGGGGTGTGGCTCAGTGGTAGAGCCCTTGCCTAGAATCCCCCAGTGAGGCCTGGAGTGAGGCTCAGTGGCAGAGCACTTGCCTAGCATGCTTGAGATCCTAGTTCTAACCTCTGCACTGATAAAGATTTCCTCTATTCTGTCCAGCTTTTCTTGCTGTTCACATTGAGAGGGTATTTCCAGACCATCTTCTTACCTGGAGTCAGAAGTTTCTGGAAACAGTACTTAACCCAGGGAGTCAAGCTCTAGAATCCCACTCCAGCCCTCTGCCCTAACTGGCAGGCACTGAGCCTTTTGAAAGTTAGAGCCACTGGGGTCAAGGGTCAGGAGGAGCCACTCAGGAGGGGGCCATGGTTACAGGTCAAGGTGCAAGAGATGACTCCAGCCTGTGGCTCACGCTTCCCACCCCTCAGGTGGGCCTTCACTTTGATCATCATCTCCTCCTACACGGCCAACCTGGCTGCCTTCCTCACGGTGCAGCGCATGGAGGTGCCTGTGGAGTCAGCTGATGACCTGGCGGATCAGACCAACATTGAGTACGGCACTATCCACGCCGGCTCCACCATGACCTTCTTCCAGGTGGGGTACCCCTAGGACCTCTCAGGCTAGGTACGAGGGCAGTCGACATACTTGACCTGTTGTGGGGGAGAGCTGCTATCTGGCTGGAGAGTCTGACTCTTGCCCAGTGAATGGAAACATGGAGGCAGATGGGGATCTAATGTGAGCCAAGACTGGATGGCACAGGAAGATCAGGGTCTTGTTGGGAGGGTTGGGCCAAGTGGTATGAGTTGTCAGGAAGAAGGAGGGGGAGCGACAAGCTGAGATGAATTCACTCTTGTGTATGTGGGAAAGGAAGGGGACAGGGCTCGAGGGAAACCGTCAGAGTGGCCCTCACCCATCTTCCTTTATACTCCCTCTGCCAAGAACTCGCGGTACCAGACATACCAGCGAATGTGGAACTACATGCAGTCAAAACAGCCTAGCGTGTTCGTCAAGAGCACCGAGGAAGGAATTGCCCGAGTCCTCAACTCCCGCTATGCCTTCCTGCTGGAGTCCACCATGAATGAGTACCACCGGCGCCTCAATTGCAACCTCACGCAGATCGGGGGCCTCCTCGACACCAAGGGCTATGGCATCGGCATGCCGCTGGGTATGAGCATGGCTGAACTGGAAATGTGGGATGTGGGGGCTGACTAACCAAGATGTGTGCGTGAGCTCAGGAATATCCCAAGCCCGACTCCATAAGACAAGCAGCCTTGCCGTGTGACCCTGGACAGGTGTGGTCACCATCCTGAGCTACACTTTAAACACACAAAAAGTCAGCCTAGAAACCAGTGAGCTCCAGTCTCGGGGGATATTAAGAGAACTGAGGTGACTTTGCATGTACTCCTCAGTAAACATGAACTACAAGGTGCAACACCTCCGTGGGAGACAGGATTTAGGTTTGTTTGTTTTTCAGTTCTTTGAGATGAGGATTCACCAACAAGTAGGTCAGGTTGTAGACGAAAATGACCTTGAACTTGATCCTCCCATCTCCACCTTCCACGTACTAGGGACACTAAGGACGTGTGTGTATGTGTGTGTGTGTGTGTGCCACTTCCATGCTCAGCTCTAACACCATGCACAGCTAAGACTTGTTTTTTTTTTTTGCTTCATATTCTGTACACCAAGCCTACATCCTAGCTCAGAGCAACCACTCAGAAAAAGCAGGAAGGAGCAGAGAGAAACAGTTTATACTTCTGTACATACTGTTTCACTGCCCAGTGTGAGAAACCCAAGCACTAGTTTGTCTCCAGACTTTGGTAATGTTTTCTCAAACGTGAGACTTGGGTACTTACTCTGTCGGCCCAGAATCTGGCCCCTGGTACCCAAAAAACACTCATAATCTCCACTTGGTCATATCTCTCTCCTGCCTGGCATTCAGTAGGTACTTCAGAATAGAGAGCCCAAGGGGAACACATGACAGGGAAGGGGGCAGATACAGAAGAATGGGGATGCACTAAGCCGACTGCTGCGATGCCCTTCCAGGTGCAGGCTTTTTAGACCACAGACAGAGCCATGTCCTATAGTAGCAGGTGCTGACAAGGGCTGTGGACAGATGTAG
Source organism: Dicrostonyx torquatus (assembly GCA_028555095.1). Classification (NCBI taxonomy): domain Eukaryota; kingdom Metazoa; phylum Chordata; class Mammalia; order Rodentia; family Cricetidae; genus Dicrostonyx; species Dicrostonyx torquatus. The sequence goes on along the minus strand of JAQHUG010000527.1, from coordinate 252,736 downwards.
AAGCAGAGACTGACAGGGAGTGGAAAACTTGGTGCCTCTCGTGAGAAGCCAGTGTGTAAGCAGAGATCTGAGGGAGGGGAGGGAAAGGGCGTTCTGGGCAGAAGTGAAGGCCCTAAGTAGAACTTTGTCTGGCAGATATGGGGATCTGCCAGGAGGCCAGTGTGGCTGGGCTCCTCGGAATGTCAGCCCCCTGACAGAGAGCCTTGTCCTAGTTGCCCTTGGCTTGGAGAGGCCCAACCTCTCTCTTGGCTGTTGTGTGACGAGATCGGGTAGAAGCTGGGAGAGGTGGCAGGGCAGGTGGGACCCATGGTGATCCATCCCCTCGTGCCTGGCCAGGCTCCCCGTTCCGGGATGAAATCACGCTGGCCATCCTGCAGCTCCAAGAGAACAACAGGCTGGAGATCCTGAAGCGCAAGTGGTGGGAGGGCGGCCGATGCCCCAAGGAGGAGGACCACAGGGCCAAAGGTCAGCCACCCCTTCCTATGCCTGCTCTTTCCCAGAAGCCCCTTGGGCCCACGCCCACAGTGCCACATAACCTGACTGTCCCCACCCTCCAGGTTTGGGCATGGAGAATATTGGAGGTATTTTTGTTGTGCTCATCTGCGGCCTCATCATTGCTGTCTTCGTGGCAGTCATGGAATTCATCTGGTCCACGCGGAGGTCAGCGGAGTCCGAGGAGGTAAGATTGACTGTGGTTGGGGCTGGAGTCGGGGAGATCCCAGGGCCCAAAGTGATGGGTGGTAGGAACTTGGATGAAGTAAAGGGAGGATATAAGAGGTGGGGGGGGTCAGGGAGCCAGAAAGTAAGAGAGGAGCCAAGAAACTCCTGGTTAGATAAAGGAGGTGACAGATCAGAGAACTAGACAAAGGATCTAGGATAGGAGAAGGGACAGAGGAGGGAAGGAGAGCCGAGGGAGTGGTGAGAATTCAAGGACCCATCAAAGGAAGGGGTGGAGGATCCCCGAGGCTGAGAAGCAGGATACTGGAATACAAAAGAAACAGCTGGGGTAGCGGGGCACTCAGGAGGCAGAGGTGGGCACACGGTCAGCCATTCAAGATTGTCCACATCTACATTATGAGTTCAAGCCCAGCCTGAGCCACATGACACCCTGTTTGAGAGAGAGAGAGAGACAGACAGACAGACACACCAAGCATAGTGGCTTTATAATCCCAGCCCTTGAGAAGCTGAGGTAGGAGGATTGCCACAGTTCGCCTCAGCTTCTCTGGTGGTAGCATACCCCCATCACACCCACCTAAGACTGTGCCATTGAGAGGAGTGGCACACGTCGGGAGAGGGACGCAGGGTGAGGAAGTGGCTGGGCCAGTCTGCCTTATACGTTCCTGGAAAAGGCAGGGCAGAGAGTATATGCAGCAGAGGAAAGAGGAGGGATTGGCTGGTTGGAATCGGGTTGGTGGGCTTGGAACATGGGGGCTGTCTGTTTTGTTAATGTATCTGTGGTACTGAGCATAGAACCCAGGGCCTCGAGTGTGCCAGGCAAATGTTCTACCACAAAGCCCTTCATTGGTAGTTTCTTGGCAAGTGCTCTACCAGTGAGCTATCTCCTCAGCCCTATTTTTACTTTCTGTTTTAAGACAGGGTCTCACTAAGTTATCCTGTCTAACCTTGAATTTAGCTCTTAGCCCAGGATGGCCTTAAACTGGCAGTCCCCCTGCCTCAGCCTTCTAAGAGGCTAGGGTCCAGGTCTGCAGCCCTAGGTCTCTCTAGATTCACCCACTACTGTTTGGTTTGTTGTGAAAGTTGGCCTTTTGTTCTCTAAAACATGGCCGGTTCTGAAAAAGACACCAGCCTGTAAGATCCTTGGACATCAAGAATCCGGAGCAAGAATTAAAAGCATAATGCATACACTTAGTGGCAGCTGGCAGGAGGCCTTTGTTCCTCGAAGGAGGGCCTCTCTGTGGAGTTGCTTAAGTGCCCTCCTGCCTGGGCAACTCACCCCCCCTCCCCAGAGCAGCAATCCAAGAGAGAAATGGGAGATTCTGGTCACATCCTGTCACTCAGCACAATCCTGATGTAATGTCGGAGAGGACCACAGGGACTGCCAAGGGGTGGGCCATAGAGACTAGGTGCCATAGCTCCCAAAAGCATGTGTCCCCCAGCCTAAGATTAACTGTTTGTTTGGTTTTTGTTTTGTTTATTAATTTTTGAGTTTGGATGCAAGCATGAAGGTCAGGGATCAACTTTGGGGAGTCCATTCTCTCCCTCCACCATTGTGGAACCCAGAGAAGGAACTTAGGTCACCGGCCCCGGTGGCCTAGCCATCTCACTAACCCTGGTTTGGTATTTGGAGACAAGGTCTTGTTAGGTAGCCCCCACTGGCCTTGGACTCACTACATAGCTTATGCTGGCCCGAAACTTGTAGTAGTCATTTTCCTGTCTCAGCTCCCCAAGGCATGAGCTCCACGGTCTGTAACAGTGTCCCACTTGGATGTCTAGTAATGAAGCACAATGCCAAATGTCCAAGCCTCTGTCTCCACAAGTCACTCAGGCCAAGTGCAAGCATGATCTATCCCTCACTCCTTCCTCTCCCTCACCATTTCTCGGCGAACCCTGTGGGCTCTGCCTTCTCAGGACAACCCAGAGTCCTCTTTCATCCCTCTGCTCCAGCCTGCTCCAGCAGGGTGTCTACTCTCAGCCTCCCTGCAGGACTATCTGCTCAAGCAGTCCTAGGAGCCTTCAGCCTCCTACATCAATTCTCCCTTGCCTCCCGTTGGAGCGTAGAGTAAACCAAGAGCCTTATCATGGTCTGATGGCCTTACTAAGCTGGTCCCCGCCCTCTGGCCTCATCTCCTCCCTCTCTCCCCATTCCTCCCAAGCCAGGCCCCACCTCAGCACCTTTGCACTGGGTTTCCTGTTAAAGTGCTGTCTCCCCCACCCGCGGGGCTTTTATCATGAGGCTCATGCAGCCTCCTTGGAGTCTCACTGAGGGCTTCCTCTTCTGCACTGTCCCAGACGTCAGCATCCTGCCCAGCCACGCGCACTCTATGTCTGTTTTCTCTCCCAAGCACCTGTCTGACAGAATGTCTTATGTCCCCATTTGTTGTTTTCTGTCTGCATACTTGAGGAGGCCTGGGCTCTATTTTTTTTTCTCTCTCTCTCTCCATTGTTGGGGATGGAACCCACAACCCTACACGTGTTGGGTAAGGCCTGTACCACTGACCTACATCCCAAGAACCAGGAATTCTCTTTTATTCTTTGCTGTTACTTGGGGTGCCCAGATCAGTGCTGAGCAATAATATGCCTTGCAATAATGTGGGGCAGAAACGGGGAAGGGGCAGTCAGAAAATGTGCGGAAAGACAGGTGTCAGAAAGTGAAAGGCAGGTTCAGGGACAAACTCAAGGAAACATGGAGCTGAGAGAGGGATGGGGGAGGGAGGGTACCGAAGAGGAGGGGGTGGAACGGAGAGGAGAGGTGCAGAAGGGAGATGAGGGCGGGGAGGAGGGCGCGGCGTGTCCCGCGGTGACCGTCCCACCACCCCCAGGTGTCGGTGTGCCAGGAGATGCTGCAGGAACTGCGCCACGCCGTGTCCTGCCGCAAGACCTCGCGTTCCCGCCGGCGCCGGCGCCCGGGCGGCCCGAGTCGGGCCCTGCTGTCGCTGCGCGCGGTCCGCGAGATGCGACTCAGCAACGGCAAGCTCTACTCGGCCGGCGCAGGCGGGGACGCGGGCGCGCACGGGGGTCCGCAGCGCCTCCTGGACGACCCGGGGCCTCCCGGGGGGCCCCGGCCCGCGGCTCCCACGCCCTGCACGCACGTGCGCGTCTGTCAGGAGTGCAGGCGCATCCAGGCGCTGCGGGCTTCGGGGACCGGGGTCCCCCCACGTGGCCTGGGTACCCCAGCCGAAGCCACCAGCCCTCCCCGACCGCGGCCAGGCCCCACTGGACCCCGCGAGCTGACCGAGCACGAATGACCGTGGACGGGGCCGGGCAGACGGCTCAACTGACTTCAGGGACGCAATGCGCCCCAGGTGGACAGGAAGCCGCGATTTTGCCTTCAGTTCCCAGTGAATTCCGAACCCAGCTACGGAGCCGGCCTGCGCCTCCTAGTGGATTCGAGCGAGGGTGTCGCAGACGCCCGCATTCCATCCCGCGCCGAGGGCGGGAGGAGCTCAGAGACCGTGGACTCCAAGGGCTGGGGACTGTGGGGGCCGCTCCCGGAGTTGGAAAGCGGTCTGCGGAGAGGACCCCAACCTGGGACTGTTCAGACGCCCCAAGACTTGACACGGCTCTCCACACTTCTAGAGGTGGGGAGGGCCTCTGGACATGTGGGTGTCTCCTGGTGCCCCTCCTCTCTTCTCTTTCTCTCTTTTTTGGGGGGAGAAACCTCAGAATTTCTATGAGACGCCCCCAGGGAGAGGGTCAGTTGGGCCCCTATACCTCCCCCTGCCACATCTCAGTCCCTGTTGGAATAAAAAAAAAGAACAAAACCCCAAAACTGGGGATACGTGTGGTTGATTTTCTGGGGGGTGGGAGGCCAACGGGCGGTTTTAGATCCTGGGAGTCTGCCGAGAACAGCAAGAGATTCTCGCACTCATCACCTTAGGCAATGCCCGCAAGCATTCAGGTCAGCTCAGGTCCCAGCAGCATCCCCCTCTCCATTGACCTTCCTTCTCTCAGGACAGAAGGAGGCTGCGACAGAGACCCTGAGACAGATGGAGAGATGCAGGATCTGGAAGGGTGGAGACACTGGGAGGGAAGACACAGAAAGAATGAAACCAGATGGGGCTGGGGGATGGGAGAGCCTGGGGACTGTTACAGCCTGGGGTGGCACCTATAGTGGCGGTGTGGTACTGGGCTATAATGAATTGAGAACTTGGGGGTCGCGTGTGTGACCCCTGTGAAACCACCTTCAAGAGTGACTGATCCTTGAAGTTAAGTCCCTCCCCAGCCCTCAAGGGGGGAAGCAGAGGCGGGGATGAAGGGGGCTGAGGGCTGGCTGAGCAGGGAGAAGTGTGGGCTTGCCTTCTGTCCCCGCCTTCTTCGGCACTCGAGGTTTCTGTGGAGAGAGGACAACTGAAGGTCACACAGCCTGAGCCAGATCGAGGCCGAGCAGGAAAGGGAGAGAGATGCAGCGTGGGTGGGGGAGAAGCAGACGGATAGAGAAGAGGAAAGATCTTGAGGACAGAACGGGTGAGGGCTAGAAAGAGGCGAGAAGAAGGGGGAGGGGGCAGAGGAATTCTTGGAGATTGCCGAAGGGGACAGAATCGGGCGGGGGTTGGTCCCGGGAGTGGGAATTCAAATGGAACGGAAGATAAAGGGCACAGGGAATTGGGGTGACAGACAGGAAGTCATAGAAAGCTAAAGGAAGACCGAGGGGGACCCGAACTCTGGGGAGAACACATTAAGACCCTGGAGCTGGTGAGGGCAGAAGCTGGGCCCGCCCTTCAGCATCCACGGGAACTCAGGAGCTGTCCGTTTCAGCACCCCGCTGCTCGCCCGGCGCGCAGCAACCCACCGTCTGCCCAGCCTTCCACGATCCTCTGGCAGAAGTTCACGCACCCAAAGACCTCCACCCCGCACCTCCATGTCAGCCTACTTAACGCTTGGCCGCTTCTGTGTCTCAGACTCTTGCTGTGTTTGCCATTCCAGACCCCAACATCTTTGCTGTCTCCAGCTCTCTAAGGGACTGATTAATCACCCTACCCTGGGGTTGAAGTGGCTATCATGGCGGATTTTCCTGGCTTCCCCCCTTTCTATACCAATAGCACGAGATTGCTCTTCTCTAGGGTCTGAACCCACCAAGTTTCCCCCCGTTTCATCGCCAAGTCTCCATGTTTGGCAAACCTGTCCTCTGCCAGCACTCTAAGGTTCCCCGTTTCCGTCACTCTCAGGGAACATGTCTGCTACAGTCTTCCTGTTTTGTTTTATTTTGTTTTTCCTCCTCTGCCTTCGCAGATCTTTTCTTCTGTCTTGTGTCTGTAATTCTCTTTAGCTCTGGGATGGCTCCTATCTGTAGCTCTGATCTCACTCCTTCCACCTTTCCCTGTGAGTTCTGCTGTCCTCCTCCATCCCAGTGACCTTCCGAAATCTTCCCCCCTCCCCCTACTTCTGCAGAGCTCTGGGAGCACGATGCACCAGTCATCAGTCTAGCCAGGCTAGTGTCTGAGAAGGGATTACATGAGGAAGCCTGAGCCTGTTTCTGGGGTGGGATGTGGGGGGCCTCTGACCCCCAGCCTGGCTAGAAGGAAGCACAAGCACGTATCTCCTGGGGTCTGGGACCCCCTCCCCAGCCTTCTCTGCCTCTCTAACCGTGTCCTCTGTGGATCAGCCACAGACCTCCATATTGAGAAAAGGGAGGCATGAATAGATAAATGTTGGTAACAGTCCCTCCATCCCGGGGATAAGGAACAGATTTGAGGAAGGGGTGTCTGAGAGCAAAGCACCTGAGCTGAAAGATGGGGCTCCTCCTCCTTCTCATCTCCATAGCAACAAGGCTGATCTGCAGGCCCAACCTCCTTTCCTGCAGAGTCAGCCTTCCTGTTACCATGGCAACAAAGGACAGTGGGAGAGAGGGAACAGGCCATCAGAGAAAAGGGTTGTGAAGAAGCCCTAGGTGCTAGGGGAAGCCCCCTTCCTCCTTCTACTGTGGTCCTAACTATACCTGCCCAAGGTCATCTGTGTCTCTGTGTCCCTCTCTCTAGTTTTCAGTCTTTCAGATGTCCCCTTGAAGTCAGCATCATCTTAATCCACTTTTTTTTTTTTTTTTGAGCAAGGTCACCATATGTATCCCTGGCTGTCCTGGAGCTTGCTGTGAAGACCTGGATGGCCTTGAATTCATAGAGATCTGCCAGCCTGTGCTAAGATCAAAGGTGTGCACGACCATCTTAATCTTAATACGCACCACACCCTGACCCCACACGCCAGGCTCACTCCCATCTCCTGGCCGGAGTTTTCTCTCTTTCCCCACCCCTAATTTCTACTAACATTCCCAGGGAGAGTCTGGAACGTTCCTCGTGAGCAAAGTGCTCTCAGGGTGGGACAGGAGGCTCCGACTCCTCGGGCTCTAGTGTGGAAACAAATGGGTGGGGTTTTTTTTGTGTGTGTGTGTGTGTTTGTGCATGAGATTGTTTACACACTCTGTGGTGTGGGTGTAGTATGTGGGTAGGGATGTTAGGATGTTGGAGGTACAGCAAAGTCATACATGACAATGCTATGATGTGTGGAATGGTACCCCATGGTTTGGTTCTGAATGACTGTGTGGGTCTGTGTACATTTTTGCCTGTCATTCACAGCACATATGTGCCCAGTTTATACTGTGTGTCATGCCCTGACACACTGGGGAGCACTGTGTGTTTAGGTGTATTTGATGGCATGCACATACAACAGTGGCCACAGAGGCTCCTGGAGGAAGTGTGCATCCTACGTGTGTGCAATGGTGCCAAGGGGAGGACTCTGTTGGCTCTGTGTAAGATGGTGCAAGGTCAGTTGTGGTGCAGTGTGTGATGCAAGTCTGTGGGGGTGGTGTTCTGAGGGCGTGGGCCCTCTCCCCAGCACTTCCGCATCGTGACTGTGGTTCTGTATGGCTGTAGTGGGTGTGAGAGCTGTGTGCTCTTCGTGGATTCCCCTCCTACGGGTTTTTGGGCCTCTCTTTGAAGGATACTGGTGTTGTGTGTGAAGGTGTGACTGGGATATGGTTGTGAGCCTATGGTAGTGTCTAACAGGGGTCCAGATGCATCCTGGGGCTTCCTTGTGTGTTCTGGCTTCGTCGTGTCTTCTGTGTGATGTGTGGGGTGGTGGTATCTCATTGGGTAACTCAGTCAGGACTGGGATGGACACAGTGAGCAGGGTCTTAGGACTCCCTCCCGCCTCTTTAATACTCCTCCTCAATTCGGGAGCATTCCTTGTCGTCCATTTCCCCACCAATATCCTCTCCTGCAGTATCTTCTTCCTGAACAGTGTCCAGCACAGACTCCCGGGATCCCCCTACATACTGCAAGATGGTGGTGCTCTAGGGCCCTGCATTACTGCAGTTCACTGGGGCTTTCTTCCTACCCTGTGCCCACTCCACTCCCAGAAGAAGGCAGTTTCCGGGGTGCTTCCTCCCTCAGAGCCTCCATCCCTGAGGTCCCTCCCTGAATTGAGGGGGGTCTCTATGTCCACCATCCACCGTGGGGTGTCCGGGATCCCCACCCCCCACTGTGCTCAGCTCCCTGGTGGCGCCGCCACTTTGCAGAGACAAGGTTGGAGCTGTGGGGAGGAAGGGGGAGTACAGCTGCAGTACCAGGGGTCGGGCCTTGGGCTGTCCGTCATCTTAGAGCCGCTCCTGATTGGCCGGCGCCGCCTCCCCCCGCGGGCGCGGGCATATGAGGAGGCGGAGGCCCCGGCCGCCGCAGCCTCTGTGCGGTGGGACCCACGGACCGACAGACGCACGCTCCCACCGCAGCGCGGGCGCTGCAGAGGCCCACCAGCCTGAGCCCGCGCCTGAGCCCGCCCGGCGGCCACCGCTTACCAGCCCGTCCGTAGCTCTTCCCACCGAGCCGCCAAGATGGGGGTAGGTGCAGGGGTCGGCAGGGCGCTGCGGGTGTGTGACATTGTGGGTTCAGTGACATTGGGTTGTGCGGGAGTTGGAGGGATCCCGCATTCCTGAACTCTGGACCCGAATCTGCGGGGACCCTCGTGCCGGCTGACCTGACCAGTTCATGTGATGGTGTGTCAGGGAGAGCCGGTTACTGAGTCGAAGAGGGTCTGTGGCGCATGTTGGTAGCTTTGTCCACGGGGGAGGGGGCTGGCCCTTAGCATCTCGGTTTGACCTTGTGCGGTTGCTCGTGTGCCCGTTGCATGAATGTGGTGGCGTGAGTGCAATTGCTTAAGGGTGAATGCGTGCGCTTGCTCCTGACTCCCTCTAGCATCAGGGTCTGCAGCCATCTGTGCCCTCCCCCACTCCTTCTAAAAGCCTGCAACCTGTCTGGGTGTGTCTAAGAGCTCTGTTAGTGTGTCTAGGGGACATTGAAGACCTCCTCCCGTTCCCCGGGCCCCCTGGCCCAATGGAGATAGATACAGGCTATGGGATGGACATAAGATGACCTCTCTTTCTCCTTCCAGGCCTGGATAAGGGTGATCTGCAGTGACCGACTTGGGGCTGCAGAGTTTGTGAGGGGGCCCTAATCTGGGGGGAACAGACATGAAGGCTGGGATGAGGGGGGAGGAGCAGGAGAGAAATGGCTGACAGACAAGTACCTGGCTAAAGGTGTGCAAGCACAGCCATGTAGTGGGGGGAGCTTGCATGCCTGGCTATGTCCTTGCCTCCGTGTGTCCTTCTCTGTCTGTGCGTCTCTCCAGCAGATGCAGCCTCCTCCCCTGACTGACCACCTGACCCCTGCTGCAGCCCTGGATTCCTCCCTGTGTGTCTGGGGTGGGACCTGGGGGGGGGAATCTATCAGGGAAGGAAGTAGATGGGTTGCGGGACCATGGGATAAAGAGAAAGGGTCAGCATGGGGGAGCCAAAGGGAACATGAAAGATGGGGGGAAAGATGGCGGATGAAGGCTGAAGGGCCTACAGATGAAGATGGGGGATGGAGCTACTGATATGGGGGTTGGGTGGGTAAGGGGGGAAGGGAAGGAGAACTAGGTGGAGGAGGATTAGGGGAGAAAAGGGGGAGATGAGAGTCGGTGATGGCTTTCAGGTAAGTGAAATGAAGCTGGGAAAGTGCTTTGGGGAAAGGGGTCTTAGATAAGGAAATGGGGATGAGATGGGGAAGGAAATGACTTAGATGTGGGAGAGACAGACATGGGCGAGTCACTGAAAAACAAAGAAAAGGACAAGACGCCAAGAGAGAGACTGAGGTGGCAGACGGATGTGGAAAGACACAGAAAGACAAAATGAGAAACTGAGGCTGACATGGAGAGAGAGGGAAAGACATTTCTACCCAGAGACCAAATAATAAATAAACAAACAAATAAATAAATAGCCCACCTGAGAGATGGGAAGAGGCGGCTGAGTTCAGCAGGTAGGCCGAGGTAGAGGTTTAGAAAGGACGTCACAGGTACCCTGGGGTGGAGGCAGTGGCAGTGTAGAGGCTGTGTGAGCCTGGCAGGGAGGCAGATCGCATGGGAAATGGCTAGGAGCCACAGAGACGGACTGCAGCAAGACAGGCATGTCCCCCACCCCTAGAGGTGCTCCTGCCCCGCAGTGTGCCCATCTGGTCTTCCTGCCTTCTCTGGGAAAGCCTCAGTTCTTCGTGCCAAGAGATGGAAGCCACCCTCAAGGGAGGCTGGTCATGGCAAGGGCAAGCAGGAACTAAGGCTTGGGTTGCCAGGGGCGTGGGCGTTACTGTCCTTCCAAAGGTCCAGGCTCCTGCCCTCCCTTCTCAGACAGGAAGGCTCTGACCCTCACCCCCCTCCCTTAGACCCTGGGGGTCAGGCCCAGACTCTTCCCTCACACCTAGGAGGAGTCCAGGTCCCAGCCCTTCTGTGTCAGGGCCCACACTGATTCCCCTATTTCTGCCAGACCCCATCTCTTTTTGTGCCTATCACCCTGCTCACTTCTTCACCTTGACTTGCTATCTTCACATCCCTCCCTGTGCCTGCCTCATCTGCAGAGGTGGACATGCCACCCTGCAGCCCATAATTCAGTGGGGTAGAGGATCAGCCTTTTGTCCCCAAGTCTCTGTGCCTGCTTGTCTGAGGCGCAGTACTGCTGCAGGGCTGGCCTGGGGCCAAACTCATGCCTCCCCAGTGTACCCGGTCCTCCTTGGGATTCCCAGGCTTCCAGGGCTATGGCCCCTTCCTATACTCCAAAGTCAGCCCTGGGTCTGGGGGCAGACAGCAGCCAAGTCAGACTGCTGCAAGGTCACAAGGAGATTAACGCTGAGCTATGCTGAGCCGATCCCAGCTTGGCCCAGGGCCTGCAGGATCTGTCTGCAGCCCTCGGCAATCATTGAGCCTCAGCCCACCGAGCCTGCCAGCCTCGGATGCCATGCTCCCCATCTGCCCAGGTCACCAAATCGGAACTCAGTCCGGGCCTACAGCTTTTTTTTTTTCCTGCTATTCAGTACCCCCTCCCAGTTCTTGCTCATTCCTCGAGTCCTGACTGTTCAAGACTGTCTGCAGTACACAGCTGTCCTCAGAAAAATCAGAGTCACATCTTGCCCATTAAGCCCGTTGGGAATGACTACTTACTGATAGGTAGCACACTGCCTCCCACCAGAGCCTTTGTCCCAGCGTCATCTAGAGTGCCCTTTCCTCTCCTGATTTCCCTGGCCTGTGAGGGTCCCCCAAGATCAGCTGAGTCCTTTGAAGCATCCACAGTGTAGGAGACCAGCCAAGTAAAGAGCAGAGGAGACAGGCAGTGACCTCCATGGAGACCTTGAATTGGAAAGACAGGCTCCAAAGTGTGCAGAGATTGAAATAAGTCGAGCAAGGTGAGAGACAGACACACAGACAGTCAGACACACACCCAGAACTGGGTGTCCTACTCCTGCCTGGCAGCCAGACGTTTAAAAGGCAGGAGCAGGAGGCCCACCATGAGTGGAGAATAGCCTGATCTACATAGTAAGATACCTGTGGGGGAGAGGTCTGAATATCCTGATCTACATAGTAAGATACCTGTGGGTGAGGGGCAGACAGACAGAATAAAAGCGTTCTAAGAAAGAAAGGGAATCTCTAGTTGAGACAGAGACACGTAAAGGGATGGAGGGAGGAGGATCCCAGAGTGAGATTAAGGGAGAAAAACTGACAGAGAGAAAGATTTAGGGCAAGATGGACAAACCAGAGAAAAGGTGACACAGGCAGAATGAGACAGTGACCCCAGGAAATGCCCTGAGGAGAAAAGGATGATGGCAATGCCCCTACAAGACAAGGGCAACACAACAACGACACAGGCCCTCAGAGGTGACCTGAGATTCCAGCAGATGCCACCCAGGAAAGAGAGGGGACCCCAGAGACTCAGAGATTGAGTATTGAGATAGTATTGCAGGCAGATGGCGAGAGCCAGGGACAGAAAACAGACAGCACAAAATGAGAGGAGAGACAGAGGAGAGAAGCAACCTCAATGAGACGCAGATAGGAGAGATCCAGAGGCGGAAGGAGACAGGCACGAGCTAGCAAATAAATGCAAAACAGCTAGGAGACAGAGTAGAGAGAAAGACAGATGGTGAGGACAGAGCCACAAAGCCAGAGACAAGTCCAGGAAAGTTCAATAGGCCCGAGGAAAAGAGACAAAAGGATACATTGAATGTTGGAGTGCAGCTCAGTGGGTAGAGCGCTGGCCTGGCGCCTGGCATACGCAAAGCCCTGGGTTAGTTCCAGCACTCACTCTGTGGAAACTGTTTGGTGGCACAGGACTGTAATCCAGCACTGCAGAGCTGGAAGCAGGAGGAACAGAAATTAGCCTGGCTATGTAGCAAGTACAAGACCAGCCTAGACTGTATGGGACCTTGTCTCAAAGATGAGCACACGTACGTGCGCGCGCGCACGCACACACACACACACACACACACACACACACACACACACACACACACACAGAGCCAGAGGTGGTGGTTCATGACCATACCAGCACTTGGGAGATTTAGGCAAGAGGATTGTTATGAGTTCCAGTCTGTGATGCATGGGAAGTTCTGGGACAGCCAGGGCTTTAAAAAAAAAAAAAAAGACCCCCATTTCTTAATTGTAATATTAATAAGTTAAAAGGGGACAGTGAGTAGGCTCAGTGGGCAAAGGAGTTTCCCTACCAGTGATAGCCTGAGTTTGGTTCCCAGGACATGGTGAGAACGGATTCCTGCAGGCTGTCCTGTGACCATGCATACACCACAGCACACAAGCACGATAAATAAATGTTTTTTAAAAATTGACGTAGGGAAGGGGAGAGACTCATAAGACATGAGGAAAGAGACAAACAGACCTCAAGTCCCAGAGATACCTCGAACCAGACACAGTGAGGTGAACTAGATGAGACAAATCTCGGGGGAAATTCTGGGAGATACCCAAAGACACCAGAAAGACAGTGAGACACAGAGCCATGGAGCTAACCCCAGCCTAGAGATTCAGAGCAGGCCAGATGAGAGCCTGGGAGCTGGGGGCCCGTGTTGCTCTGGAACCCCTTCTCGCCCACAGTCTGGTGGCTCTGACAGCTATCGTGTCGCCACCTCGCAGGACAAAAAAGATGACAAGAGCTCGCCCAAGAAGAGCAAGGCCAAAGAGCGCCGGGATCTGGATGACCTCAAGAAGGAGGTGGCTATGGTAAGCGTCACTGCCTTGTTAGTACCACCCCACCATAGTCCCGCCTGCCCAGAGAAGCTGTGTGAGATTATGACACTCTCCCCCAAATCCTTCTCCAGACAGAGCACAAGATGTCTGTAGAAGAGGTCTGCCGGAAATACAACACTGACTGCGTGCAGGTGCGGGGGGCGGAGCCAGGGCTCTGAGGGAGGAGGACTGGGCGCTGGCTGTTGTTTTGGGCCCGGGGTGTCAGGGCTTCTCTGGGAAGATTCCCATGTGAGTGCCGTGTCTTCTAGGGCTTGACACACAGCAAAGCCCAGGAGATCCTGGCCCGAGATGGGCCTAATGCTCTCACACCACCACCCACTACCCCAGAATGGGTCAAGTTCTGCCGACAGCTCTTTGGGGGCTTCTCCATCCTTCTGTGGATCGGGGCAATCCTCTGCTTCCTGGCCTATGGCATCCAGGCGGGGACTGAAGATGATCCCTCTGGTGACAATGTGAGTAGGCCACACCCTGGCCTGTGCAGGGCCCCACATCCTGACCTGTGCAGGCCTCCACACACCGAGGAACACAGACACATCTTCCCCTCTAGACCTCCAGAGCCTCCTAACCTCTCACCGCTCAACAGTCACAATTACCCCTCAGAACACAAGATCAAAAATAAGGAAACCACTACCCCAAACAGCCTAAGACAGCTGTGGTGTGACTCAGTGGTGGGGTATTTATTTGGCCAACTGTCATGGGGAGCTGGGCTCAGTTCTCTGCATTCATAGAGGACATGTGTGACACACAACTGTTATTCCCTCACACAGAGATCTGAGGCATGAAGATTATGAGTTCGAGTCCACCTAGGCTGCGTAACAGAATCCCTGTCTCAAAAAAAAAAAAAAAAAAAAAAGTTGGCTAGGGAGAAGACTTAATAGGTAAAGCACTTGCCATACAGCCCAAGTCAGAATCCTCAGCCCCACATGAAGTGGACACACTGGCACGTGCCTGTAATACTTCTGTGGGGAGATGGGGGACAACAGGAGAATCCAACCTGAAGTATGCAGTTGGGGTAAAAGAGAGACACTGGGCAAGAGCCATGGCTTGGTGACTAAGAGTGCTTGCTGCTCTAGACGAGAACTCCCCCAGCACCCACATGGTGTCTCACAACTATGTACAACTACAGTTCCAGGAGATCCAGCACCCCCTTCTGGACTCTATGGCACAGGCACACACGGTGTGCACAGATGTAGGCAAAACAGCCATACGCATAAATAGATACTAAAAAAATCAAACAGCCGGGCAGTGGTGGTGCTCACCTTTAATCCCAGCACTTGGGAAGCAGAGGCAGGTGGGTCTCTGAGTTCAAGGACAGGCTCCATAGCTACAGAGAATCCCTGACTTGAAAAACCAATAAGCAAACAAAAAACCAAGTGGCCTCTCTTAAAGTGAAAAATGGAGCCAATACCTAATGTCTGACTTCCACATGTACCATATAGTGCGTGCACACATGCACATGCCCTTGTTCACATGAAAGAATGCATGTGCCCATAATTTTTCATTATAAAACCAGAAAGAAACTGCGTAGTTCAGCTGGTAGAGTGGTTATCTAGCACACATGAAGGTCTAGGTTTGATCGCCAACACCATACCAAACTGGGTGTAGCTGTGTGAGCCTGTTATGCAAGCACTAGGGAGGCTGAGGCAGGAGGATCAGGAGTTCACTGTCCATCTGAGTGAGCTCCAAGAGACCCTGATTAAAGAAGAAAGGGAGGTAGGGGATGAACTAGAGTTCCGGCTTAAGGCCCTCCCACCTCAGCAGCTTTGGAGACAGGTGCCACCAGATGGTCATAGCCTAACAAATGACTAGGGATGAGGAAGGTCAGGGTTCATCTAACTCCACACAGGAGACAGGTGTGCAACAAGGCTGTTACAATTCTCACATCTGTGATTACAGATACCCACACAACTACATAGGGATCTTCACGTGTATACAAGGAGTGAACATGAAGAGTCCCAGGAAGAGGACACAGGTTCAAACCCAGTTACCTCATAGGAGGCACACAAACAGGTGCAGTCTGCACAAAAGCAAATCTGCAGAGCCAGGTGTGATGGCCAATGCCTGTCATGCCAGTGTTGAGGAGGTTAAGCCAGGAGGATGAAAAAAATCAAGGCCAGCTGGGCAGTGGTGGCACTGGCCTTTAATCCCTGCAGGCAGTCTCTGTAGAGCCAGCTTCCTCTACAGAGTGAGTTCCAGGACAGCCAGGGCTACTTAGACCCTATCTGAAAAACAAACAACAAGAAAGCAAAGCCAGATATGGTGGGACATCCTGAAACTCTAGCACTGCTGAGGAAGAAGGAAGGAGGATCAAGACTTCAAAATCATACTCAGCTATGTGGCGAGTGCTAGACTAGCTTGGGCTATGTCTCAAAAAAGAAAATGGAGTCGGGTGGTGGTGGTGTATGCCTTTAATCCCAGCACTCAGGAGGCAGAGACAGGTGGATCTTTATGAGTTTGAGACCAACCTGGTCTACAAGAGGACAGGCTCCAAAGCCACAGGGAAACCCTGTCTCGAAAAAAAAAAAAAAAAAAAAGAAAAAAAAAGAAAGAAAGAAAGAAAGAAAGAAAGAAAGAAAGAAAGAAAAGAAAATGGAAGAGGTGGGGGTTAAGCACCTGCCCTTTAGGCGTGAGGACCTGAGTTCAAGCCCCAGAATTCCTGGTGGGGGCAAGTGCTTGTAACCCCAGTGCTGTGGAGGTAGAGGCAGACTGACCCCTGGAACCTGATGAGCTGGCAGCCTTGCCCACTTGGTAAGTTTCAGGATGTGAGAGACCCTGTCTCAAAAAAATATAAAAGGACCCAGGTAGTAGTGGCACATGCCTGTAATACTAACACTCCGGAGGCAGAGACAGGTGAATCTCTGTGAGTTCAAAGCCAGCCTAGTCCACAAAGCTGTTACACAGAGAAACCCTGTCTACAAAAACAAAAGCGAAGAAATATAAAAGGTACGGTGCCCAAGGAATGTAATCTGAAGTTGTCCTCTAACCTCTATGTTATGCCATGCACACGTGAACACACATACACACATAAATAAAATGTGGTCATTAAAGAATAATGATAGCTGGGCGGTGGTGGCACACGCCTTTAATCCCAGCACTCGGGAGGCAGAGGCAGGCGGATCTCTGAGTTTAAGACCAGCCTGGTCTACAAGAGCTAGTTCCAGGACAGGCTCCAAAGCCACAGAGAAACCCTGTCTCGAAAAAAAAAAAAAGAAAAAGAAAAGAAAAAGAATAATGATAATAAGCACAAAAATGCACTGTAACAAAAAGACTTAAGCACACAGTTCTACAAATGCAAGGCGAGACCTGCAGGCAGACAGACAACAGACAGATAGATACACGAAGAGTTAGGACACAGATAGGTACACAAAGCTCCTTCGAAGACCTGGGAGTGGAGGCGGGTGGGAAGTATGCGTGACTGTCATAACACCGTGTCCTGGCGTGTCCCCACAGCTGTACTTAGGCATCGTGCTGGCGGCTGTGGTGATTATCACAGGCTGCTTCTCCTACTACCAGGAAGCCAAGAGTTCTAAAATCATGGAATCCTTCAAGAACATGGTTCCCCAGGTGAGGAAGGCCCAGCAAGAGAACGGAAGGACATGGCCAGGTGGGCTGTGCCCAGGGACTCCCAGGTGGGCAAGTTCAAGGGCTGACATTTCTGTCTCACACCCAGCAAGCCCTCGTGATCCGGGAAGGCGAGAAGATGCAGGTGAATGCCGAGGAGGTGGTGGTTGGTGACCTGGTGGAGATCAAGGGTGGGGACCGGGTTCCAGCCGACCTTCGCATCATCTCGGCCCACGGCTGCAAGGTGGGTCAGTGTTTGAGGTTCCAGCACTGCTCTTCTCTCTCAGGAAGGAGGAGGAAAATTCCAAGTACCTTCAATAGACCCCAGAGCTCCAGACCCCAGCCTCACTCCCTCAGACACAGGAGCCCAGGTCCCAGCCTTTCTTCAGATCTAGTAATCTAGACCCATGCCCATCCCACAATAATTCTGAAGGACTTTAGACCTGGGCCAGAGGTTCTATTCCTGCCTAATGACCTTTTATTATCCTACCTCCTGGTTTCCCAGATGCCACAGGCCAAACAGGGCTCCCCTGCTCTTTTCCGTCACTTCCTGGGACAGGCTTTCCCCCCAGGGCCCCTTGATTCCTTGCTCTCTGTTCCTGGGCCTTGTGCTGAACCTTAACTCTGCTGCTCCATCCTCAGGTGGACAATTCCTCCCTGACTGGCGAATCTGAGCCCCAGACCCGCTCCCCTGACTGCACACATGACAATCCCCTGGAGACCCGGAACATCACCTTCTTTTCTACCAACTGCGTGGAAGGTGAAGAAGGGGCCCCAAGGGCACAAAAGGAGAGATGTAACCCAGAAAGTGGGGTGCCTGCAGCCTTCTGAATCCTAGCAGACCCCAACCTCTCCCTTTGGCCCTACAGGCACCGCTCGGGGTGTGGTGGTAGCTACAGGTGACCGCACTGTCATGGGCCGCATCGCCACCTTGGCCTCAGGCCTGGAGGTGGGCAAGACGCCCATCGCCATTGAGATTGAGCACTTTATCCAGCTCATCACTGGCGTGGCTGTGTTCCTGGGTGTCTCCTTCTTCATTCTCTCTCTCATTCTGGGATACACCTGGCTTGAGGCTGTCATCTTCCTCATCGGCATCATCGTGGCCAATGTGCCAGAGGGGCTGCTGGCTACTGTTACGGTAAGATTGAACCCCAAGGGAGGGGGACTGAGGCCAGGACCTCTGGATCTGAGGGAGGAGGATAGGATCTGATCCCTAGGTCTAAGGGTGTCAGACGCCCTGGAACTGGAGCAACAAGTGCTCTTCCCACTGAGCTGTCTCGCTAGCTCAACACCTTAAAAAAGCCACTTTATTTTATGGATCTGAATCTTTTACCTGCATATATGTGTGTGTATCATGTGTGTGCCTGATGCCCTTTGAGGTCAGAAGAAAGCATTGGATCCCCTGGAACTGGAATTACAGACAGTTATGAGCCACCATGAGGGGAACCGAACCTGTGTTCTCTGCAAGAACAACAAGTGCTCTTAACCACTGAGCTACCTGTCCAGCCCCTACCCCTATTGTCTTTTTAAAAATAATTTATTTATATTTACTTTATATGCTTCGGTATTTTTCATGCATATATGTCTGTGTGAGGGTGTCAAATCCCCTGGAACTGGAGTTACAGACAGTTGTGAGCTGCCATGTCGGTGCTGGGAATTAAACCTGGGTCCCCTGGAAGAGCAGCCAACCATTGAGCCACCTTTCCAACACTCCCTCCATTGCTTTTTAATTCAACTCACATAATTAGGATGTACCCACTCATGGCAAAAGTGGAATAATAGTTTTATTGTGTGTGTGCTGGGAATTGAACCTGGGTCCTCTGGAAGAACAGTCAAAAAAAAAAAATTACACCCTGACTGCAGTTTCCCTCCCTCCACTCTTCCTAGTCCTTCCCATTTTATTTTTTAAATTTTAATTGTTACTTATTTGGGGACATTTGTGAGCTGCCTGATGTGGGTGCTGGGAGTCAAACTCGAGTCGGTTCTCTTTCAAAACCAGTATGTGTGTCACTGAGTTGTTTCTCCAGGCCCCCACTCTAGCTGTTTTGAGTGTGAGTCTGCTGTACCTACTTCCTCTGGGAACATTCTACTGTGTTTTGCACACATATGCACCTGTCAGTTGTCAACAATCACCCCTACCACCCCAACACTTAACACTCACTCCACAGCCCTGGCCTGAGTGCTCTCCATGATCTGAGCTGAGGCCGGGCAGGTGAACTGCGGACATCTGTACGGTTCCCCTGTCCTTGCCCGTCCTCCAGGTATGTCTGACCCTGACCGCCAAGCGCATGGCTCGCAAGAACTGCCTGGTGAAGAACCTGGAGGCAGTGGAGACCCTCGGCTCCACTTCCACCATCTGCTCGGACAAGACGGGCACCCTCACCCAGAACCGCATGACTGTTGCCCACATGTGGTTTGACAACCAGATCCATGAAGCTGACACCACTGAGGATCAGTCAGGTTGGTGGAAGCTCAGGGTGGGGACTGGGGCACCCGGTCCCAGGGGGCCTCATGGCCTCACACATGACTCCTATAGGGACCTCTTTCGACAAGAGCTCACACACCTGGGTGGCCCTGTCCCACATTGCCGGACTCTGCAACCGGGCTGTCTTCAAAGGCGGGCAGGACAACATCCCTGTGCTCAAGGTGAGTGCAACTGCCTGCCCACTCTGACCCCACGCGCCCTTCCCCTTCCTTTTCCCCTCCCCACTCCCCACATCTGACTGACTGACCAGGCTTCTGCCTGCTGCAGAGGGACGTGGCCGGTGACGCCTCTGAGTCTGCCCTACTCAAGTGCATCGAGCTGTCCTCAGGTTCCGTGAAGCTGATGCGCGAACGAAACAAGAAAGTGGCAGAGATTCCCTTCAACTCCACCAACAAATACCAGGTACGAACTCCAGATCTGCGGCTGTGTGAGCCTTCCTGGATTGATATGGAGAAATGTCTGTTTGAGCTGGGTGTGTTAGTGAACACCCGTGAGCCCAGCACTTGGGAGGCAGAGGCAGGAGAATCGGAAGTTCATGGTCATCCTCAGCTACATAGTGAATTTGAGGCCAACCTGGGCACAGGGCATGGTGGCACAGGCTGTAATCCCAGCACCAAGGAGGTGGAGGTAAGCGCATCAAAGCTATCCTCAGCTACCTAGCAAGTTCCCGGTCAGCCTGGGCTACATGAGACCCTGTCTCAGACCAAGGAAATTATTTCATCCCTGTCCGGCTTGGTGAAAAGATGGGATAATTGGGGTTCATGATAGGAAGCAAGAGTGAGGAGTTACTTACAGGAGCGTGGAATGACCCAAAACAGCTGCATCACCAAAAAAAGGCCACCCCAGCATGGGTGATGACTCATGAAAACTGCTATTGGAGTTTCAACTCCAAGACAGCTGCGGGGGCAGGAGGGAGAACTGGGTGACCTCCCCACTCCCATCCTGGCCACCTAGCTGTCACTGTGGATGAACGCCTCCTGCAGGTCAGCACGGGAACTGCTCTGTGATAGCACCCATCATGTCCAGCGTGGAGGAAATAGCTACATTACCACGAGGGGACTGCAAGCAGGGATTGCAGTTTCTCTATGATCCCCGGGTATAACCCCCTCTGTCCCACTTCTTTGTGGCTTTGGGGCAAGATACTACTCTTTACCAACCCTCAGTTTGCCATCTATAAAACTGAAGGGTGATGATAGCCTCCGGAGTGGGGGAGAGGAAGTGGCTGAAGCAGAGAGCTCCTTAGTGAATGGTTGAAATGGGAGGTAGGGGATAGGCCCTGGTCACCATCTCAAGCATAGGGTAGCAGTTTTTACACATTCTCCAGATAATTTTTGAACTTCTTGGTCCTGTTTTAGGTTCTGGGGCACACGAGGTAGTGATAGCAACATTGAGGCTCTCCCTTTCTGATACGCTAGTCCTGAGAGAAGATAACCAAAGGACAAGGGCCAGAGCCCTGCAAGTTTAAAGGAAAGCATGTTCAGGCAGCAGGCAGAGGACGTAACCTGTCTGAACTGCTGGCAGCCAGCGTGGTAAGGGAAAAAGGACAATGCCTAGAGAACCGTGGGTGCCCTGGGGGCTTGTGGGGGAGACCTGGCCACGACTCTGAGAGGGGGCAGGAACCATGGCCGGAAGCAGAGGAGGGAGGACAGGCAGTTTTGTGAGGCTCCAGCTCACACACCATGAGCATTTGTGTTAGTGTACCCAGACTTGAGCCACCACCTACAGAGTCAATTTTAGATTGTTTTTAATCACTGCAGAAAGAAACCCCCGCGCTCTCTCAGTTTCTGCCCACCCCTTCTCCAGCAAGCCCTACCCCCATCTTAGCAAACATTAACCTACTTTCTGTCTCTGTGGATTCACTTGTTCTCGCCGTCTTGTAGAAAATGGAGTCATGTAATACTTGGCCTTCTTAAAAAACCATTTTATTTCACTCCTCCTCATTTTCAGGATCCACCACATGTCCACCAGAGCGTCACGCTTTTTTAAAACTATGTATTATTGTGTGTACGTGATGGCAGGGGTTGCTTGCGGAGGTCAGAGGACAACTTTGTAGAGTTAGTTCTCTCTACCTTTATGGAAGTTCCAGGGATTGAACTCGGGTCTTCAGGATTATACCGCAATCACTTCTACCCCCTGAGCCATGCCACCAGCTTCCTGATGA
>JAQHUG010000527.1:213783-228415 GCA_028555095.1 Dicrostonyx torquatus | reverse complement strand
CTAGAATCCCCCAGTGAGGGGCTGGGGTGTGGCTCAGTGGTAGAGTACTTGCCTAATAATAAAAGAGGCACTGGGTTCCATCCCCAGCACCACCCAAAAAAAGGTGTGTGGGAGAAACAGTTTACAAATAATGATATTTAAATATTTCTTTTTGAGACAGTGTCTCACTATGTAACCCAGACTGACCTAGAACTTGTTATGTACACCAGACTGGCCTCGAGCCGCAGCATCTGCTTGCCTCTACCTCCCAAGTGCTGGGATGAAAGGCACGTGGCACCCCACCTAGTGGTCAGGCTATAAATAACTATAAACAATTGCTCTCAATGGATTTAAGAAAGCCTCATATTTCTTTGCTTTGCTCCCCTCCCACACCCGTATTTATGTTTGGTTTTTCTGACTTCCAGCTCTAACTCTCTTCCTATTGCGCTGCCTACCCGTGTGCCTCCACGTCTGGTCCTTCAGGCTTCACTCTCTCTAACCTTACCATATCCCTCCTCTGTCTTCCTGTCTGTGGTCTGTCCCTCTGTCTAATAGATGCCCCCAATTCTCAATCTGGCCTTGACCACTGTTCCTTCATCTCTTCTCAGGGATGCCAAAGCCTGTGTCATCCACGGCACCGACCTCAAGGACTTCACCTCTGAGCAAATTGACGAGATCCTGCAGAACCACACGGAGATTGTCTTTGCCCGCACCTCCCCCCAGCAGAAGCTCATCATTGTAGAGGGCTGCCAGAGACAGGTGAGCTCATGCCTAGTCCGAGGGAGGGTTGGGCCTGGATCCTGGGTCTGAGAGAAGAGGGCTGGGCTAGGAGCCCTGGGTCTGAGAGAGGAGGGCAGGGCCTGGACCCCAGGGTCCATGGGAGGAGGGCTGGGCCAGGAGCCCTGGGTCCATGGGAGGAGGGCTGGGCCAGGAGCCCTGGGTTTCGGGGAGGAGGGCTGGGGCCTCAAGCCTGGGTTCTCACCCTGGCCCTTCTTCCTTCCAGGGAGCAATCGTGGCTGTGACTGGCGATGGTGTGAATGACTCCCCCGCTCTAAAGAAGGCTGACATCGGGGTGGCCATGGGCATCGCTGGCTCTGATGTCTCCAAGCAGGCTGCTGACATGATTCTACTGGATGACAATTTTGCTTCCATTGTCACTGGTGTGGAGGAAGGTGAGCGGTCTGGGGAGGGAGGGCAGAGACTGGGTCACTGCTAGAAGCTTTAGAAACGGTGGCTGGGAGGGGGGAGCAGGCCAGGTGTGTCATAGTATGCAAGGCTGCAGAATGGCATCACGGGATGAGCTGTGGGCTTCCAGTGTTCCTGCATCACCTGGCACAGGGCAGTGTGATATTCTAAAGTCCTGTAAACGCAGTCACCCTGAAGCAGAGGATTCTGGGGGTGCAGAAGGCCCCCTCCCCTGACGTGAGCTGAGGTAGTCATCTTCCACAGTGGACAGGAACTAGAGTGGACGCTGAGCCAAACGAGGGGTCCTCAATGAGACAGTCATTTGAAAGGATGGGGGTGGGGAGGCACAGGCAGAGAAAATGTCAGCTCCTGCAGTGAGATAAAGGAGCAGGTGTAGGGTGCGGCTGGTGTGACGGGGGTCCCCACTGCAGAGCCGACCAACACCAGCCCCATCTCCCGGAGGGTCTAGAAGAGGCCATGGAGGAGGCTCAGTCATGTTTTGTTATTTTAATCTGTTCATCAACAGTTCACTGATAACTACAGAAAATGCCAAAGAAAGCTAGAGTCATCATAAGCTCACTGTGGAAAAATAACTGTTCATGCTGGCATCATTTTTCTCCGAGTCTAGCCCCCATCTGAAATGTCGCTACTTGCTGGGTGTGGTGGCACACAGCTATAATCGCAGGGCTCAGGAGACTGAGACAGGTGAATTGCTGAGTTCTAAGCCAGCCTAGGCTATGAGTGAGACCCTGTTACACACAAACAGAGGTCAGTACGATAACGAGCCAAGGATGTAGCTCGGAGGGGTTGCCTAGCATTTGGAGGATTTGAGTTTCATCCATTGCAGAAAAAAAGAAAAGAAAAGAAAGAAAAAATATAGAGAAGAAAAGGAAGGAAGGAAGAAAACGACAAACTGGCATAGTGGCTCACGACATTAGTCCCGGTACTTGGGAGACAGAGACAGGTGGATCCCTATGATTTCAGGCCAGCCTGGTCTACATAGTGAGTTTTAGAACAGCCAGAGCTACATAGTAAGACTTTGTCTTATGGGGAAAAAGTACAGTCAACCAGATATGGTAGCACCACACCTTTAATCCCAGAACCCTAGAGGCAAAGGCAGGATTTCTGTAAATCCAAGGGTAGCCTGATTTACAAACAAAGTGAGTTGTAGACTAGCGAAAACTACAATAAGACCTTGTCTCCAAACAAACAGAAAATCAAAGTACAGTCAAAACAGCTGAGCCCACAGTGACAAACTGGATGCCATTAGCCCTTGTCTCCAGTACCCCCAGTGAAAAGCACAGATACTTCTCTTCCCCCCCCCTCCACCCTACAGCTCTGCCTGGGCAGGACAAAACAGATACTCCTAAGTGGGCTCTGCCTTTGGCATCATACAGTCTGAAGGATGCGCTGTGGACGGAGTGGTCCCTGTTCTCAAGGCTAGGGAACACATTTTCTAAAACCACCAACAAATACGTAAAATAACAAGCTGTGTGTGGGGCTAAGAAGCCCACAGGACCCCAGTCCATGAAACCCCAGCCCACCGTGCGGGTCTGTAACACAAACTACTCTGGAAGCTGGGGAGGTTCCTAAGCCTGTTTCCAAGTAAGCTACAAAGAACTGGGGAAGAGAGAGAGGGAGAGAGTATACTTTACCTTTCAGGGGCAAGAGGCTGGGGGCAGAAACGCCAACAAGGGGAAATTCCAGGTACTGAAAGTCCAGTGAGTGGCACGCGACATCCCCTGTCATGGTCGCCCAGCTGCAAGGGACCCATTTCTTCCTCACACATGATGGTATATATTGGAGCTTTCTTGAGTCAGCCTTTTACCTAGGATGAGGAACAAATAGCTTCACTGAAGGAAAATGATCACCACATGGGGATGTCGGGGGTCAGAGGTCTTTGGCACAATGAGGACTGATGTTTTGTTTAGTTTTGATAGGATCTCAGTCTGCAGTCCAGGCTGGCTGCAATTTACTATGTAGCCCAGACTTATCTTGAACTCACAAAAATCCTCTTGCTTTAGCCTTCCGGGTGCTGGAATCAGTGGTGTGAGCCACTGCACCTGGCTGGATTTAACAGATACGTAGGAACGTAAGAAGTGCACATATTAGCTCTAGTTTAGATTTAGTTCTAGGCCCTTAAAGATAAAGAGGGGGCCTGGAGAGATGGTTCAGCAGTGAACAGTACATATTGCTGTTGTAGAGAACCCAAGTGTTGTTCCTAGCGTCCCTGCCAGGCAGATCACTGTCTGTACCTACACCAGGGCTCCAGCGCCCTCTTCTGGCCTCCACAGGCACTACACTCACTGGCACAACACCCATCCACTCACACACATAATTTAAAAAACAGTTAGCTGGGAGGTGTAGTGAAGAATGCCTTTGATCCCAGCACCCAGGAGGCAGAAATAGGCAGATCTCTGAGTTCGAGGCCAGTCTGGTCTACATAATGAGTTCCAGAACAGCCAGGACTACATAGTGAGTCCCTGTCTCAAAAAACGACAACAAGCCAGGCGTGGTGGTGCACACCTTTAATCCCAGCACTTGGGAGGCAGAGGCAGGCGGATCTCTGTGAGTTCCAGACCAGTCTGGTCTACAGGGTGAGTGCCATGACAGGCGCCAAAGCTACACAGAGAAATGCTGTCTCGAATAAACTAAAAAACAAAACACAACAACAAAAAATCCGAACAAACAAACACCATCTGTGCTTGGTGGGATATGCCTATGATTCCAGCTCTTGGGAGGGAGATCAGAAGTTCAAGTCCAGTCCAGGTCCTAATCGATGGCCATGTGATATTTTGATATATGTATGTGTTGGTTACTGGTTAGTCCGGGTTAAACATATCTGTCTCTTCAGTTAGCTTTTCTTCTGAGAAATGTCCATGCTGTCTCTCCTAGTACTGAAACATCTGGTGTGTGCATAACCGATGGTCGACCTGTTACATAGCAGCATACCAGAGTTTCCTGCATCTGTGGACTGCTTTCTTTTTGACGGTGTTGGGGGTTGAGCTCGGGTTCTTGTGCATGTAAACACACGCTGTACCTATGAGCTGTGCCACAGCCTCTCATTGTAGCTTAGCACTCAACATGGGCTCTCCGCATCATGCTTTCCAGACGCTCATAGCTGCCATCCTGCTCTCAACTTCTGTGAGAGAAACTCTGTATTTAACGTGTGTGTGTGTGTGTGTGTGTGTGTGTGTGTGTGTGTGTGTGTGTGCATGTGCGGGTGCCTGACAAGGCCAGGGGAGAGTGTTGGATCTCCTGGAGCTGGAGTTAGAGCCTTTGTGAGTCACCTGACAAGGATGCTGGGAACGAAACGTGGGTCCTCTGCAAAAACAGTATCTCTCGTAGTCATGGAGCCAGCTCTTCAGCCCTCCCCCTCTTTTTGGAGGGAATTTTTGAGACAGAATCTCACCATGTAGTCCATGTTAGCCGTGAACTCATGGCAATCCTCCGGCCTCAGCCTCCTGAGTACTGAGGTGACAGGTGTGTAACACTGAATAAGATGAACTCTTGGATTCCATATGTGAGGGAGATCGTGTGGCACCTGGGCCCCTATGTCCAGCACAGAGGTGTTCAGTATCGTCCATTCATTCTTTTCAAGTTGGATGTTTTGCCTGTGTGTATGTGTGTACCACATGTAAAGTGCTCACAGAGGCCAGAAGACACTAGATCCTCTAGAACTATAGTTACAGACAGTGTGAGCCACTGTGTGGGTGCCAGGAATGGAACCCATGTCCTCTGGAAGAGCAGCCAGTACTCAACCCCCGAGCCACACCTCTCCAGCCCCCATGCCATTTTCCATGATGGCTGTACTAATTTACATTGTGAAAGGCAGCTATGCCCAGCATTGTGTCACACTTAGTGTACATCCTGACCTACGTGTCCATGGTTCGCTTTCCCTGCCTCCTCTGCAGCTCCTCTGTCCTTTGGGTCATAGCTGCCCTCTCTGGGTAGTGTGATCTCTCATTGCAGTTTAATTTAATCTGTATTCCCAGTAGCTATCGATGCTGCCATGATATTGAGTATGGTCTATAGTCTTTGTTTTTAATATTCTTTTTTCTGCCTTTGGGACAAACCTCACTCAGTAGTTCTAACTGGCCTGGAACTCCTGGAGAGCCTCCTGCCTCTGTCTCTGTACCGCCACACTCAGCGTTGATTTTTACTGTTGAAATAGTCTGGCTGTATGGTCCTGGCTGGCCTGGAATTTGCTATCTGTATCAGACTGGTCTCAGAGTTGCTGTGTGCCTACCTTTGCCTCCTGCAGGCTAAAATTGCAGGTTTTGCCACTATGCCTGGCCTATTTGTGAATTCTCTTTTGAGAAATGCTTATTTTAGTCTATTGCTTTTTTTTTTTTTCCTGAGACAGGAGGATCTCATGTAGCCCAGGCTGGCCTTGACATTACTGTGTAGCTAAGGATAATGTTGAACTTCTGATCCTCCTGCCTTGACTACCACACTTGACATATTTTAAAACGAGTTATAAAAAAATAAATAAAATTGGTTTTTTAAATCTTTCTTATTATTATCTAAATTAATTCATTTATTTTACATCCAGACTACAGTTTCTCCTCCCTTCTCTCCTGCCATTTCCTCCTCACTCCCCGCTCTTCTGTTTCTGTTCAGAAAGGGGCAGGCCTTCCATGGGTGTCAACAAAGAGTGGCATATCAAGTTGCTATAGAACTAAGCTCCTCCCCTTGTATTAAGGCTGGGCCAGGCAACCCAGTGTGAGGAATAGGTTCCCAAAATCTAGCCAAAGCGTTAGGGACAGGCCCTGCTCCCACCCCTGGGAGTCCCACAAGTAGATCAAGCTCTTTATGTTTATTGATTTCCCTGTGGCTTGACACATGGAGAAGACACTGTGGGGCTGGCCATGTTAGCCCTTAGGTTTTGACTTGGTGTGCATTGTACGGACTGCATGTTTGAGATACAGCAAATGCATCCCAGCTAACTTGATAGATTTTTGCACATATGGATATCTGCACACTCTCCAAACCCTAGTCAATAGGAATAGCATTGGCAGAGGGCTTGTCTAGCGTATGTAAGGTCCTGGCTTTGATTCACAATGACAGAGACAGACATCCTGCTCTCCATTAAAAACACCCTCACAGTGTGTTCACTGTCCTGACTTCTTGTCGTCTAAATACCTCAGATTTGCCTGTGAGTTCATGCACTTGTGGCTCCTCCCTTTCCTTCCTGTGATGCTCCATAACTTAGCTACTACTTTCAAGTTGGCTCTGGTTTGAGACTATTTTGAATAATGCTATTATGAACATTTGTGAACTTGGCTTCTGGTGGACATAGCAACTACTTCTCTCGGGTATAAACCTGGAGAAAGAGTTACTGGGTTGATGGGGTAAAGGATTTTTAAACTTGATGGAGGCTACCAAACAGGCTCTCCAAAGAGTGCTGTGACCAGAAGTGTGTATGCAAATGTGAGTGGGTGAGACAGGATGCAAGGGGTTAGGGGTGTAGCTCATTGGTAGAGTCACTGCCCAGAATCCCCCAGTGAGGGACTAGGGTGTAGCTCATTGGTAGAGTCACTGCCCAGAATCCCCCAGTGAGGGGCTGGGGGTGTGGCTCAGTAGTAGAGCCCCTGCCTAGAATCCCCCAATGAGGGGCTGGGGGTGTGGCTCAGTGGTAGAGCCCCTGCCTAGAATCCCCCAGTGAGGGGCCAGGTTTTGGCTCAGTGGTAGTCTTGTGTGGCATACAAGAAACCTAGCGTCAATCTTCAGTACCTCAAAGAAAAAAAGCAAGGACGTGGGGCTCCAGTAGACCCCAAGTTCTAAGTCTGCTCCTCTCCCTACAGGCCGCCTGATCTTTGACAACCTGAAGAAATCCATCGCCTACACTCTGACCAGCAACATCCCTGAGATCACACCCTTCCTGCTCTTCATCATGGCCAACATCCCACTGCCCCTTGGCACCATCACCATCCTCTGCATTGACCTGGGCACCGACATGGTAAGCTGGGCTGCCACCTAGGACTGGGATGGAGCCACTCTCAAAGCGTGTGCGCTCGCTCTCTCTCTCTCTCTCTCTCTCTCTCTCTCTCTCTCTCTCTCTCTCTCTCTCTCTCTCTCCCCCCGCCCCCCAGTCATACAGCCCATCTCTCTCCCATCCAGGTCCCTGCCATCTCCCTGGCCTACGAGGCTGCCGAGAGTGACATCATGAAGAGACAGCCCAGGAACCCACGCACAGACAAACTGGTCAATGAAAGGCTCATCAGCATGGCCTATGGGCAGATTGGTGAGGACTGCTGGGACTCAGAGCCATGTGCTAGCCCAGCAGACTGGAATGTCCCTGGTCTGAGGGCCCAAAGCATGCGGGAGGGGAGCCTTACATGACCCTGCTTCTACTTCTGGGGGTCACATGGGCAGAGCCCTAGAGAGTGAGTCCAGGAAAGCAACACCCACGGGACTGAAGCCACCGAGTTTGGACTCCTCTTAGCTGTTTGTTTGTTGTGGTTTTTGTTTAAGTATCTCAAACAACCCAGACTGGCTTCTGACTCACTATGTAGGCAAGAATAGAATAACCCTGAACTTCTGATCCTCCTGCCTCCATCTCCCAAGTGCTGGGAATACAGGCATGTGCCACCACACCCAATATTTGCTGGCTGTGGATTAAACCCAGGGTTTCCTTGAAGCCAGGCAAACGGTCATTCAGCCAGCTGGACTGCACCCCCAGCCCCTTTTCCTTGTCATGTTTTCTGTTATTGTTTTGTTTGATACAGGGTCTCACTATAGCTCTGGCTGTCTGTAACTAATAGGTCCTTCTGTCTGTCCATCCTGTGAGCTACTGGAATCACAGGCGTGTTCAGAAATTAGCATCATCATCTTTACTGTTTTGGTTGTTTGTTTTGGTCTCATTATATAGACCAGGTTAGCCTTGAGCTCACAGAGATCTGCCTGCTTCTGCCTCCTAAACTCTGGGTTTGTGGTGGGCACACACCACCACACTGGTGATTTTTATTAGTATTTAACCTAGGGCTTCCCACATGCTAACCAAGTACTTTACCACAGAACCATGCCACTAGCCTTCACTCACTGGCAGATTTCAGGCAGGTACTCTGCCACAGTTATGTCCTCCTACTTGTTATTTTGAGACAGGGTTTCACTAAGTTGGTCATGTTGACCTTAAATTCATCATTTAACCCAGCCAGGCCTTGAGCTTATGTTTCAGCCTCCTAAATAGCTAGAATCAACAGGCCTGTGGTACTTAGCCTGGTTCCAGGATATTTAGAATAGCTAGGTATTTAGATATTTAGACTATATGGGCAACCTGAGTCCCATAGCAGTGTGTCTGGAGGAGGGGTGTCATCCATCTGGATAACCCCCTCCCCAAGTCCCTGACCGCCCCGCTCCAGGGCCTGAAGATGACATGACTTAGGCAGGATAACTATTGTAATGGCCTCAGGGGTCATTGGGGGAGCACTGGGCATACTGCCAGCTCCCACCTCACCCTCCTCTCCTTCGGTTCCCTTCCCCTCCAGGAATGATCCAGGCCCTCGGAGGTTTCTTCTCTTACTTTGTCATCCTGGCAGAAAATGGCTTCTTGCCTGGTAACCTAGTGGGCATCCGGCTGAACTGGGATGACCGCACCGTCAATGACCTGGAAGACAGTTACGGGCAGCAGTGGGTGAGTGGAGCTGGGCATTGAGCCTCAGGACCAGGTCAACAACTAGTTCAAGTCCCAAGCTGGCCTCTCTGCCCTAAGGGCCACATCCAACCACTCTCCCTGAATGAGGGACCTCCCGGAACTCTCTACAAAGCCCAACTTGGGCTTTCTTTCATATCTCCATCCATCCCGTCAAAGCCTGCCTGCTGTTTGTCCTTCATGGACACCCACAGGGTCCTTGGTTCCTGGCAAATGTTAAGGCCCCCTAATTCTTTGTTCTTAAAACACCTGTGTCTTCCTGTGCTCCCAAGAGGCTATGTGAATCTAAGAAGAAAGGCACATTTGAGGCCCTGGAAACCCCATGGAGGGGCCAGGGCAGCCAAAGACTCGGGATGCAGTTACAGGATACCACTCCCCTGTGTGTCTCTCACTTCTGCAGACATACGAGCAGAGGAAGGTGGTCGAATTCACATGCCACACGGCCTTCTTCGTCAGCATCGTGGTGGTCCAGTGGGCTGACCTGATCATCTGCAAGACCAGGCGGAACTCTGTCTTCCAGCAGGGCATGAAGTGAGGGCCTACGGCTGGACACCCTCCCGGGTCTGCCTGCGTCTCTCCTCCCTCGCTCTGAGCTTTGATTGTTCTTGCCTCTGTCGCTTTCCTCTTGAGGGTCACATGTTCTAGACTCCAAGCTTGCTTCTCCCTGTGGGTGGAAGTGGAGAGCTTTGTTCAACCATTGCTTTCATGAACCTGTCCCTGCTTCTCTGGCTTTCTCTTTCCCTCTCCCCATCTCTCCCTCCTTCTTCCTCCCTCCCCCTTTCATTTTTTTCTGCTTGAGCCAGTACCTCTGCATTTAGCCCAAGCTAGACTCAAACTCATGGCAATTCTCCTGCCTCAGCCCCCCAAGCCATGGAGTCACATGTCTATGCCACCGTGCTTGGCTGTCTTTCTTCTGTCATCAATCCATACACCCCTCATTGTCTCTGTGGCTCTCAGTCTCGGGCTCTCTCCCCCCCGCTCCCCCATGTGCATCGTTGTCGGGCTGGGAACGCAGAGTCTTGCTCCATCTGTTTTTCCACTCATGTATGGGAGTCTGTGGGGCAGGGGAACCTGGTGTAGGCCTGCTCCATGTCTGGTCTTGTCTCACCTGTGCCTCCAGGAATAAGATCTTGATCTTCGGCTTGTTTGAGGAGACGGCCCTTGCTGCCTTCCTGTCCTACTGCCCAGGCATGGACGTGGCCCTTCGCATGTACCCTCTCAAGTGAGTGCCCAGGGCCACCCAGAAACTCCATACTCCCACGCCCTCTACAACTGTGGCCTCAGCCTTCAATTTTTTTTTAAATGATTTATTTAACTTTATTTTATGTGCATTGGTGTGAAGCTGTCAGATCCCATGGAATTGCATTGTCAGACAGTTGTGAGCTGCCATGTGGGTGCTGGGAATTGAACTCAGGTCCTCTAGAAGAGCAGTCAGTGCTCTTAACCGCTGAGCCATCTCTCCAGCCCCCAGCCTTCAATTTTTTAGCCGGCTCGCCCTGTCTCTCTAGATGTTCCTACTGTGTCCCCCGTTGCCACCCCTGTTCTTATGCCGCCAGGTCTCCCTACCTCACAGAGGGGCACTCTGCATACCCCAGCCCCTATTCAGGATCTAGGGTATTCCTCTGAGGCACCAAAGATCCTGGGAACTGGCCAAATGGTCCCCTCACGTCCCCTCTTCCGCTTTCCTCTCTGCAGGCCCAGCTGGTGGTTCTGTGCCTTCCCCTACAGTTTCCTCATCTTCGTCTACGATGAGATTCGCAAACTCATCCTGCGCAGGAACCCTGGGGGTGAGGGCTGCATGGCTAGGGGCACGGAAGGCTGGGAGGGGAAGCTAAGACAGGGTCTGTGTAGCTCAGGCTGCCCTTGAACTCACGGCCCTCCTACCAGGGGTTTCTCAGTGCTGGGATGACAGGCCTGCCACCACACCTTGTTTTCTGTGTCACTGTCTCTTTCTCTGTCCTTGCGTGTATGGCTGGTTCTCTTGTCTGTCTTCCTCTCTCACTTTGTCTCACTTCTCTGTCATTTCAGGTTGGGTGGAGAAAGAGACCTACTATTGACCTCAACCCACCACGGCGTTGCCCACATCTTCCCTGCCCCCAGCCCAGGACAGCCCACTCTGGCCCCCCATTTTGTACTCTGGGGGGAGGGGCCTTCTCTCCCCGTGGCCCCCCTCTCTCCCTGTGGCCCAGCCTCCTCTCACACATCTTGGTTACCTCCCACTTTTCCCTCTCTTCTCCCTCTGGCTGGCTTCTCTCCCCCCACAGCCCCTTCTCTCTTCCTCCCTTTCCTGTGTCTCTCCCCTCTCTCCCTCATGACCCTGCCCTTTATTCCCTACCTGGGCTCTTTTTTACTCCCCTCAGCCCCATCACCTGGCTTATGCCATTTCCGGTTCTAATTCTGAACAATTATCAAATATATCAGTGGGGAGAGAAAGGTGTGTGCTTGTTATGCCTGCCAGTGCCGGGAGCAGATGGGGCACCCACTGCCAGTGTCCACTGCTGGGTGGCTCACATGAGCCACCTCATCAGTTTACCTCGTAGGGGTGTCACAGAATCTTCTGCCATGCAGGATCATGGATTTTGGATTCTAGGGAGTTAGAATTCTCAACCCAGAGGATTACAGACAGGGAGTGAAGGAAGCTGGGACCTGAATTGTACAAAGGATCTTCTCCTTCGGAAAAGGCCCCAAGGAAGATCATGGCCTGATGGTGGAGACAGGCCCTAACTGATGCCCCTCCTAAACAATGTCCTAATGTCATCAGTTTGAGGCACTGGAAGGGGAGATAACTTACTGAAGGTCACAGAGCTATAAATGGAGAAGCTGACAAAGGACTTTGACTGAGGTCATCCAAGCTCTAAGTCACTGTGCTCATCTCCTCTGTCACCAAAGACAGCTTTCACACTTTCACACCATCAAATGCACAGACAGAACACGAAACTTCGGGGATGCAGACACAGCTCAGAGTTTCAGAACACTTCTTTTCTGCTCGTGCGTGGGACCCAGGTTCCATTCTCAGTGCCCACAGTGGCTCAGAAGCTTTCTGTAGCTCCAGGTCTAGGTCTCTGGTGCCCTCTTATGGTCTCCGCTGGTGCCAGGCATGCAAGTGGTGCACAGACATGCCTGCAAACAAATATATATACACATAAAAAAAATAGCCGGGCGGTGGTGGCGCACGCCTTTAATCCCAGCACTCGGGAGGCAGAGGCAGGCGGATCTCTGTGAGTTCGAGACCAGCCTGGTCTACAAGAGCTAGTTCCAGGACAGGCTCCAAAGCCACAGAGAAACCCTGTCTCGAAAAACCAAAAAAAATAGCCGGGCAGTGGTGGCGCACGCCTTTAATCCCAGCACTCGGGAGGCAGAGGCAGGCGGATCTCTGTGAGTTCGAGACCAGCCTGGTCTACAAGAGCTAGTTCCAGCACAGGCTCCAAAGCCACAGAGAAACCCTGTCTCGAAAAACCAATAAATAAATAAATAAATAAATAAATAAATAAATACAATCTATAATTCAATACCAAAATAAAGTATCTGTGTAATCACCACCCAGGTAAAAGTACAGAACTTTTCTGTCCACCTAGGAAGCGTCCCTCTCCCTATGCCTGCTGTCTCTTCCCCCGTGACAATTGCTGGTGTTAATCTATCATACTGACTTGTTTGTTTTCCTTTTTCTGTCATATTGAGATGGAAACTCAGGCCACACAAGTCAGGGACTCTACCACTGAGCCACACTCCCAGCCCCTCATTAGCAGATTCTAGGCAGGGGCTCTACCGCTGAGCCATACTCCAGCCCCTCACTGGGGGATTCTGGGCAGGTATGTGTGTTCTCGAACTGCATGCAAATGAACTCTTACAGCATATCCTTTCAGCTTGTGACTGATACCTCTGTGAGCATCTCCATGATGTCATGTGCATCATCATGGTGTGACTCTAACACATACTTTCTAATTGGGTCCCTTTTGATCCACGTTTGAATTGTGTCCATGTTGGAGCTGCTGGGAATAGGAAAAAACAGCATAATTTTTGTTATTTATTCATTTTTGTTTGAGGCAGAATGCTGATATGTAGCTCACACTGGCCTCTTTTTTGCTTTGTGGATTTTTGTTGTCGTTTAGTTTTTCAAGACAGGGTTCCTCTGTGTAGCCCTAGCTGTCCTGGAGCTCACTCTGTAGACAAGGCTGGCCTCAAACTCACAGAGATTTGCCTGTCTCTGCTTCCTAAATGCTGGGATTAAAGGTGTGCTTCACACAGCCAGGCATTGTTTATAGGGATTTAATTTTTTTATATGGTCTTGCTGTGTAGACCAGACTGGCCTCAGATTTACAATCCTTGTACCTCTGTTAGGTTTACAGGCATGTACCACCTCACCTACTTCTTCAGCTGTTTAATTTTAATGAAAACTTCCAGAACCTATCTCCAAAGCGTGGATTGGGTATTTGCATCCCACAGGGTAGGGGAAAAAATGTATTCCACATGCCTGCCACTAGGAGGCAGCAGCAAGCATTTAAATTAGCCATTCTGATTGGGCAGCCAAACTTCTTCCCTGGTGTTAAGCAGCTAGGTGTGCCTGCCCTGGCCTGACAGCCTCTGGGGCAGGAATTATGAGCCTTTATGAGTGAGTGTATGCATGTGCCAGTACACAAGACAACCAGCTGATGCTGAGTGTGGTGGTAGATGGACAATCTGAGTTTGAGGCTAGCCTGAAAGCTGTTCTCTAACCTTCACAGATGCTATGAAACGGCACACATGGGCGCGCACACACACAGAGCATTGATAAATAACATAAAACTTTTAAAATAACTAAGTGCCTGGGTGTGGCTCAGGTGGTAGACTACTTGCCTATCAAAGCTGTGTTTGATCCAAGCCCCACATAAATCAGGTATAGTGTCACACATCTGTGAGTATTCATGAGCTGGAGACAAGATCAAAAGTTCTAGGTCAGCCGGGCGGTGGTGGCGCATGTCTTTAATCCCAGCACTCTGGAGGCAGAGGCAGGTGGATCTCTGTAAATTCAAGGCCAGCCTTGTTTACAGAGCAAGTTCCAGGGCAGGCTCCAAAGCTACAGAGGAAACCCTATCTTGAAAAGAAAAGAAAAAAAAGTTTGAGGTCACACTCTCCTAGACTGCAAAGTGAGGTGGAGTTTAAAGAAAGAAAAAAGTAGGGGCTGGAGAGATTGCTCAGAGGTTAAGAGCACTGACTACTCTTCCAGAGGTCCTGAGTTCAATTCCCAGCAACCACATGGTGCCCTTTTCTGGCCTGCAAGCATACATGGAAGGAATGTTGTATATATAATAAATAAATCTTTTAAAAAAATAAAAAAGAAAGAAAAAAGTAGCAGGGCGGGGACAGTTACATGCTTTTAATCCCACAATCAGGGACAGAGGCAGGCAAATCTCTGTGTGAGTTTGAGGCCAACCTGGTCTACAGAGCGAGTTCCAGAACAGCCAGGACTGTTATATAGAGAAACTTTGTCTTGGAAAATAAAAAAATAATAAAGTAAAACTGGCCATTTTCTAGTGGTGCACACCTGTAATCTCAGAGGAGGCAGAGGCGGGAGAATCAAGAATTCAAAGTCATTGTTGGAGCCCTGTACACCGCGACCTATCAGGACAGAACGGTTCTGGGAGGGGTTGCATGAGCTAAGACTGCTCTTTGGACACCCACAGATTATGTATCATTCATCTAGTGCCAGAAGCCGAGCGGTGGTGGCGCACGCCTTTAATCCCAGCACTCGGGAGGCAGAGGCAGGCGGATCTTTGTGAGTTCGAGACCAGCCTGGTCTACAAGAGCTAGTTCCAGGACAGGCTCCAAAGCCACAGA
>JAQHUG010000527.1:176748-188248 GCA_028555095.1 Dicrostonyx torquatus | reverse complement strand
TCTGATCTGGCCTTTGTCCCCATTTCTCTCAGTCACTAGAACAAGTTACTAGCCCTGGGGTGTTCTCTCTGAGACAATCTTGATGTCTCTGTGTTGCACTTTCTCAATGTCTGTCTTTCTGTCTGCCTGTCTGTCGTCTGCGCGTCTGTGTCTTATTTTGTCTGTATCTCTGAGTCCCTGCCTCCACACAACTAGGCTCCCTGGCTTCCAAGTTTCTCTCTCCCCTCCTGCCCCTCCCCATCTCAGAGTCTGTCCCTCTATCTCCCGTCCCTGTCGCTCTGTCCATCCATCTCTCTCCCTTCCAGCCCCTCCCTCCCTCCCCCCTCTCCCTCTCTGTCTCACTCTTCGCCTCTCTCTTTTCTCTCTCAAGTGTTTTCAATTTTATTCTGAGTGGAATTAACTACCCCTGATGTCAAATTGCCGCCGAAATCGATAATAATATCTTTACAAAAGAGGATATTCTTCTCTCGGAGAACGGCCTCTGAAAAATGGAAAATTTAGTCGAAATTGATTCATTACTTGACACTTTATAGAACGGCTGCGTATTGATCGCACCTGTCATGTCCCATCTCCCCTAATCGAAGCTGAAGGCCGGCTCCGATGCCTGCTATTTTTCATAATTCCACCGCAGCCGACAGCTCCACAAACACCGCGCTCTCGCTCAGCCTCCACCTCCCGCGCTAGCCACCACCGCGCGCCCTCGGCCTGGCTCTGGCCTCGCGGCTGTGCGGCACCAGCACTGTGTCCCTTGGTCCATCTGTCCACCGATTCCCAAGATGCCCTCTGTCTGTCCTCCCTCACCCGAGGCCTTCATTCTGCTCCACCCTGGCTCTAATCTGTCTGTCTGTCCTTCCCTGGGCCCCCCTTTCCTAATCTCTCTGTCTTGGGAATGCCTTCCTGACCCCATCTGTGTCTGACTTCCCCCCACTTCCACCCCTTGAGCTTCATGGTGCTTCCTTCTGCCCTTAAGACTGGCTATCTATCCTTCTAGAGCATCATCTTTCTTCCTCCACCTTCCATGGTCCCTCTGGGGCTCTTAGGCCAGGGTGGGTGTCTGGGGGTGTGTGTGCCACAGCCTGTTATTCCCTCCCCCATTAGACTCACTCCCCCAGTTTGACATTTGCAGCCAAACTGCCTTAGTTCCTGCTTCTCCAGTCCTCTTAGCCCTTCCTCTGCCTCTGGGGAGTCCTGGGCTCCCTCCAGCCTCCTCTCCTAGCCTAGTGTGGATTTGACCCAGCGGGTAATGAGAATCAGACAAGGAACCTGCCCTTGGGAACCCAGAGATCTTGTGGTCAAACTGCTCCAAAGGACTTGGGATGATGGGGATGGACTGTGTTCTGGGAATATGTGGCCCAAAGTTGGGGTGCAGATGCAGTTGGCACAATCCATAGAGGAGTTCCAGGTGGACAGCTAGATATTTAAGAACACAAACCCCATGCCTTCAAGTCCCTAGGCTCCAGAGGCGGCAAGTGATTTCTGCGCCTCAGTTTCCTCATTAGTAAAATGGAGGTAACGCAGACAACAGTGTATATATGTACCTCATAGGTTATGAATATTGGGCCAATGGCATATAGTGCTGCTCAAGTGTGTGGTGCAAAGGTGACCCATAAAGGTGTTCACCACACTGACAACCATCCCCGTACAAGGACCAGACTCAGTCAGTACCCAACAAGCCTTGCCTCTGCTCCGAAAGCCTTGGGCTGCTGTGGGGGAGGGGCAGGGACAATGGACTCTGGGAAGCCAGAAACCCTTCCTTGCCCCCAGGCTTTAGTCCCGGCACTGTTAGCTGCTCCTGAGAGCAACCTTCAAGGAGGGTCAGTTCCCAGAGAGGGTCCTTTGCCCGGTGGCTTTAATGGCTAACACAGATCCTAGATGACCTCCCCCTGCCTCCGCCGGGGCAAAAAATTTAGCCGACTAGACTGACGAGGACGACCCCACCACAGCCTCTCTCCTCACTCTCCTAGGGGGCTCACACCTGGAGAGTGTCCTTTCTCTGCAGGGCATTAACTACAGTTTTGTGCTCCTGCAGCCCCCCTGGGGAACTTAACTACCGCTTAATGATCCCCCTCCTGTGAGATGCTTCCTACTGGCAAGGGGGTGGTGGCCACACTGCTAAAGACTGAATACACAGACCCAGGGGGTGTGACACCTCTGCACAGGAATGTGTACCTGCAGTGACAGCTCCAGCTTTACTGGCTCCTTCAGAGTGTGCCTTGAGGGGCCCTGCACACACTAGTGGCTGCCTTTCCCCGTGCAACCTTTCCATCCCCTGGGGCCCCAGAGAGGGAATGTAAATCTCCCAAGGCGTTTAGCACAAAAGGTGTTAGTTATAGAGATCAAAGAGGCACTTGGGGAGGGGGGAGAGGGGAACAAGAGAGTTCCCACCGGTCAGATACTATCTGTGTTGGTCACGTCACCAAGGGCATCAGATCTCTCCTTGGAGGAGCGGGGGCGGGGAGTATTCTGTACCCTCGAATGGACACCGCAAGCTGCTTAAAGATGTTAGCATTTCTGGTATTTCTGTTTTACCCCCTCGGGGGGGGGGTCTGTCTTCGCCTCTTCTACGAAGAGGGGCAGGGTTTAGAGAGAAAGTGTTAGGCCTTTTGGATGACCCTTCTCAGCGATCTTACGGGTGTAATTAAAATCCCAAAGATTCTACCTGCAGGAAGGGTGTGGGGTAGAGCATGAGAGAGTGTGTCATCCAGGTGTTATTTACAGTTCGAAGGTGTTCTCCCTTCACAGATATCATAGCACACTTCATGACCATAAATGCAGCCATTAATGATTTTTCTTTTCTTTTCTCCAGCTCCACTTCCCCCCCCCGCCACAGCCTTGAACTCGGGATCCTTCTACCTCAGCCTCTGAAATGCAGAAATAAGTGAAATACTCCCCACCCCCTGGTTTCCAGCTAGTGGTTTGTGTTTTGCTTTTTGTTTGTTTGTTTGTTTTGTTTTGTTTTTGTTTTTTTGAGACAGGATTTCTCTGTGTACCTTGACTGTCCTGGAACTCACTCTGTAGGCCAGGCTGACCTCACGCAGAGATCTGCTTGTCTCTCTGCCTCCTGAGTGCTGGGATTAAAGGCATGCACTACCAAATGTCTGGTTCAGCTGGTGTTCTTGATGCTCTTGACAGGTATGATGTACCCATCAAGGAGTCACACCTACCCATCTAAACGCTACTTCTTTTCCAAAGGGTGTCTCACACAGTTGAGGGAGTTCTACTTCAAGACCGTCCCAGCATCCTCCTGGATTTTCAGAGTCCTGCTCTAGAGAGGGGTGGGGGAACTGTTCTCTATCTTTGGTGAATGTCACTATGCAGCCAGTCTTTAAGAGATGGATTAGACACCCCATGGTCATGTCCCTCACTCCAGGACTTAAGTGTAAGCCTAGTGAAGTTCCATTGCCAGCTGGGAGTGCAGAAGTGGTGGTGAAGAGGAGGGAGTGGGTGAGGGAGCACTCCCGCTACCTCCTTCAGTTTGAACAAGGTGGGGCCAGATAGGTCAATGCTAGCTTTACAGAAGTTTTAGGGACGGTTTGGGAGAGCTGATGCTGTAGCATGTTTGTCCCACCCAGCACTCTAAGGCGTAGCTGTCACGTTACCCCATTTTCAGAAGAGGAAACTGAGACTCAGAGATATGAGTGACTTGGCCAAATGAGCAGTGAGTGGGACAGGGGAGGGGGAGCAGGCCCTGCTTGATACAAAGGGCAAATTTCTCACAACACCCTAACATCTGTTGTAGAAGGTTGTTGGGGTAGTGACTGCCACACAAGGGTTTGGACACAAAGTATCTGTTTGGTCATACCAGTCTTGCCCTGAGACATAATTGCCCCTCCTGGGGTAGGTGGCTCTTCTCCCCAAAGAATGAGGTCTTGGAGGTCAGTGTGTGGTAGCACATTCTCATAATCCCAGCATTTGAGAGGTGGAGGCGGGGCAGGAGAAGCAAGCGCTCAAGGACAGCCTAAGCTGTATGTGGTAAGCCTGGGCTATATGAGACCATGTCTCAAAAATACTAACAAAACCTAATGAGTTGTTGGGACTTGGAAATGGGGAGGAAACTGACCTGGAAATGGGGTTACCAACTGGGGAAGGGAGCCAAAACTGGAAAGAGATGGGGATGGTGACCTGTAGGGAGAGGCTGCAGCAGGAGGTCCTGTGGAAGATAAACTGCTCCTGGGGTCCTGGAGATGATGAGAGTCAATCCACTGGGCCTTCCCTTGTCACAGCAGGTAGGCACTTGGGAGACCCAGATCCGGATCCAGGCGTGTGTGTGTGTGTGTGTGTGTGTGTGTGTGTGTGTGTGTGAGAGAGAGAGAGAGAGAGAGAGAGAGAGAGAGAGAGGGGAAGCGCCTCAGTGTGTCCGCTCTGTCGGTGGTTGTCCAGTGTGCCAGTAAGGGTCTGCACCTGGTGTGTGGTAAGTGTCACGATGCGGCCCTGTGTCTGTATCTCAATACTGTTTGCGTGGATGGGGGGATTGGGGTCGGTAGGTATGTCGAGTGTGTGTCTAGAATAGAAGGCATGTCCATGCACCTGTGTGCATGGGGGCTTTCTTCTGTGTTTGGTGGTGTGTCCTATGCCCAGGCTGTGTCCTGTATGTGTTGTGTGTGCATGGTCTATGTCACTGTTTCTATGTGTCCCTATGTCCGCAAGTCGGCTGTCCTGGCTGTGTGTGTGTGTCCTTGCATAGGCCAGGCCCAACTTTGCCTGTGTGTGGCGGTGGTCCCTCCACTAGATCCAGTCCATCTGTCTGCGAGTCTTCCCGTGTAGGACAGGGAGTAGGTGGGAAGGGAAGGGAAGGGAAGGGGAAAGGTGGGGTGTCCCTCCGCCCCACCCCCCACCCCCACTCCCTCAGTCCCGGGATCGAACCTTATTTAGAGTCGCAATTCGACATCTGTTTTCAAATTTGATCAGCTCTGAACTTTATTTTCCGAGTTTGAGGAAAATTATATTCCATCGATCGCGCGCCCGCCCCCTCCCCCGCACAGCCGCCGCCGCCGCCTCCATATATCTGCGCGCCGAGCCGGGCCGGGCGGCCGCGAGGGCGGGAGAGCGCGCCGCGCCGCGCCGCGGAGGAGCGAGGGAGGAGGAGGAGGAGGAGGAGGAAGAGGAGGAAGAGGAACGGCAGTAGAGGAGGGGGCGCAGAGGCACGGTCCCCTGTGTCCTAACCCAGAGCCGGGTTCCCAGCTTCCCGCGTCCCGTTCTCTTCTGCGCGGGTCTCTGTTGGGGCATCGCCTCTGCATCTCTGCTCGTGCCCCTCGTCTCTGTTTCCCTGTCTCTGTCACGCTGTCTCAGGGACTCCCAGACCCCATCCTCTCGGTCTCCTATTGCGCGGGACTCCGGGCATCCCGCGTCCCGCGCCCGGGGGTTTCCTTCCCGCGAACGCCGCGGGGCCATGGCTGCGGGATCCGAACTTTAAACACTTCTCTCCGGACCGGAGCCGACGCGCAAGGCGCTGAAAGTGAGTGAGCGCCGCAGGCCGTTTCAGGGGCGGGGATGAGGGGCGGGGATTGATGCCCGGGGCGGGGGCCCGGGCCGCGGGAGGTGTTCCCCAGAGACCCCCGGGCAGGGATGGTGCCCCAGGCACGACAGCCTGGGGCTCGGCCTGGGATGCGGCTGCGCCTAACTCTGGGGAGGTGGGAGCGAATCCCTCCGGAGCAGACTGTGGACCAGGGTTCGGAGTGGGAGGGATGAACGCTGGAGGCAGGACCTTAAGACTGGGGTGCAGGGTGTGTGTGTGGGGGAAAGGGTGTAAGCGTGGAAGCCTCTGGAAACGGATCAGGACGGACTAGAGTGTGACTGTTTGGGGATGGGGACTGGAGCCCGACTTGAGCTTGGGTCTAGATATTTGATATCTAGATATTTAGGACCAGAGAGTACCATGAGTTTTAAAGGTCAAGTCTGAGGGCTTGAATATTTGAGACCTGGGGCTCGGAGCTTAGAGTCAAGCGCTAGCTATTTGGGGATGGAGCTGCCTCTTTGGGGCTCGTGGTCGGTGCCAAGGATTTGGATTTAGGAGAGAGGAGATCTAGATTGGGTTGAGAGGTGATCTGGATTGGGGCGGGAGTTCAAGGCTAAGCGACAACAAAATTGGACCTAGTGTTTGGTGTGAGGGGTCTCACGGTGTGTGGGAAGGGTTACTGGAACCAGAGCTGGGGCCAGCCCATTTGGGAGAAAGGAGTGCCTAGACTTGAACTTTGGTGTGGGGAGGTCTTAGACACCCTGTCTACTCATCATTCCTCCACAGTCACCCGCCCTGTGGGGCTACCTCTGCCGTATCTCCACTGCTTGTCTCTCCTCACTGTCTCTCTACATCCCTGTGACTTCTTCCAGCTCTCCCAGGAGCCAGGAGTGATGAACTCCCAGGTTCGGTCTCTCTAACTCTTTTATCTGTCGGTCTCTCTTACCCTGCGGCACTAACTATTAGACCACCCGTCCCAGAATTCCCACGCACAGCTATCTCCTCGCCTTTCCCTCTTCCGCAGGCATCTCTCGGTCTGTCACTATCTCTCCGTCTCTGTCTCTCCCAGTATCTCTGTCTCCCCCTCGCTGGTTTCCGCTCAGATTAAGCCGGGGACCTAATTCCAGGCCCAGGATCGAATTTTCTGGCAACAAAGGGAAATAGCGAATCGATCGGTCGCTCCGGAGATTAAGAGACAAGCGGCGCGCGGATCTATCACAGCTAAACGGCCCCCCCGCCCGCTCCCCCCGCCCCGCCGGCCCGCCGAGGCTCAGACGCGCTCCGCATCGCCAAACAGCCTCAGGAGCCCGAGCTGCCCGGCAGGCCCAGGCCTCCCCAAGCCCAGAGCTAGAGCCGCGGGAGGAACTTGTGAGCTCCGACTGGCTCCTGGGAAGACTGCACAACTGTGCTTCAGGTAACACCCTCTACCCGCTCCCAACCAATTCACCTGTCCCATCCATGTAACCCTTTCAAGTTCTCCACATCTGGACCTCCACCTAAGGCGGCCTGCTTGTACCTATCGCCTGTTTCCTCATCTACTGGGGCTCACAAGGGCAAGCACATGCAGGTCCTTTCAGGTAGCCCTTGTCCCCTTCAAGCCTGCCCCAGAGATGCTCATTAGCATAAAGTCTCTCACTGAACCGGAGCCCTTTCTTACACCTGATCTTCCGGGTTACACCTGCTTTCCAAAAGCTGAACCTCTGCCTGAATCTGTGGCCAATTTCATTTTTCACATCACAGGGTCTCCTGCAACACTCCAAACCTTTCCTCAGTTCTCTGGGTGTACTTGTTTCTCACATCTTTATATTTAACGCAGGCTTCCTCTCCAGAAAGGCCTGTTACACACACACACACACACACACCTGTTGCACACAGCCTTCAGTTACAGCATGACCCCACCCACCTTCCTCAGCCACCCTTATACCATATCTGACCTTCCAAAACAGCCTCAGGGCACCTAGGAGCACTCACGTGCCCTCCCTACACACACACACACACACACACACACACACTACTGCCTATCTTTTACATCAACACACTTGAGGGGCTGAAACTCAGTTCGCAGAGCCCCTGTGTAGCAGGATGCCCCAGGTTCCA
Source organism: Dicrostonyx torquatus (assembly GCA_028555095.1). NCBI lineage: Eukaryota > Metazoa > Chordata > Mammalia > Rodentia > Cricetidae > Dicrostonyx > Dicrostonyx torquatus. The sequence goes on along the minus strand of JAQHUG010000527.1, from coordinate 180,696 downwards.
TCCCCAGCACTTCATAAACCAGGTGTAGTGGTTTGTACCTGTAAATCAAGCACTCTGGAGGTGAAGGTAGGAAGATCAGAAGTTCAAGGTCATCCTTGGCTGTGTAGCGAGCTTGAAGTCAGCCAGGGCTACATAAGACCCTGTCTCCAAAGGTAAAACAAAAATACACTTTCTGCCATCTTATTTTCCAAACCCACCTGTCCCACTGGTCCCAGACTACAGAGATACCATGGCCACTTGTTTTCCAGCCCCAGGCCCCTGAGAGCTCACCTGTACATCTGTTAGCTGCCATCATGTGTACCTTTCCTGATAGACCTGCCTGCCCAGGCCCACAAGGCCTCCTCACTAAGAGCCTCTCTCTCACACCTGCATGCTTGGCACTCCCAGCTCTCATCTCTAATGCCCTCAGTCACTTCCAGTCTTTGGGCCATGGGGCTCTGCATCCCCGCCTTATACATGTTTCTTCACACCTGTGCCTCAGGTACCCAAAGTCCCTTTTCTCCTCCTGTGTCTCAGGTCATCTTTGCAGACTGCACAAGGTCACAGTCATACCTCCACACCAATGCCTGCTCCTTGCCTGTGCACCCCAGGCATCACCCATTCCTCTCTCTGCTGTCTGACAGCTCTTTAAGCTGTTCTCTGCCACTAAATTCTTTCTCAACATGCTCCAAAGGGGACACATCTGGGCCAATCCTCCCCCATGCACCTGGCTCCCCACACTAGCTCTACCTCTTTAAGCTGTTCTCTGCCACTAAACTCTTTCTCAACATGCTCCAAAGGGGACACATCTGGGCCAATCCCTACCCCATGCACCTGGCTCCCCACACTAGCTCTACCTCTGTCTATTCATAAACATTTAGTGAGCAAGCATCATGGTGAGACTTGGGAGCTAGCTGCCACTTCAAGGGACCTTCTCATCTTCACTATCCCTCTGTGCTTGGTGCTCACATCCAAAGGACCAAACCTTCAGATCCTATCTTGTCTCTAGTGTGGTCCATCCCAAAAGCACCTGTCCCTTCTCATAGCTTATCTATACCTAGCTAGCTCCTTAGGGAACATTGCTGCTTGAGAGCGAAGCCTATAGCCTTTGCTAACCACATGTGATAGCTGTCCTTGGCCACCGGCATACCTGCTTCCTACACAACAGAGACTTCCTCTTAAGCAAGGCCTCATGACACAGGCCTGTCTTCCATCCCATTTGCTTCTGAGGCTAAGGCAGGAAGGTCAGAGTTCAACCTGCCTTTGTGAGGCTCTCACAATGAAAAGTTAAAAAGTGGGTTTGGGGTGTAGCTCAGTGGTAGAACACTCGCCTTCCATAAATGAATAAAACACTTGGTTCCACTTCAGACACTGGGGATAGTTACTTATTTTGAGACAAGGTCTCTATACACAGCCTTGACTGTCCTGGAACTGTAGACCAGATTGGCTTCAAACTCACCTGCCTCTGCCTCCCTAGTCCTGGGATTAAAGGGGTGTGCTAATACACCTGGCTTAAGGCTGGGGGTATTCCAAGTGTCCAAGCGATGTTGTGACTGCTGAATGTCAAGCTTTGAGCAGCACTATTCACACACACACACACACACCCAGGGACCTGTCCTCCCCATGTTGGTGATGATGCCGGCAGCACTGACGACAGCTGATTCTAAAACCGTCTCTGTGACAGGGCATCATCCATGGTCACACTCATCCTCACGGGATCGTTCCAAAGCAGGTGTTTGACTCAGGTCCCCATTTTACAGAAAAACAACCTAAGCTCAAAGAGAAGAAATCCTTTCTCCGAGGTCCCAGACTCTGGGCACTGTGGAAGAACTGAGTCGGACCAAAGCCATGTGACTTCCCAATCAAACAGGCTTTCTTGCCTCCCATAGCTGCCCAAGCAACCTTCCTCTGCAGACACACCTGTTCACACCTTAGCAACCCTTGCTTCTCTAAGAACTTTCCAGACTTCCCTCTTGCCGTTAGGAGTGCCCAGCCCTCTGCCACCCTTGGCTGTCACAGATACTGACTCCTGGGACCAAAGCTGCTCCCACATTCCCAGACACCCTACCCCTCTCCACAGGGTCCTATGGTGTCACCTGCTTTTGCCTCTGCCACCCTCTCTCTTTGTCCCATTGCCTCAGCCTGCCTATCTCTGTTTCATGTTTCCCTGTCTCTCTTTTAGTGTTTCTCCTTATCCCTCTTTTGTTTTGTTTTTTTTCTTCTGTGATTTTGGGGATGTAACCCAGAGTCCTGGGTTATGCATGACAGGAAAGAACTCTAGCACCTTTCTCATTGCCTTCGGTAATATAGCCCAGACTGACCTTGACCTGACTGGCAACCAGCCTCTGCCTCCCAGATGCTGGGACACCAGCATCTTTTCAGCTTCCAGCCCTTTTCAGGTTTTCCACAGAGCCTTGCTCAGTTGTTCAGGCTGTCTTTGAACTTACTCTGTAGCCCAAGCTGGCCTCCTGCCTCAGCCTTCCAAGCATCCGGGACTCCAGGTGTGTAGCACCTGGCTTAGCTCCATGTCTCTTTGCACACCTGAGTCTCTCTGTTTATCTGTGTCTTCTACTGTCCGCCTCTGACTCTTCTTGTCTTCTCATCTTTGTTCCTTGTGCTCCCCTTTGACAGTAGAGAAACTAGGGACTTGAAATCATCCCAACCTGCCTTCAAGTCCAGGCTTCATTGCTCATCCTTGTTGGACTATGCCCAAGTTAGCTTCCTCTGTCCAAGCCTCAGTTTTCACATCTGTGAAATGGGCACCACAACAGTTCTCCCTCTACAGGTGGCGGTAAGATGGTACTAAGGGAAAGGACAAGGCCAGGGTTATAAAGGGGTTAGACTTTTTCCTCTGCATCTTCTCCGGTCCTGTCTCTTATCCAGGGCAACCACATGGACTGGCCAACAGTTAGGAGTGTGTGCACAGTGAGGAGAATGGACCAAGAGGTGGGCAGAGGAGCCCCAGCCGGCAAGGCCTGGGCATGGGACTGGTGCAGAGCTGGGGACAGGGATCGATCCGCCTCGGCGGCAGTGCTAGGGCCAGGATTGCATCTTGTCACAATAATTTATTGCTCTCATCCCCGTCTGATCGATGGCGCTGAATTAGCACCGCTCCTGATGCCCCTGGAGCCCCGAACCTCCCCCAGCCTGGTCGGACCCTGCCCCTTATGGGATCCCCAGGTCAGCCCAGCTCCCAGCACCCAGCCTCTCTGCTGGCCCAGGGGCACTTTTGGTCCCACCAACTGTCCTTCTCTCCTGGGTCCCCAACCCCATTTCTCTGTTCCTGACTTTCAGTCACCCACTTCTCCCCATCTTGTCCTGGTCTCCCTGTCTCTGGGTTCTCTTGTCCCAGTGCCTCTGGCTCTTTACTATGTCCCAATGTCCCATCTAGGGTCCTTTCCTGACTTTGTTCCCTCATCTCCTGTCTCTCTGAATCTCTGCTGTGCGTGTTCTGTTCATCTGGATTCCACCAAAATATTTGGTCAGTCTTCGCCAGACCCTGCAAGAGAACCCACACCACCACATCAACACCGTTCTAGAAAACTCTCTGACAACATCACAGTTGTTTAGCTACCTATCTAGGGCCCTGTGTATGATGTGTGTGTGGGCGCCGGGTGGGGGGTGGGGGGTCTTGACCACCAACAAGTCTACTCTGGGAAGCTAACAGGACCCCTGGGGATGAGGCCCGGGATGGAGCCGGCAAGAGGCCAGGACTTCTGATGGGTAAGGTGAATTCAGGGGTAGGCACCAGGACAGGGATGGTCAGAAGATCTAAGCTGGGGGGTGGGATGGACCAGGTATGAGGAGTGGTGGGTTTTGGAGTAGAGGTGTGAGGGACTTCAGGGAACAACAGTGCCCCAGCCTGTGCTGGGCAAGGCACAGAGAAAGGAGCCATGAGTCCACACTGGGTGGGGGACACACAGGGGAGTCATCGCAGGGCGGTGGTCCTCTGGCTGTCACACTGGGTGG
>JAQHUG010000527.1:136364-170968 GCA_028555095.1 Dicrostonyx torquatus | reverse complement strand
GGAGAAGAAAATAGGGGTAGGGGACCAGGAGAAAGCCGTGGGAGGGGGTACAGGGGCAGAGAAATGGGAGAAAAGAGTTGAGGAGAGATGCAGGAAGACACTCCAGGTGGAGGGAGAGAACGGGAAGAGGGAGAAGTAGAGATAAAGAAGGGCTCCCAGAGAGATGGAGTATGGGAGGGATGGCCATGGGCAGGGGAGATCCCAGGAGACCCCAGGGCTGAGGTGGGGTTTATTATGGTGATGTGGTAAGGGTGAGGTGTGTGGGTGTAGAACTGAGGGTGTGAGGAGGAGACCTAGTGGGTGGGTGTCTGGGGGGGGGGTACGAGGGGATCTCTGAGTGCAGGTGGAATGGCTAAAGGACAATTTGTCTAAGGCTATCTGCAGTGGGGGTGTCTGAAGGAGTGGGGATTCAAGGGGTCTGTGCAGGGTGGAGGCAGTCCAAGGGAAGAGGTTGTCCTAAGCCGGGGGGGGGGGAGGCAATGCCAGAGAAGTGGTGTCTGAGGGCAGAGACCAGTTGAGGAAGGGGTATCTAAGTGGGGATGCCAATCTGAGGGGACTGGTGTCTAAGGAAGAGTCTAGGGTGAGGGCAAGGGTATCTGTGGAAGGATGCCAATCTGAGTGGACAAGTGTGTGTGTGTGTGTGTGTGTGTGTGTGTGTGTGTGTGTGTACTCTCTGCTGGGAGGGAGTATCTGAGAGGGAGGCTGGCTGGTCTTCGAAGGAATGGCTGGAGAATCTTTGAACAGCAGGTTTGAGGCAGGGGTCCATGGGTTCTGTTGATCTTCCTCAGGCTTGGGTAGCTCTGCTTTGGGAGGAAGGGAAACGACTACTGGTCTGAGGGGAAGGGCTAGGGGGTTGGAGCTCCTAGAAAGGGTGCGTAGAGGGGAAATCTAAGGGGAAAGAATGGATGGAGAACCTTTGGTGAGCGACAGGTTTCAAATGGGAGGGTCTGTGGGCTCAGAGGACAAACTAGGGTGTGTTGGGGGGTAGTGTCTACCTGGGGAAGAAAGGGAGGGGCTGGGTCTGCTCCTCCCAGCCCGGCCAGCAGGTACCCAGCTCTGCTATCTTTGAGCTGGCCACTGCTGCAGCATGAGCCACAGAGGGAGCTGCCGGGGGGTCAGCCAGTGGGGGGGAGTTTGTGTTTCTGAGCCATAAATCTGAAGTAGCTGGAGAGAGCTACACGCACAGGGAGGCAGGAAGACCCCAAGACCCAGGGACCTTTACTCCCACAGAGGTCAGGCGGGAGGCATGATAGCAAGAAGTGGGCCTGGGGCATCAGGGTGAGTGGAGGGTGTTGAGAACCTGTGACTGGTGAATCCCTCTCTGGGCTAGAATGAAGAGGACCAGAGAGACGGGGAGGCAAGGAAGGACGGAAGGATGGTGGCTCTAGTTAGGGAGCCAGGCTTCCAGAAGGGAGAGAGTGGGGACTGAGGGCAGATGGCTGGGCTGATAGCAGGATAGAGCCTGGGAGAGGGAGACCCGCAACACCCACTGGCTGACCCAGTTCTCTCTCGCTGTCCTGTCTGTTCCGGCTTCTGCAGGGCTCACTCTGCCATGGACTGTAGCTGCGTCTCAGACCTTCTCTTCGCCCCACCTGCCCTGCCTGCTCTCTGGACCCCTGGTAACTGTAACTGTCCTGTCCGTCAGCCCTCCCTCTTCCCAGGGGCTGCACCCCCTCCTGTATATTCCCTTTTCCTCATCTGTCTTATGTACCTGTGAACCTACCTGTCTGTCTGGGTCTCATCAGTCCCCCGACTACAAGCCCTTTCTTGAGGAACTTGACCAGAAACTTCAGGGCCCTCTCTCTCCCTGCCACCTGCTTGCTGGGACACAAGGGTTGAGGGTCTTTTGGAGGATGGGTGAAGCATTGAGAGAGATGAGGACCAAGGGAACTGAGATCTGGTATTTCTCTGCCATGTACACCTAGCCTGCACCTACTCAGGACATACTGTGCTGAGGGTAGAGCCTAGACCTCTAGGATAGGCACAAGGGGAGGGATTCAGCCTAAAGAGAGGATGTAAGGAGATGTGTGTGGTACTCAGGGGAACAGGACCTGCTTGGGCATGCAGGGGTCACTAATAGGAGCGAGTCTTTGAAAACCAGCCGTTTGGCTGGTTGCCGGGAATCTCATTGTGGCGTGTTTGTAGGCATCACACTTCAGTGTTCCTGAGGGGGTCACAGAGGGCAAGTGTCTGCAGGAAGCTGTCTTTGTGTGAACTTGTGCCTGCTCCACAAACTGGATCCCGGAGGCTACAGGAACGACTCTGGGCTCGACATCTCGGGGTCATGCATGTATATGTTTGGCATCTGCCAGCTCATGTGCTGTGCCTCTGCCGTGGTGGGGAAAGGAGGCTGTGCCTGTCTCTGGTAGTCCGTGGCATCCTCAGCAGGTAGCTGAGGTAAATTTTGGAGTGTGTGGGTAGATGGCCCTTGGCCTGTATATCAGGATCTGGGCTTGGTTTTTGGGCTGTGTCTCTGTGTGCCTCCCACTGCTTGGTTCTGGGGATTCTCTATGCCTGCTTTCTGTAGCAGGTCCCCTCTCCATTGGATCCCTTCTTGTCTTTTGGTTGTGCAAACATGTTTGTGACACAATGGCTTTCCCGAGGAAGGGTACTAGGAGTAAGGCTAGGCCAGTGTCCATCTAGACTGACTGATCATGGCATCTGAGGTGAGACTAACCCTGATTAAAATCCTTCTCCCATAGGGAGTGGCCAAGAACTGCCTGTCCTTCAGCAGGTAGGGCATCATCTGCCCTTTACACACCAGAAGGCAGTCTGGGTGGGACTCCGCTGCTCCTTGCCTGCCTCTGGGACCTCAATCCAGAGAGGGCAAGGAAAGTCCCCCTGGCTGCACAGCACTAGATCCAAGGACACAGGTCTCCCAGCTCAACACAGTCCCTTTCATACCCCGCTCTACAGCGGCTTCCCGAGCCCTCTTCCGTTTCTCTTGCACTGCTCTCAGCTTGCTAGAGATCAGATTTAACCATGTGTTCACACCTGGGTCATGCCAACTCTCAGCAGGTAGGAGGAGATGGAGGATGACATAGGAGTTGGTGTGGACACTGGGACCCAAAATCTTCTAGATTGGGATGACCAGGGGTGGGCAAGATCTCTGCTTGCTCCTGGCTTCTAGGGGCATATGGATAGTAGATGCTCCTTCCAGGGTGAAGTAACACCAAGTAGGCCAGGGGAGTGCTGACATACACATGTCTGGATGTGGTCATGGGAAGGGAAGTTGTTCAGTTATCACTGTTACCCTGCATGTGTCCAGCTGTCTATCTGGGGACTTTGGTGTCATCGCTTCATTGTCTATCACACCAGGTGTTAGCTGGGCTGTTGGGCCCATGTGTCTCTCTTTGACATACACTTGTCAGGGGGGCCTAACAGAGGCCTTTAGTGTGTAATGGTGATTGTTGCAATGGGTGCGCAATGTGGGGTTTAGGGTCCTTATATCTTAGGCAGCCTGTATCTATCTGGTGTTGGCCTTAGTGGCCCCAGGCAGGAGTGTGGCACTTGGGTGAGATTGTGTCCTATGGGATAACAATGCAAGTGGCTGTGTGATCTGCTGTCACCATGGGAACCTATAGGTCTGTGCCTGTGTGCAGACAAACAACCTCACATTGGAAAGCTTGAAGATCGGTGCATGGATGTGAGAGGGGACACATTAAAGGCATATAGATATATACACAGATACAGGCTAGATGTGTGCTCCAATGGGGCCTCAGGGAACGGGCCAGTTGCGAGAGCTATCAGGACACAGGAAATATCGAAGGTCTCCTAACAGCGTAGCAGGGTTAAGGGTGATCACTGTGAGGGTGTGCCCTCTTGGCCACCCCCTCCCCAAGACTATTGCACAAGGTATGTTGGGTGCACAAGCCTAGGGGCTCCTTCCAGCTGTTTAGGTAACTTAGGGGGCAGACTCAAGCAGAGGAGGTCTGAAGAGTGACACACAGGCCCCTAGAGATGCTCCTCAGAGACTGAACATTTCAGCTGTGGACTCTGGTGAGACCCAGAACCCTATCTCAGCTTCCTAGCCTTAAGGCTTCCCTGTCTTGTGTCTCCAGGGTTTGCCTTCCCAGACTGGGCCTACAAGCCGGAGTCTTCCCCTGGCTCGAGGCAGATCCAGCTGTGGCACTTCATCCTGGAGCTGCTGCAGAAGGAGGAGTACCAGGGCGTCATCGCCTGGCAGGGGGACTATGGGGAATTTGTCATCAAGGACCCTGATGAGGTGGCCCGCCTATGGGGCATTCGCAAGTGCAAGCCCCACATGAATTATGACAAGCTGAGCCGGGCCCTGCGGTGAGGAGGGACTGTGGGCCAGGCTCCCATCATGCTCTCTTCTTTCTTCACTGTCCCTTCTGGTCCCCCTGAAAGGTGGGGGTACTCCCTCTGTACCCTAGGATGAATTCCACTGGATCCCAGTACTTTCTGAGTGGAAGTTGGGTGGGGGTGGCAACAAGAAGAACTTGAGCCCAGCTACTGCCTCACCCTCCCTTGCCCCTCCCCAGAACCCCATCCTCTCTCCCACAGTTACTACTACAACAAGCGCATTCTCCACAAGACCAAAGGGAAGAGGTTCACGTACAAATTCAACTTCAGCAAAGTTGTGCTTGTCAATTATCCGCTGCTGGACATGGCTGCTGCTGCTACTGGCTCCCCACTCTTGTTGACCCCTGGACCCTTTGGGGGGGCACCTGGGCCAGATGCTCCACCCCTGACCCCTGAGGTAAGTTTGGATACTGGCATCTTAGGGCTGGATCTTAGTGGGGTGTCCCCTACATCATGACCCTCCCCACAGAGGGCTAAGCAGTACCGCCTTCCCTACTTCCCTCTCTAGACCCTGCAGAACCTGTTCTCTACCCCTCGCCTAGGAGAGCCAGGGGGCCGGACAGCCCTATTCACTCCAGAGACTGATAAACTACGTTTGGACGGTCCCTTCCCATTCCTGGGTTCTGGTAAGGGCCTGGGGTTGTGGGGGAATCTGCTCACGTGAAAAGAGAGGACTGCAGGGAACGAGACAGAGGGATGTCCAGGCTGGGGTGTCTGTGGAGTTTCTGTGTGGTTGCATGTGTTTAAAGGCCAGGGCATGGGGTGACAATGTAGCTCAGAGCTTACACAAAGCCTCAGGTTACCTACACTGAAGCAGCTGGATGTGGCACACACCAGCGACCCTGAGGTGAGGGGTGCCTGGGTGCCGGAACTGGAAGGTCAAGGTCAGTGTCAAGCTGGACTACACAGACCCAGCATTCAGGAGGCTGAGGCAGGCAGGTCACAAGCTGGAAGCCAACTTGGCTTACATAATTGGAACATCTCACAAAAACAATCAAGGCAGAGACGCTGCTGCTGAGCAGCTTGCGGGGGCGCTGGCTACTTGGCAGGGTTTTGGGGGGAGGCAAGTTAAAGGAATAGGTAGAAAAATGAAGAGATGAAGTGGAGGAGAGCCTGAGTGGAAGTACACTGGGGAGGTACACCCTGGTGCAAGCTGGTCCCCAGTGGCTAGTGGGCCAGCCTGACTTGTCCCCTATGTCATCCCCCCAGGTGCCACCGGCTACTCCAAGCCCCCCAGCCTGTTGGGTCCTTACGGCCGCGCCTTTCCTGAGTACCCCTGGAACTTTAACCCATACCTCACGGGTCCCTTCCCCAAGTTGCCGACCTCTCTCTACCCACCTCACTTCTACCCTAACCCTTTGGGTTCCCTGGGCCACTTGCCCTCTGCAGGAGCAGGGGGAGGTCCCATGGCTGCACCCCTGCTTGCTGCAACAGGGGAGAGCCTGGGTCCTGAGCGACCCTCGGGGCTGGCAGTGGCCCCTCGTCTGGCACTGCCAGGGGCGGGAGGTCCAGAGGCCACACAGGGTGGGAAGGAGGACAGCGACTCTGAGCTGGAGATCACTGACATCAGTGGCTGCAGCTCTGACAGTGAAGGCGATGAGGGTCTACCCGCATCCCCCAAGACCAAGACAGGCAAAGGGGGGAGCGGCAGCTGAGCTGGTGCAGGGTGGATTCCGCTGGTGACCAGGGCAGTCTGGTCTGCCCTTAACACCAGCCCAAGACCCAAGACCAGCCCTTGGCACCTCCTAGCCATCTCCTCTAAAACCTGAGTGGAGGTCACACCTTCTCCACAGAGTGGAAAGGGACACGATGGCCTCCAGTCTCCCCCAGGTTCCAATTTGAGGGGGAAAACTAACTGGCCCCACTCTCAAAGTGCAATATGGCGCCCAGCCTCCCCAACCTCCTATGTGCTGTGACCTGCGTGTTTGTGTGGCAGTGTCCCCAATCCAGTGCCAGTCCCCTTTGAAATTCTCCCATACAGGTCCCCCAGGGGACAGGGAGCTCAGAGCAATAACCCCGCCCCCAACCCCTGCCCAGGAGGGGCCCCCTCCCCACTGGCTCCCCTTGAAATCCCACAGCCACTTCCAGAGTTTACTACAACAATAAAAGAACAAGAGTGTGAGCTGTGAGCTACCTGGCTGGCATTTTGGATGACCATGGGGCTCCAAATTGGGGGTGGGCACACCTCATATCCACTGTATGTATGGAGTCACTGTTACAAGTAAATGGGGACAAGATGGTTAAAGTACAGGTGCTTGTTGTCAAGCCTGATGACGGATGGACAACCAACTCCCACAGGTTGTCCTGACATGGCACCCATATGCACCTCACCCACAATATACTAACTAAAAATGTAAGACAAGTGAATAAATGGATGGACAGCAGAAAAGGAGCCAAGAGTCAGGGAGGTGACGTGGGTCAGACCCAGACATGGGGCCCCATTGCTTTCACGCACACAGACATCTCCTTAGATAATATATATTAAAAATAAACCTCCATTCAGGGTATAAAAACAGAGCAAAGGCACTTGGGGTGGGGGATGGAGGGTAACCCCCCATAGGCAATACTGAGATGGCCTGGAAAAGGGGATTATGGTGGTACTCTGGGGGTGAAGCCCTGAGCCCCCGAAGCAAAGGCAGGAGGGAGAAAGGCAGAGGCCAGTGTGGGAGGCAGGGACTCCAGCAGGTCCCCTATCAAGTGTGGCCAGTCTCCCTCTCCTCAAGGCCTCTGGGGTATGAGACACTGTGGCAGCCGCAGGGGTGGGAGACCCTCGCATCCTCTCTTCATGAAAGGCCTGAGGGTTATAAGAGGCAAACAAGAAGAGATGGAGGAAAGGGGTTGAGAAAGTAGTGGAAGGGAGGGATGGACCGAGGCAGATGGGACAGTGGGACAGGGTATCCTGCCTCCCTCCAGCGCCTCAGAACAGCACCCTGGCCCCAGTTCCCAACTCACTTGTCTGAACAGAGCGCTCAGGTACAGCCAGGCTAGGTGACAGAGTTCCAAGCTGAGATAGGAGGGGTCTCAGGCGACAAAATTCTTCCTCTAACTCCTGGAGAGGACCATAGATGAGGAATGCCTTTCCTTCACAGCCTGCCCCAAGTCCCCTGGCCCCAAGCATACCTCCAGCTGCTTGACAACCTCCTCTAGGCTGAGCAAGTTATCCTGAATCTCCTGAATCTGTGCTGGGCCTGGGGGACCACCACCAGGCACCCCATCCCCATCCTGGGGAGGCCCCAGTCCACCGTCTTCTTCAGCAGGCAACAGGAGCTGTTTCAGAGACAGCACTGGCCAAGGCAAAGGGGAACAGGGTCATGGAGGCAGAGGGCTTGGGATTCTGGATGTGTGTAGAAAACTGGAGATAAGGGCCAGCTGGGAACTGAGGGATGGGGGTAGATATTCAGAAGGGTTAGGATGGGGCAGGGGACCTGAGGTTGGAGAAACTGAACTCAGCATCCAGGGTGGGAGAGTAGCTGAAGAAGAAAGATCAACACGGGCCACCCAGGATGGTGTGGGCAGGGCAGAGTTTCTTGATTCATAGACATAGAGAAATCAGAAAGATGGAGCCTTTCTCTAGTTCAAATTGAGTCACCGTTCAGCTAGCTCCTGGACCTGGAGGGTGCAGAGTTGGCCTACCTTTCTGCAGGGCTGTGGCAGCAAGCTGGCCCTCTGGGCCTGGTCTGCAGAAGGGCAGGAGATCACTGAGAATGCGCTCTGTCCGGGCTGGGGAGGCAGACAAAGAGGGAGGCTCAGATCCTACCTGGTTTCCAGTGACCTCCCCCAGTCAGACCTTTGGACTTACCGTCAGCTGGAGGCATCTCTCGGCCTCCAGTGCCATTCTCTGAGCTGCTGAGCAGGGGTTCTCGGGTGCTAGGGAGGGAAGTGATGGGTGATCAACCCCACCTCCTGGTCCCCAGGGAGTGGCAGGGGTTGGGGAACAAATAGCTGGAGGAGGCCTGAATAATAGGAGACAGAGGCCTAGAGACAGGAGGCAGGCCATGATGGAGTCAGCACACACATACATGTATACATGCTTATGCACAGAGACAGGGCTGGGGCTCAAGTTCAGCAGATGCACAGGGACATGGTCTCCATTCTCTGGTTCTCTAGCTCTCCTTACCTGCTTGGACTGGGCCGGGGTTTGGGGCGGGAGGCAGGGGCAGGGACCTTTAGGGATCCGGCAGTCTCAGTGATGAGAGTACACCAGCTGGGGAGACAGGCCAAGACCAGAGGCATTCAGTATACCTGAACCCTGCGCGGGACACACACCTTCACACCATCCCTGAGGACTCTCACTTCTTGCGCTCTGACGATGTTTGTGCCACCAGCTCATATATTTGGGCCTCCTGATCCCAGGTAAAAATGACGTAGAAAGCTTTGTGATCTGCATAGGGAGGGGAGAGACAGGGCCTGGTGTTGAGGTTCCCAGTATGGACCCCTCTTGGGGTACTGTCTACTTCTTTTTCCTTAGGCAATATAGTTCCCAGTCACTCTCCTGCTAATACCAAGATCTTCCTCCACGGCCCATCACACCAGGCTGGAGTGCCTAGGCAGCTGTAACCTGCAGAGATCCCTTCCCCAGCTCCACCCACCATTAGTGGCACTAGCACAACTTCCCAGCAATGCTTGCCAAGCTCTCTGCCCTGAGTTTCACCTTATGTCCCAAGTACATGTCAGTGTTGTGAAAACTCTCCATGAGGCAGACTATGCTTCTCTGTAAATATAGGCAGTTCCCTCTATTTTTATTTATTTTTAGTTTCTTTCTTCCTTTTCCGTGTAGTCCTGGCTATCCTTGAACTCACTCTATAGACCAGGCTGGCCTTGAACTCAGAAATCTGTCTGCCTCTGCTTCCCGAGTGCTGGGATTAAAGCCGTGCACCAACAAGCCTGGCTCTATTTTTAGTAGGTAGATTTTAAATTCAAGCTACCATGTCTGCCACTCTTACTTAGTCCCACCCATTTCTGCCTCATGTAGACCTTTCTCAGTCTCTGGCCCATTCCTTAACTTGCACTCCCTACTTCATGGGGCATCTCCACTCAGACAACCTGCCCCAGCTTACCAGTGGCCACCTCTCGGGTCATGGCAGAGGTGAGCCGGAGCACAGGCCGCAGCATGGTCTTGCCATCAGGTGTGGGTGTAAGCGTCCGGCTGTGTGATTTGAGCAGCAGCTTCTCATCCTGGCGCTGAAGCAGCAGTAGCAGGTCGTCCAGCAATAGCACGTGGACCTCTTTGGGTGAGGCACCAGGATCACACCTGACCTCTATGACCACCAACCCCACCCCTCCTTCCTCTGGCTGGAGGGAGCACTCACCTATAGCCTTGTCTTTGGTTACCCGCCATGTCAGTGGACCTTCATGGACCAACTTCTTCTTAGTAATGTCCAGGTTCTAAGGCGGGAAGGAGCCATGGTAGGTTAAGTGGCAGGAGGGAATACAGAAGGGAGAGGAAGGCAGCAAACAGAACAGCCAAAGACCAGTGAGTGATGTCAGGGGTCACCATGGTCAGCTAAGTGGCAGGAGAGAAGAGAAGGGAGGGCAAGGTAGCAGGCAGAACAGCCAAGGATCAGGGGGTGAAATCAGGGTCACCGTGGACACACATCTGGGAAGGAGGTGGGGATAGAGGTTCCCTGGGTGCATTCTCAGCTGCACTATATACAGAAACCCGTGGGCAGCAGGGCCAAGTGAGCTGAGGGGAGGCAAAGGCCACTGGGTTCACCTTGAATTCGCTCAGCATAGGGTCACTGCTCTGTCGTAGGTGAGTCAAGTCCAGGCGCCGCTGGTAATCCTTGAGTCTCTAGAGCAGAGAAAGGAAGGGTTCCAGGGGGCTAAACCAGGCACAGACCCTGCCCTCAGTGACTCCAAGGTGGGTGAGTAAGCAACGAAGCAAGGCCAACTTCCGAGGGACAAGCTGAGGTCCAGATCAGTCTCAAGCAATCCCAAGAGGAAGACACTAAGGGATAAATGACCCTTGAACACTGACCCCAAGGGAGCAAAGACTATGTCTGATCTCTGAGCAAGGTGAAAGTATGTCCCTCGCCATGCCCGGGCTCACCAGCAGATCCTCCATGTCACGAACGGCTTGGTTGACATGGTGCAGAATCTCCCGGCAGCACTCTGCTGCGCGCTCCACTTTCTCCCGTTCTGCAGGCTCTTCTGCAGGCAAGGCCAGAGGTGTAAACCCCAACCGTGTCATGTCCTGGCTCAGTGGCCATGGTCAGAGAAAGGACTGGAGGGTACCTGTGTTCTGCCCGATGCTCTGCAGCAGCAGTGGGTACTTGGTCAGCCGCTGCATCTCAGTGGGGATCATGTCCTTTAACTGCAGCCGTCTGCACCGAGGGCGGCTCTCAGCTTCCTGGGGAGCGAACAGCACTGAGGTGGCCCAGGGCCGTGCCTTTCTCTCCTAAGACCCCAGAGTTCAGCTCTAGCCCTCCTCCCTCACACGCAGAATACCATGATGCTTATGTGATGCATCTTGATCAAACCTGGGGCCTGTGTCCCACCTCACCTGCACAAAGGCACAGAACCGAGGCTCCTTGCGCTGTTTGACCTTGAGCTGCTCTAAGGCGAATGACTGGCGGCTGCAGAAGCGGGAGGAAATCTTCTGGAACCATGAGCCCTCAGCACCATCGAACTGCAGGAAGATTCAGGCGAGGGAAGGTCTCGGGGGGGCTGTCATAACAGTCTTGTAGAGTGATGGAAGCTAAAGTGGGACAGGCCTGGGGCCCAGATGGTTGGGGGATGTGAGGAGACTAAGAGGCAGTGTCTGGGGCCATGCACGGGCACCCTCACCCGGGCCAGCAGCACATCGCCAATCTCCTCAATAAGGTAGCCACTCTCTTGTCTCCGCTTCATCAAGCGATCGAGGAACAGGGCTGTGGGAGACACAGGAGGTGCTTGGTTGGCGCTTAGGAGACTGAAATGCCTGCTTGGAGCTGCTGGCTCAGGCTGCAGCTCTGTGTCTGACTCTTGGGGCTGGTGAGCTGGCATACACATGTCATGTGCATGTGTGCACCTCTGGGGTATGTGCTGTGGGGGTCAGAAGTGTATATGATCCCTAGGAGTAGTCCAGAGACTGACTGTGGCAGGAGGAGGCCCAGAAGAGGGAGCTGATGGAGGATGTGGATGGGGAGGGGTTGTGGCTGGCACTCACAGTGCACCTCAATGAGTTCATCCAAGCTGGGGAAGATGTTCTGCAGTTCCTCCAGAGGGAAGAAGCCCCCGTCTGCCATGGGCTGGTAGAAGAGGTCATGGAGTACCCGCAGCATGCGCACGTGAGCTGCCTCGGTCACCAGCAGCTCTGTGGGCCCAAAACCAGGAAGCATCACTAGGGAGGACACAAACTCTAGGGGAAGATTCGAAGGCAGGCTGGGAGAATGGGGAAATTGAGGAAGGATCCTGAGAAGTTGGTGAGGTCATAATATACTCTGGATAGTCATTACTGCCTCACGTAGCCACTGAGGACAGACAGACAGACACACACACACACACACACATACAGACACTTAGTTATCTACCTATTGACAAGGACTCTCATGTTGTACAGATTGGCCTGGAACTTAAGTACCTTCTACCTCAGCCGCCCAGGTGTTGGGAGTAAGATGTCTGGCATCACACAATGATTCCTCTAATACAGGTTGGTAGCTTCAGGTCCAGGGCGTTCCTCCACAACCAACCAGCCACTGGGTACCTCAGTGAGTTTCAGGGGCACACAAGTCTGCTGAGACTAAATGCACTCTGTGTGTGTGTGTGTGTGTGTGCGCGCGCGTGTGTGCGTGTGTATGAGAGAGACAGTGTGTATAAGAGAAGTGTGTTGGGAGAGACAGAGTGTGTATGTGTGTGAGTGAGAGAAGTCAGAGTGTGTGTGTGAGAGAGAGTGACAGAGTGTGTATGTGTGTGTAAGAGAAGAAAGTGTATGTGAGGGAGACAGTGTGTGTAAGAGAAGTGTGTTGTGAGAGAGACAGAATGTGTATGTGTGAGTGTGAGTGTGTGTGTAAGAGAAGAGAGTATGTGAGAGAGAGACAGACCAGTGTGTGTGTATGTGGTGTGTGTATATGTGTGAGAGAGACAGGCAGACAGAAGTTGTGTGTGTGTGTGGGTGTTTCCTGAAGCCTGGTCTGGTCTTGCACTGGCTTTGCAGCTGAGGATTACCTAGAAATCCTGGCCCTCCTACCTCCAGCTCTCAAGTGCTGCAAGTGCAGCGTGCGTCCCCATCTCACTGCCCTGAACACTATTCCTGGTAAGAGGCAGCCGTGTAAGCTAATGGGGGATCACTAGCCACATGCTGCTATTTCCACTGTGGCTACCAAAATGTAAATGAAACACAGAGCACAATCCTCGGCTGTGGCCACCACACTTTGAGAGCTCCACAGCCAAGCCAGGATTAATGGTGCAGTCCTGTAGGCCCAGCTACTCAGGAGCCTGAGAGAAAAGCATCTTGAGTTCCAGGTCAACCTGGGCTACAGGGTGAGACCCTGTCTCACAAAACAAAAGCCAGAGTCAGGCCTGGTGGCACCCAACTGTAATTCCGGCACTTAGGAGGCTGAGACAGGAGAATCAGGAGTTCAAGGACACCCTGAGCTACACAAGAAGTTGGAAACCAGCCTGTAGCTGAGAGGTTGGAGCAATGGCTCAAAAGCTGAGCGTACTGGCTCCTCTTGCAGGCTTCTAGCCCTCACACGGCCGCTCACAACCATCTGTAACTAAAGCCCCAGGGAATCGAGGACACCACGCACCCCATGCAGACAAAATACCCATACAGACAAAAATAAGCAAATTAAGTCAAATACAAATGAAAAAGTTGAAAATGGCTGGGCATGGTGGCACACCCCTTTAATCCAGCATTCAGGAGGCAGAGGCAGAGGCAGGTGGATCTCTGTGTGTTCAAGGCTCCACAAAGCCAACTCCAGGACAGTCAGAGCTATACAGAGAATCCCTATCTCAAAGAAACAAACTGAAACTGAAATGCCTAAGAGAAGCAGAGCAGCTTCATATTGTTTCTGGCTCCTTTTTCCTTTTTTTTTTTTTGTTTTTTTGTTTTTTTAAGAGACAGAATCTCTTGATGTAGTCCTGGAACTTGCTATGTAGTCTAATCTAGCCTGGAACTTATAGAGATTTGCCTGCTACTGCCTCCCAAGGGCTAAGATTGAAGTGAATATCCTTATTTTGAAAAATCACATTTACACATACATACACAGTATATGTGTGCAAACGCATGCATATACATATACATACCATGGCACCCATGTGGAGGCCAGAGGACAACCTGTGGAGGTGGCTCTCTCCCAGCATGTGGGTGGGTCCTGGTGCCTTTTATCCACTAAGCCACCTCAAGGGCCCTGGCCTTGAACCTCTGATTGTCTTTCCCTTTGGCCTCCTGATCCTCCCCAGGCCATCCCCAGGGATGACAGTGGTTGTGCCTAGCTCCTGATATTAGCACTGCTGCACCATCTTTGGAAGCATGGCTCTGCCAGCGGCCCTGGCTTTCCTGCGTCTCTTCTGCAACTGTGTATCCAGCTGTCCTCTGTTGGGATGCCGCGGCTCTCATGCTCCCGTCTCTGCCTCAGCCAGCATGGCATCCTTGCTGCTGTAGGACTCAGAGTGAAACTTACCGCTGATGACCTCTTGCCGCTTCACTTGGCTTTTGGGCAGGTTCAGCAGGGTATCTGGGGGCACGAGTTCCCTCCAGCCGGGAGGTTCCTCTGGTTCCAGTTCCAGGCCTGACCGTCCTGGCTCCCCATCATCTCCAGGCTCAGGGCTGTGGACAGAAGCCTTGTTAGGTCCCAGCCTGAAGCACCCCAGGGAGCTCTCGCTCCTTAGTTACAACCCCTCAGTGTCCTCGACATTTGATGCCTCTAGGTGACCTATGACACAAACCAATCAATCCCCAGATCTCTAGACAGCAGAGTCCCACCTCCCAACTCTTCAGTGGCCTGTACTGTCCATAACTGGCCCTCAGCAACCTAAGTCATTGGCTGGCTATTTCCTTGAGAGTCTACCATCAACCCACTGCCTCCCGACTATCTAGGCTTCCTCAGTTAAGAAGGGGGAAGTGACGTACGTGGCTCGTCGGGTAGGGCCAAGCACGGCCGTGGCGGAGCTGGGGTCCATGTCCACGTCGCTCCGGGAGCGGCCCCCACCCCGGCCCTTAGCCCCGAGGCTGCCCCGGGAAGGCCGGCGGCGGTCACTCACCCGCAGGCTCTCTGAGCGCCCCAAACGCCCTGATAGCCTGGACCCCGAGGTCAAGGACAGAGTCAGGCAGAGGCCAGGGCAGAAACAAGGAGAGACCAGGACAGGAACAGGACAGACCAGGACAGGGACAGGACAGACCAGGACAGGGACAGGACAGACCAGGACACAGACAGGGACAGGGAGACCAGGACAGAGACAGGAATAGGGACAGGGGTGACCAGAACAAGGACAGGGGAGACCAAGACAGGGACAGGAACAAGGGAGACCAGGACAGAGACAGAGGGCAGGGGAGATCAGGACACAGACAGGGGGCAGAGGAGATCAGGACACAGACAGGGGGCAGGGGAGACCAGGACACAGACAGGGACAGGAGAGACCAGAACAGAGACAGGGGGCAGGGGAGACCAGGACAGAAACAGAGACAGGGGAGACCAGGACAGGGATAAAACAAGCAACAGAAGAGAGAAGAGAGTCAGAAGTCATGGGACTTGGGGAAGTACCTGGGGGTGGGAGTGGCCAGGAAGGGTAATGAAACTTGGGGGGGGAGGGATGGAAGCCAACTGTGGCCCACAGGACTGACCCCCTCCCTTCCCTGAGGTCGAAGTGGGGAAGAGGGACAAGGAGAAAGGAGTTCCATACTTAGCTCAATCGGGAAGGTGACATACCTACCCACCCCTCCCCTCACAGTGGGTGAAGGGGAGGAGGTGGCCATGGGTAGGGGGAGGGGCTGGGAGAGATGGGGGAGGGCTGGTCCTCCCCCCACCCAGGGCCCAGGCACCCACCTCTTCCACCTTCTGGGGAGAGAGGGCACAGGGTCAGAGGTGGACCAGGTGTGCCCCAAACTAGCTCCCTAGCCCCACCAAGGGGTCCCCAAAGCAGCAGCACAAGGACGGGCAGGGGGCAGAGCCTGCCCCCCAACTGTGAGGGGGACAAGGCCCCCAGAACACAGCATGGAGCACAAAGGGGCAAGGGACACCAGGAGCAGGGCCATGAGGGAGGCAGAGCTTACTGAGAAGAGGGGGAGGATGGAGAATGAACAGGTGAGGGAAGCTGAGTGGGGAGGGAGAGAGGAGGGGAAGAAAACCTGGCCAGAGGGAAGGCCACAAGAGAAGGGGAAGAAGAGAAAGAGAAAGAAAGAGAAAAGCTAAAGAAAAAGAGAAAGAGAAGAAAAAGAGAAAATAAAGAAAAAGAAAGAGAAGAGAAAGAGAAAATAAAGAAAAAGAGAAAGAGAGAGGAACATAGAACAAGGGAGAAGGAGAAGGGGAAAGGAAGGGAGGAGAAAGCAAGGATGGAAGGAAGGCCCAGAGGCAGGCAGGCAGATGAGGGGCCAGCAGGCGCAAAGTGCAGCAGCAATCCCAGGCACCCGCCCTGGTCCCACTATGCTGTCCCTGCCCTGCCCAGGCCCTCCCAGCACCACAGGCGGACACCTCTCTGTCTCTGCATTCTCCTCCGTGCTCTCTGGGGCTGCCAGGGGCTCCAGGCTTGTAGGGCCTTGTGGGAGTGTGTCCCCCAGCTCCTGGGGGGTATCCCCACCTGTGGGTAGAGGAGAAACGGCTGGCTGGAAGGCCTCTGACTGGCGAGGTCTACCCTGACTGTGCACTGGGATAGCCCTTCCCAGGAGACAGTCTGATTGCAGGGCTAGGAAGGATAAGGTTCATTGGCACAGCACTTGGCTAGGACCCACCAGTGAGGGTTAGGGCTGCGGATCAGTGGCAGAGGGCTTGCCTAGCAGGAGTAAGGGAAAAGTTTCAATCCCCAGTGCTGAAAATCCCCAAAACAACAAAACAAGAAACCTAGTTTGGGGTGAGGAGACACGTGCTGAGACAGAGATCAGAACCCAAGAAGAAAGCTGTGGAAAGGGTAAACTGAGGTGTGGGAAACCACTACTCCTGACCAGGAGCTGGAAAAAGATGTTACAAAGGAGATTCCCAAGAGGACAGCGGCTTCCATCTGAGTGAGGGCTGAGGGGCTGGTGCCATTCCTGTCCCGACTCTGAAGTGCTCACCAGGTTCCCGGTGGTCGGGGCTGTCCACTGACAGAGGGTGCAGAGAGACTCCTAGGCTGTCCTGCCCAGGAGTCCCAACAGTCCTGTCCCGAGAAGGCATACCCAGGCCTCCCTTCCGATCTGTAGGGCCTGGCTTCTCACCTGGGAAGACAGCAAGGAAGAAGGGGAAATTAAAAAAAAAAAAAAAAAATAGAAGCTTCAAATCCCATCTGCTACCATACCCCAGGGGAACCAAGACACTGTGTTCATAGCCTTCTTAATCACAGGAGACCCTCCTTTCTTGCTCAAGGTTCAGGGACTCCCTACAAACAATCTTCTCCCTCAGACACAGAGGTCTAGACCCCAGCCCTCCTCCCTCAGACCCAGGGATCCAGGCCCAGCCTCCTCCCTCAGACCCAGGGGTCTGGGCCCCAATCTCCTCCCTCAGGCACAGGGGTCCAGGCCAAAACCTCCTCCCTCAGATCTAGGATGGATACCCTAGCTACGAGTCCATTACCATCAACCTCGACCTTTAGATGTCGAAAATCTGGAGCTGAAACAAAAGAGTGGGACAGTGAGCTGGAATGGCTTGGACCAACAGGCAAGGCTTAGGCTAGCCCTCTTACCAGCTGGAATGGCCTGGGCCAACAGGGCAGGCAAGGCTTAGGCTAGCCCTCTTACCAGCTGGAATGGCCGGGGCCAACAGGGCAGGCAAGGCTTAGGCTAGCCCTCTTACCAGCTGGAATGGCCGGGGCCAACAGGGCAGGCAAGGCTTAGGCTAGCCCTCTTACCAGCTGGAATGGCCGGGGCCAACAGGGCAGGCAAGGCTTAGGCTAGCCCTCTTACCAGCTGGAATGGCCGGGGCCAACAGGGCAGGCAAGGCTTAGGCTAGCCCTCTTACCAGGTGGCTCTCCCCGGTTCCAACGAGCAGGATCTAGGATACTGCTCAGCCCTTTCTTTGTCTTGGGGGGTTCGTCTGACCGCCGATTGCCCATCACCTGTGGGAAGAGGAGGAAAGGGAAGGCTAATATTTCCAAAATGATACAAAGCAGAAAAGGACTCCAGGTGTTCAGTCTCTAGGCTTGCCCAGGGGCAACTCAAAGAGGACAGGGCCAGACTTGACCTCAGCACCTTTTTCCGGAAGAAGTTCCTCCCTGACTTCTTGTCCCCACTCTTGGTCCGAACTCCAAGGTGGCGCATATACAGGCTGATGGCAGTGACTACAGCGGCACTGAGGGGGAGACAGTGAGGTGAGGCCCCAGTTACAGATAGACAGGAGCACACTAGTCTTCAGAGACAAAGACACAGTACCCCACAACCCCTTAGCCACTTCCTGTGGTTAGAGGAAATGGGTGGCTTCCAAAGCCAGGAGCGAGGGTGGTGCTCCAGGGAGCACAGCTTCCCACAGCCCAGACCATCCACCATTCTCTCCCAACACTCTCCATGGCCATCACCTCTTTTCTTCATCTGTAGAGATGGTATGTCTGCAAAGAGAAGAAACTTACAATAAAACCATGAA
Organism: Dicrostonyx torquatus; assembly: GCA_028555095.1. Classification (NCBI taxonomy): domain Eukaryota; kingdom Metazoa; phylum Chordata; class Mammalia; order Rodentia; family Cricetidae; genus Dicrostonyx; species Dicrostonyx torquatus. The sequence goes on along the minus strand of JAQHUG010000527.1, from coordinate 152,954 downwards.
GCCTGGCTTCCTTGTGCAGCAGGGCACACTTCCGGGATGCTATCTCTTTAATAAACAGGGTGAGGAGAAGGGAAAGTGGCTTAGGAGGGCCTTGGAAGGTCCATTCCAGAGGACAAATGCTAGGCCTGAACATGTGACCATGGACAAGACCCAGAAACTTCAATAGAACCCCAAAGTTCTAAGAGTTAGGCTGAGTGACACCTCTATTCTTGTGGTGCAAATATAGAAACACTAGGCTGACAGCTAGGGAGCTGCACGTGGGACGGGAACCCTCAGCCACTCACTGCATCTCTTCCAGGTGGGAGAGCAGCCGTTCTGCGACATGCCGCTCCCGGGCCTCGTAGTTGCTTCGATCTTTCCCGATCCACGGTTCCAGCAGGCTCAGCTCCTGTTCCCAGGGTGTCATGCCCATGAGCCGCTTGGAGCGGAAGTCCTCCAGCTGACGGCTCACGGCTGCCTGCTGGCTCTGCACCACTTCTTGCATGAACCGCCTCTGGACATCCTCAGAGATGAGGTCAGGCCGCGTGCGGTCTACAGACACGGATGCAAGGACTAGTGTTCATGTTCAAGGAGGCCTGTCCCCACCCGCCCGCGGATTCCAATGCTTCCCCGGGCTGCCGCCACCAGGAACAGATGCAGGAATCATGGCTTCCATCCCAGGACTCTCCTCCCTTAGCCCCAGACCCCTCCTCTCCTTACCAAGTTCAAAAGCCACATTGGGAGGGACTGGCACCCGCAGAACCTGCTCAGAGGAGACAGGAGTGAGTGGCAGGAGACACGCCTCCTGAGGCCTTGGTAGGAAGGGTCTGAGGGAAGACACTGGGGAGGGCCAGGGTGGCAGTCATCTCCACAGGTGGACACTGGGAGGCACACTGTAACTCCCCAGAGCTAAAAAGGGGTAAGGGATGGGTGGCAGGAGGTGTCTCTTACTGCAGTTTTCTCCAGGAAGCTGTGGTAGAAGTCGAGGAAGGCCTTCTTGGCTTCTTTGGGGCCCAGTGAGCTCAGCATGTCCGCATGTAGGCAACAGAGCTGGGGACACACAGAGTGTGACTCTTTCCTGGCCCCACCAATCACATGCCCTCTTTGGAGAGCCTAAGTGGTCTTCTGGCCACTGGGTGTCTGTGGGGTCCGAACATGACCTCCCCTGTGAAGTACACCCTGACTTCTCTACCCCAAACGCCCATCTCCCTTGCCAACTCCACAGCGTCGCTTTTCCTTTACAGTTCTTACTAGCCGGCTAGTCTGAGAATCTGCGGTACCCAGAGGCCATTCTGAGCCCTTCACACATTCAAGAACTCATCCCATCAGAGACCATTACTATCACACTTTGCAGGGAACACTGAACCAGGGACAGTGTGCACAACTATAATCCTATCACTTTCCAGGTAGAAGCAGGAGGATTGGGAGTTTAAGGTCATCCTTGAGCACACAGTGTGTGTGAGTCCAGGCTAGGCTATAGACTCTGCTGTTTCTAAAAAGCTGTGGGAAAATGGGAGTTCAAGCTGAGAGTGTTGGCACAGGCCTGAAATCCCAGCCTGGAGAGTTCAGGCAGGAAGACCAGGAGTTCAAGGTCTCTGTCTCAAAAAATAAACCACCACCACAAGGAAAGAGAGAAAACAATCTCAAAAGACAAGGTAAAGCCAGCATCACCTGCACACCCCAACGTTCTGGAAACAGAAGCAGGAGGACCACTGCAGATTTGAGGCCAGCCTGGGCTTGAGCAAACCAGAGGGACTACAAGAGGGCTCGGAAGCGAAACATGTGCAGGAACCATGGGCATCATGAGCACCCAAGTCTGCAGCTCTAGCTCCCATTAAAAACTAAGCCTGGCAGCCTGTGCCTGGAAACTCTGGGGGCGGGTACCTGGAGCTCATGGCTCGGTCAGATGACCTCCCTGATCATGAGACCCTGCCTTAAAAATAATGTAGCAAGCCAGGCGGTAGTGACACACGCAGCCTTTGGGAGGTAGAGGCAGGAGGATCTCTTTGAGTTTGAGGCCAGCCTGGTATACAGATCAAGTTCCAGGACAGAGAAACCCTGTCTTGAAAAAACAAAACAACAAAACACAAAACAAACAAACAAATAAAAATTAAGACTACAATTTAAAAAAGAGAAAGAACACGAAGTAGAGATATCAAGGAAAGACACTCAGTGTTGACCATTGGCCTCTACACATGACACACATAATGTACCCACATGAGCACATATATATATATCACATAATACATTAAAATATTAAAAGAAAAATAATGAGGGTTGGGATATAGCTCAGTGGTAGAGTACTTGCCTAGCATGGCTAAGACCTGGGTTCAGTACTTAATAACAAAAAAGATATAGGCCTGCTCAATGTCCCATGGCAAAGTTGGATTCAAAGACAGGCAGCTTGTCTCTGACTGTCTAGAAATACTGTGAGAAGTCTGGCTGGGGTGCAGAGTGGGTTCCGATTCCTGTGTGCTCAGACCAGGTGCAGTGCACAGTGAGAGCTGGACAGACAGACAGGTGGACAAGTGGGGCTCACTCATTCACACCAGGCATCTCCTGAGGTTGCCTGTGTGCCAACCTTGGAGGGGCGACCCTGGAAGTGCAGAGGGACTCTGCTGGTCCTGGCTCCCACTGCTGCTGCCTGGCAGGTAACATATATGCTTGAGGACTCACTCCAGTGCAGGCAGAACTTTTTATATTTATTGGTGTCAACAGATCTATGTCTATTCTCATCCCCACCCCCAAAAAATGGTGGGGTGCAGAAGCTGCATAAAGACAACTCTCACAAAGCCAGAAGCCATCTGGGTCACTTCAGTTTCCACATCAGTAGAACAGAGCAGTTAGCATGCTTTTCTGAAGGATGTAGGTGGGAAGATTGTATCAGTTTCTCAATTTTCTAAAGCATGGAAGCATGGTATCAGGACAACTAGCCCCACCCTTGCAGTTCATGTCTTTTTTCTTGAGACAAAGTCTCAAGTAGCCTAAGCTGGCCTTAGACTTGCTATGTAGCTAAGGATGACCTTGAACTTTTTTTTTTTAAAAAAAACTTTAAAAAAAACTTTATATATATATATAAAAATATATATATATATATATAAAACTTTATTTTATGCACAATGATATAATGATGTCAGATTCTCTGGAACTGGAGTTACAGACAGCAGCAAGCTGCCATGTGGGTGCTGGGAATTGAACCCAGGCCCTCTGGAAGGGCAGTCAGTGCTCTTAACCACTGAGCCATCTCGCCAGCCCCCAAACTTTTTTTTAAAAATAATTTATTTAATTTTATTTTATGTGTATTGGGGTGAGGGTGTCAGATTCCCTGGAACTGGAGTTGTAGACAGTTGTGAGCCACCATATGGCTGCTGGGAATTGAACTCAGGTCTTCTGGAAGAGCAGCCAGTGCTCTTAACCGCAGAGCTGTTTCTCTAGCCCAACCTTAAACTCTTGATCCTTCTGCCTTCTCTTGCTGAGAGCTGGGATTACAGGCCTGGGTTACTATGTTTGTTTTATGTGATGCTGAGGCTCAAACCCAGGGCTTTGTGTCTGCTACCCATGTATTCTACCAACTGAGTTACATCCAGCATGCCCTTCTCTCTTCATCTCTGGGTGTTCCAGCCCTTGATTTCTTTTAGTCTCTTAGTTTTCTAGGGGATTCAAGGTGTATCTTCATGTAGTGCAGTTCCTGGGTCACCTCCTGGTAAGTGGCTTGTGCTGGGTGCTACTGAGTCTTCTTGGGAAAGGATCTAACCTCTCCCACCCACCCCCACCAGTGCTGTAGCTTCTTGCTAAATCAGGGGGCTGAAGTTTTCCACTCTATAGGTGTTTCTGAACCACATGGTTCTATATCTGCATCTCCCAGTATCTTCTGCCCAGCTCTGAGAGTTTCTTTTATTTGAAACCAGGTCTTGCCTCAGTTGACCATGAAGGTGTGGCAATCCTCCTGCCTCAGTTTTCCACATGCTAGGATCACAGGTGTCAGGCTAAGCTCAGGAAGTTTCTAGGTTAGCGACCACATGGGTATCTGATCAAGGTCTGTGGTGCCCTCCAGGTCTGAGTTGGCTAAGGGCACCAAATTCTGAATGCCTAACTAGTGACACCAGTTGAAAAAGCCTTGCTGGGTGCCCCTCCGAGTCCCCCTTGGTGAGCAGCAAGGTTACCAGTTGGAGATGCTGTCACAGGCCTGGAAGAGGACTGAACATAGTTTCTGCCAGGATACTGGGTTCCACTGACTTCTAGTATATGTACTTAGGCCTTGGTTCACTGCTTTCTGAGGCTCATGGGGGCATCTGCAAGCCTGTCTAGATCACATGCCTGCTTTCTCCATCTTGTCTGCAATCCTATTTCTCAAACTCATGTTGTGTTCTGGATTTTCCGGAGTCTCTTGGCTGATCCTCACTAGTCTAGTCAGCTCTCTGAAAGTCTGATCTGCTCAACCTCATTCCTCCTCTGTCCTCATACTCCCTCCTGCATCCTTACCAGAGGTCCTGGCTCAAACTGCAGGGCCACATGCTGCAGGAGGGCCATGAGATGGGCCGGGCGTCGCTTTACCTGCTCCAGGCTCTGGAACTGGCTGTTTTGGTCTTCTGAGTTCTGGAGGGTGGAGACAAGGGAGCTGAGTGTCACAGGGAAAGAAGAGGCATCTCAGGCTTGCCCTAGCCAGTCCCTGGCACTTCTCAATGGCTCCAAGACAGGGAAGATCCTGGGAAGCGTGGGTGGATATGTCTACGTTACAACCCTGACAGTAAGGGCAGGTAGCTGGGAAGAAGGGATGGGAGTCATACTGGGGGGGTTAGTGATAAGTTGGGGCTAGGGGAGTAAGGGTGGGAGTTGGGAGATAAGGAAGGTATTAGAAAGATGACAGAATGACAGGCGAACCAAGAGTGGACACATCAAAGGATGGAGAACTATTCCACCCTATCCTGCTCACCGCCTCTAGCTCATTCTCAAAGTCCTCATCCTCAGCTCCAATGATGCTGACAGGCATCACGCCAGGCCGGGGAGGCCCTGGGGCCTGCAAGGGGAGACAGGACTTCAATCCATAGGGCTCCCCACCTCACAGAGCACCAGAGTCCCCTCACTTTAGATCAGCTCTCCTCTGGGCACTGCACTCACCGCCCCTCCAGGAGCAGCGACTTCTCCCATCTCCAGGACTCCTCCACAGGGCTGCAAGAGGAGGAGCAGCGGTTAGGGGGCTGGCTGGAGGAAGTGCCTGAGGCTGTGCAGTTACTCACTGATTCCTGGCCCAGGTGTGGAAGGTGAGTAAACACCACCCCCCCCCCCAGCCGCCTTAGCTCAATGGAGCCTCTGTGTGACCACAAAGAGCCCTTCACAGGCCAGTAGAAGCAGGGAAACCGAAGGCACAGAGTGCCGTGGGGGCGGGTGCTAGAGCCCAGACCATGGGTCCATGGGTGGGCTGGGCGGCTGTGGGTAAAAGCCACCAATTTGGTTCACTAAAGAAGGAAGAACCAGCGACCCAGCAGGCTGGCTAGTCCCTAAAGGGGCAGGACTTTGAAACAAGCAAAATTAATGGGAAGGTCCTTAAAGAGAGTGTAAGAAAAGTAAGTCGGGGCAGGGCGGGGAGGGGAGGCTATCCTCTGATCTGTGGCAGGCCTGAGCCAGGATATTGCCTCTGAACCCACCAGCCCCATTTCCTGTGACAGGAAGTGACAACGGTGAACCCCCAACCTCCAACACCCTCTACACAAGAAAACAAAACTGAGCCCTTTTCTGTAAGGCCCCTTGAGCTCTTGGAGCACAGCAGTTCCCAGCTTTCACAGCTATTGTCCCAGAGAAAAGATGGGAGGTGAGCCCCAACAGCCCACTCTCAGGTGGGTACCCTCCCTTCAATCTAATGTGGTAGTGGCTCCCTGGAGAGTCCCTGTCACCACCCCTCCTCCCAGACCTGTCCCCTCCTTCCCATTTCTGCCTGCCTCTCCTCTGGCTCCCTATGTCTCCTCCCCCATCTTAGTACAGCTGTCCTTCCACAGCTGGTGTTGGTCCAGCTCCAGCCCCACACTGTGGTGTCTCATCTTTCTCCATCCCTTGTCTGCCCCATCTCGGTTTGTCTTTTCCATCTTCTCCCTGGGTCCTTCCAGCAGTATCTTCTAGGCCCTAACTGGTCTGACTAGTGCTGTGTGGATCGGTGTTAGGGAAGGAACTGTGGAAAGAGGGGTGGGGTGGACCAGTGGGGGGCGGTTCCCCACACCCCAAGCTATTTATAACTCTGGCTGCCTGAGACCCGCCCTTCTCCCTCTTCCACGAGCCTCCTCCCTAGCACTCAATAAGCCATAGCTGTGATTCTAGTTTCTGAACAGTGATGCTTCTTGGAGTGCCCAGGAGTAGTCCTTGGGGGTTCGCCCAAGCAGGCATCATTTGTATCCTTTCTCAGAAACTGTATCTGTCTACCTTAAAAGCTTGGCTAATTATAAGATTTGAACATTGTTGAGTGTTAAATAAATAAATTTGCAAACCAAGATAGCAAATTAATAGTAATTATTATGAGAGCTAAACTCATCTGACATTTAAGAGTTGTTCCAGGCATATATTGATTATTTATTTATTCATTCATTCATTCATTCATTCAGACAGGATTCCTCTGTAGTTTTGGAGACTGTCCTGGAACTCACTCCGTAGACCAGGCTGGCCTTGAACTCGCAGAGCTCCACCTGCCTCTGTCTCCCGAGTGCTGGGATTAAAGGTGTGCACCACCACTGCCTGGCGTTCCAGGCATATATTAACTCAGTTTTGTTTTCTTTTTTCAAGACGGGGGGGGGGATCTTACTCTGAAGACTGGCCTCAAACTTGAGGCCATCCTCCTGTCTTGGTCTCTCAATTTCTGGTATTATAGGTGTGAAGCACTGTGTCCCCAACTACCTCCCCAACTACAAGCATCCCATGCTATGCTCACCCCTCTGAGAAACTGTGATGGATTCCAAGACCATCCTTGCCAGCCAGACCTTCTAGGCCACAGACCTGGAACTCCCACACTTAGCAGTAAATATCTTCAACTGAGAGATCCCAAAGGGCCAAGGAGAATTTTAGTGTATAGCTCCTTGAGTTCTACCTCCAGCAGCACCAAACAGAGCAACCAAATCAACCAAAGAGAACAAACCCATTTCTCTTAGACCTTCACTCATGTTCTCACTCTTCCTTCCTTTTCTGAGACAGTTTCTCTGTGTAACAAACAAGCCTCTAACTCAGAGATCTACCTGTCTCTGCCACCCCAGTGCTGGGATCAAAGATGTGTGCCTGTGTGCCACCACACCCGGCTCTCACATGTGTCTTTCAAATGACCCCTTGCATCTCCCCCAAAAAAAGAGAAGCCAAGGAAGGCACACAGTTTGAACAAATGTCCACTGCTAGACCTGATTCCCACATAGCTAACACGCGTTATCTCCGTGTTCCTCATCACAATAGCATGGACTAGCTGACATCTGAGGTTTCTCAGTGTGTGACAGACACAGCAGCGCTGGCACACACACACCTCGGTTCCACGCAGGGATCAGGCTCTGTCGACAGGTGCTCATGCGTTTAATCTTACTGACCCAATAAGGGCAGCATTATTCTGATTTGTTTTATCTGGGCTCACTATTATTCTTATTGCCATTTTACAGAGGTGGAAATTGAAGCATGGCATTCTTATAAGGAAAAGAGTCAGGATTTAGATTCAGGCAGTCTGGCTTCACATTTTAAACATTTAGCACATTATACAGCTTGTTTTGTTTTGTTTTTCCGAGACAGGTTTCTCTGTGTAGCTTTGGAGCCTGTTCTGGAACTCACTCTGTAGACCAGGCTGGTCTCTAACTCACAGAGATCCGCTTGCCTCTGCCTCCCTAGTGCTGGGATTAAAGGTGTGTGCCACCATCTCCTGGCTACACTGTACCGCTTTGAGGCACCCCTGCCCTGAAACACAAACACATCAACCTTAGGACGCTAAAATCTGCATCAATGCCCTGAGACACATCAGGTCTAATGGTGCCTGGGGAAGTCATGTGGCTGCTGTGGCCTCAGCATTCACCCAGGATGGACCCAGCAGCTCCAGAAGCCTGGTCTCAGAGAGGGAGGGTTTGAAAATTAGGATACAGGTAAAACGGCAAAATGAGACAACTGACAAAGTCTCCTTTGTCCGGCAGATGGAGCACTTTGCACTTAGGGCTGGTGCGGGGGGAGGGGGTAAGGGCAGGTTTAGGTTTATGCAGTGGGGGTCTTGGAGAAGTAAGAACATAAGGGCGCCTGGGTTTTAAGGGCTCAGGGTCCCCAAGTCTTTTGGATTGTTCAGGTCTCCAAGAACCTCTAGGAAGAACCTAAATGAGACCTCTGGAATGTATATGACCCAAGAATCTATTTGCTAGAGTGGGCCTCAAGAAACCAGATAGATGATTTTAAAGGTTTATGGGACCTCGATAGGGGTGTGTGCTGAGTTCTGTAGGGCCCTGCTTTGATCTAGGAGAAGCCCGTGTTTAATAAAAGTCGGGTTTCCGTGAAAGGCTTCCTGAAACCTGGAAAGTATGTAAGATCTTATAACCTATGTAACGTGGCGGTCTTCACGAGCCTTAAATCTTACACCGGACGTTGCTAATTTACACGGGCGCTCAGTACTACAGAGATTGTGGCAGAACGGCAGGGAAGACGTGGAGGGTCAGGTTTGACGGCAGCCAAGGCTGCGGATCTCACCTGTCGGATGGGATGAGAAGCCACTGCAGCCTCCGGAACCGAAGCCTCCGCGCCTGAACTCAAGGTTCCCCCACCCGCGCCGCAAAGTCGCTCTAGCCGAGCCAGAGGCCACCTTTGCGTCCAGCTCCACTCCTCCCTCTGGCCGCTCTAGCCCGCCTCCTGCCACTCTCCGGCCTCTGCAACTCTACTCCTCCTGCCGGCCGCTCTATCTCTCCACGTCGCTACGCTGGCTCGATAGAGCCACTCTGGCCCGTCTCGGAGGGCCCGCGTTTCCGTATTTCGACTGCCCCTGTCACTCTCCCGGGCCCCACCCACTTTGCGGGAGTGGTAGATGGTTCCAGCGCCTGGTTAGCGCTCAATCTCGGGTCTCCAAGTCGCTCAGGTTCTAAGTGCCTACTCGGACCTCGTGTGGGGTCTTCCCACCTTGTCTACCTCCCCACCTCGGACCTGTTAAATTCCCAACGCTGTATACCGGCTCCCTCTGTCACCCTTGTCATATCCTCCCACTGTACTCGGAAAGCAAAACAAAACAAAAAACACCCATGCGCTTGAGTATATCTTTCCTCCCGACAGATTAACCTGCAAAAAGCAATGGTTTCCCTTTAGGACTCAGTCTTCCCATCTGTTCAGTGCGGATGTTTCCGGCTCTCTCCCCTACAGCCATCTCCCAGAGTATATAATTAATAACCCAGAAAAATAAAAGCTTTCTGAGACGTTTTCAACGATCTGTAACTCTCAGCTTCATAATGGCCCGCAGAGATACTGTTTATTTTAGGTACCTCTAATTAAGCATCCATGATCTCGATGACGAGGAGGTCCGACTCCTTGGACCTCAGTTTCCCAATTGGTAAATGGGTATCTCTCTGTCTCTCTCTCTCTCCTCTCTGTCTCTGTGTCTCTCTCTCTTTGGTTTTGTTTTTCTTTTTGAGGCAGGGTCACGCTAGGTTGCCCATGCTGGCCTCGAACTCAGGGCAATCTTCCTGCCTCTGCTTCCCAAGTTCTGGGATGACAGGCGAGCGCCACCACGCCGGGTTTTCTCTTTGCTCTCTTTGACAGATGAGAAAACAGAAGCCCGAGGAAGGGAGGCTTGCAGGCTCACTGCCCCCCACCTCCGAAGCTCTCGGCGCCGGGTCCCCTCTCTGCTCCTCCCCATTCCCCCCCCCCCGGCTTCCGAGGGGGAGGAGGCCGGGCGGGGCCAGGGACGATGTACCTGGTGTCCGCGCGGGGAGGTGACCGGCGGGGCGCCCGAGGTCGGGCTCGGCGATCCCGGGCCCGGCGTCCCGGCTCCGGCTTCCTGACTCCAGCGGGCAGGAAGTTCGGGCGTTTTTCCGGAGCCCCCGCCCGCCGCCCCTCACCGCTTCCTGCCGGCGCCCCGTGCCCGCCCGGCACCTCGGCTTCCTTCCCCTTCACGCTCGCTTGCCCGGCTCCTCCTTTCCCCGCGGGTGCAGCCCCACCCGGCCCCGCCCGGCTCCCCTTCTTCGCCTTTGTCCTCCTCTGCTGTCTCCTGCTCTGCTGTCGCCCAGCTCCTGCCCTTTTCTTTCTCTTCTTAGTTTGAGACAAGAACTCACTGGGTAGCCCTGGCTGGCCTTGAACTCGCTCTGTAAACCAGGCTAGCCTCGAACTCACAGAGATCCTCCTGTCTACGGATCGTAGAGGTTAAAGTTAAAGGGGTGCACCACCATGTCAAAGCTCCATTCTCTTTGAGCCCCACACTCTCGACCCAGCATTTTCCCCGGAAGCTGTTTTCCTCCCTGGCCTCTGCTTCTTCACCCCTTCTGCTCCTTTTTTCACTGTGCATCCTTTTCTTGCCGCTGGGTCTCTTTCATCCTCCCAGACCTTAGGCTTTGTCCTTTCTCTAACTGTTGTTATCCCTCAGGCTGGGCTCACTGGACAGCCACTTGATGTCTGCTTCTTGCCTTGCCTTCTAACTGTGTCCCTGTCTCTGGGGATTCCCCTGTTTCCTCTTTGCTTCACTCCTGCCTTTCACTGCCTTTCTGCATCTGCTCTTCCCATGTTAGTGCCACTGTGTCACACCGCTTTGCATCCCTCCACCATCCCCAGGATCTTGACAGAAACACTCCAAATCGGCCTAGGCAAATGAACCCACGAGGGAATTAGGTCCGACCCCCCAGGAAATAATACCTCGTGTTTTCAGAGCTTAAATATGTATAATAATTTGGTAACACCCCCTGGCTCCCCCTTTCTTAGGGACACAGGGAGGGTGAGGCCCTATAGAAAAGCTAAACCAGCCCTTCATTTGGGGTGGGGACTTCCCCAAGAGACTTCCTGTTTCTTGGAGGGATGGGGGTTGGGGAGCAAGACTGACTGTCTAGTCCCAGTTGTCAGAAGTGGGCAGGTGAGAACTTAGGTCTGAGGGAGGAAGGGAACTTGGGCTTCCTGCTCCTGGTCGCCTGGCACTGATGAGGAACAGTCCTCATGAGATCCACGACTCCTGCCAAGGGCTGCTTTAGGAAGGATTTATTAGCACTTAAGTGGCCATGACAGATCTAGGAGGAGGGGGTGACACTAACGAGGCTGCTGTAATCAGCTCCCCTAGAGGCGGCGATTAAGGGCTCATTACCCACTGGAGAGGGAACCCGGGACAGACTTGGGGAAGGACAAGATTATATGGGAGAGAGAGTAGGGTGGGGTAGTCTGGAGGTAAGGGTGGGACACTCTGGAGGGACAAAGACTGGGAAGGGGAGACTCCAGGGGAAGAGAAGTGAGGCAGGGATGTGGCAGGTGGGGACAGACAGCACAGCAGGATGGGGGATGTCAGTCACGGCTTTTCCAGCTGGACATCTCCAATGTGGAGACTGCCCACATCCTGGTAGGTGCCCTGGAGTCCCCTGGAGATGTCCTCATACATAGAGCAGTCATCAAGATTCAGGCCCTGCAAGGGATAGAGAGTAGATATCAGTACCCTGGCAGCTGTGGTCCCTGTTCCCAGTCAATCCCAGAGTTCCCACTGCAGATCTCCCCCTCTCCCTGTACACGGACCACCCCATCCAGTGTCCACCTCATAAAGATTTTCATCTTCATAGTCATCTGGCATGTCCACACCAAACTTCTCATTCTGCCACCGCTTCTGTAGGTGATGAGATAGCCTTAGTGAGCAAGGGGGGTTTTTCAGACACTCACAGAAGAACGGATAGATGGCTCAGAGGTTAAGAGCACTGGCTGCTCTTCCAGAGGTCCTGAGTTCAATTCCCAGCAACCACACAGCTCACAACTGTCTATAATGAGATCTGGTGCCCTCTCCTGGCCTGTAGGCATACATTCAGGTAGAATACTGTATACATAATAAATAAATAAATCTTAAAAAAAAAAGGAAGGGACATGGCCACACCCACTCATTGGGATGTTGGCAGATACTGTTCTCCGATCCTCTCTTCTCCTGCATCACCTGGATGTGTTCCCCACTACATTCCACTAACTTCCTCAGGCTTTCTATCTAGCATGAGCTGCTGGGAACTCACTAGGTGGACCAGGCTGGCCTTGAACTCCTAGAGATCTGCCTGCCTCTGCCTTCTGAGTGCTGCGGGGATCAAAGTCTAATGCCACCATGGTGGCCCGCTACTGTTCTCTAGTGCTGACGAGTATAATAGTAAGACGGGAGTGGTGGTGAATATCTGTAATCCCAGTCCTTGGCAAGTTGAGGCAGGAGGATTATGAATTCCAGACCAATATGGTCTATAGAATGAGTTCTGACCCAGCCTGAACTACTTAGCAAGATCCTGTCTTCTTAACATCCCCAATAAAAAGGAAAGAGAAAACTGGTGGTGGCAGCATATGCCTGTAATGGCAGTACTTGGAAGGTGGAGAGAAGAATCAGGCCAGCCATGGAGATAACAAGTCTGAGGCTAGCCTGGACCAAGATCTGTCGAGAAAGAGAGAGAGAGAGAGAGAGAGAGAGAGAGAGAGAGAGAGAGAGAGAAACTAGCCAGGTGGTCAGGTGGTGGTGGTGCATGCTTTTAATCCCAGCATTTGGGAGGCAGAGGCAGGTGGATCTTTGTGGGTTCCAGGACAGCCAGAACTGTTACACAGAAAAACCCTTCCTCGAAAACAAAGCGAAGGAAAGGAAAGGAAAGCAAAGCAAAGCAAAACAAGTTTGGGAGATGCACAGCTGGTAAATCTGTTGCCATGCAAACACAAGGACACAAATTTGGTCTGGGCATCCTAAGTGGAAGGAATGAAGGGACTCCAGAAAGTTGCTTTGTGACCCCTACACTCACATGCCCAAACTCTCCCACCCACTATCCATATACACACACCGATGAGAAATAAAGATGGGCAGGCATGGTGGCATACACCTTTAATGCCAGCAGCAGAAATAGACAGATTTCTGTGAGTTCAAGGCCAGCCAGGGCTACACAGTGAAACCTCATCTAAAAACATTAAAAAAAAAAAAAAAGTTGCCTTGTGGCCTAGGGAGAAGTAGAGGCTCTGGGGGGACACTGGTCCCCTTTGTCCCTGGTCTTGGCTGCATTTGCAGAGGACTGCTCTTCAGGCAGGGCAGAAGGAGAGGGAGAAGGTATCTAGAGAGAGCCAGTGGGGACATAGTGACACCCTTTGAGCTCAGTACCACTTACAATTTTCTTGCTACATTAGGGGGTACTCTCAGTCTTCCAAATTTTGGAGGAGGAACCTCAGAATCTAGAGGACCAGCTAGACATTGGGAGTCATAGTCTAGGCCCAGGCAAGCCCAGATGACTTGTGGGGTGTCAGTTGGGGGACTCACCCTGAATAATAGCAATGTCCCTGGCACTACTGCACAGAACAGCAAGATGATGCCCTCGGCTGTGATGATCCGGTTCTTGGTGCCTTCCCCCATGTCCAGGAAGGGTCTAGGGACTGGCTCTGCGAAGACAGGGAGGCTACTGTTCAGAGTCTCAGTGTCCCCTCATCTCCCAGCCCTGCCCCTTGTGAGGTCAGGGAGCCCTGAAGCCACCATCCTGCCTGGTGAGAACCTGTGTGCTGCTAGTTCAGCTCCAGGAGGGAGGAACTGGTTCTCCTCGCATGAAAGCAGTGTTCTGGATGGAGCAGGGACCCGAGGGGCAGCGTCCCTTGCTACTCACTGCGCACTCGGAGGTAGGTGCCGCAGGAGAATTTTCGCTTGCCATTTTCTTCCACGTGGCAGCTGTAGAGGCCCCTATGACTCTTGTTCACATTGGGGATGACCAGCTCACCTCCGAGCCCCTGACCAGGACCCATAAACACTGAGGGTATGGAGTTGTTGAAGTTGTACAGAAAACCGTACCACCACGTGATATTAGGGCTGTTGCCATTGTGTTTGCAGGCAAGGCGGGCCTCATCCCCTATGTTCACTGTCACTGATGGTGGAGCATATATCTTCAGGGCCTGGCATCCAGGGCCTGTGGAGAGATGAGAAGAGATAAGTAGGTCAGTGACTGAAAATGGCCCTGATTGCCCTGATCCAGAGCCCTTCACGCCAGTGCTCTTGCGAGTGGAGTGGTCCTGATGGTGATGACACCTCAAGAAAGAGAGTAGATGCTGGGAGAAATGCCTTGTGGCTTCTTGCCACCATTGCTCCACTGCATTTTGCTTTCCTAACACCAGCAGGGTCCTGCTGTAGAGAGCTCTCCGAACCCTCTCAGAGACTTCCCCTTCATTGGGAAGGAATAGGCACCATTATTCCCAGCCCTTAGGAACCTCCACTGGCCGTGGGGTGAGGGCCCAGTTTAGACCCAGGGTGAGCAGGGCACAGCATCACTCTGTCTATTGAAAGAGGTGGTACTCCCCTCCTGCAGCCTCCCTGAATCTGTCCTTTTGTGCCTAGGCTGTTTCTGCCTCTGCAATTTAAATGTCAACTTAGGGATCAGGGACTCTGTCTTGGGGAGGGAGCTCAGAGAGACAAGGGTGGACTGGTGGCTATGGTGTCCACTCTGTGTTTATTTTATTTTTTTTTTGAGAAGCATCTTAGCCCACACTGTGTTTATCTTGAAAGCCCCCGTTATCAGCCTCCCCAGGACCACATTGGCTTGTGGCCACCTTCCTGGACATAGCAGAAAAGAGGAAGGCCAGAAGTGAGGAAGAAAAGCTGGAGAAAGAAGAAGCTGAGCAACTTCATGGTAACGGGCTCAGACTGCAGCGCTCCACTCTAGGCTGGTTCCCAGCATCAGTCACTTGAGTGGATGACCTTCCCCTCTTAAAGCCTAGGTCAGTGTCCTCACACTTGGGTGGGGGAGGGGAATGGAGTCTGATGAGGCATGCCCTCCTTTTCCCTCAGGGGACACCCTCCCCTCACTCCACACTTACCTCAGTTCCTCATGACTTATGGAGATATGATTTTGTGTTGTGGGGCATGGTGGGCTTGGGCCTAACAGTGGACTTTCCTGAGCCTCCTCCAACCCATCTGAGACAGAAAGCCCCCCCACCCCCACTGGTTCCCCGTTGTTGCACCTTTTCTTTCGGAATAGATCTCAGTAAGTTGCCCAGGCTAGCCATGATAGAGCTCATTATGTAGCCCAGGCTGGCCTCAAAAGCAGTATTTTTCCCCCCTGCTTCAATCTCCTGAATTCTGGTATTACTTTAAGGGGTATGCGCTATGCATCAACCTGTCTGGCTTCCCTCAGCTTCTGGCTCCACTATCCACCCCTCCCATCAGCGGTACCCCCAGCCCCCCTGTCCCCCAACGCCAGTACCTTCCTTTACCTAGGCAGGCTTCCGCCAGGAAGAGAAGAAGGAGAGGCAGGATTCCGAGACCCTCTGACATTTTCTACCAGTGCGTTGTTAGTCTGGGTTGCAGTAGCCCTCAGGTACCAGATTCCACCCCAAACTCCGCCTCACTTCCTGTTTGGCCCCGAACGGAGATGGGCTCCAGTGGCCCTTATTTGCCCTGTGTTTCAGGCCCTGAGTGCTGAGGAACAGTGCTGCACCTGGGTCGGCCGCAATTCCCTTGAGTCTCTAGTGCTGGGGTGGGGCAGAGGCTGGTTCAGGCCGCTGAACCTGCCCAAGGATCCTGTGAGCCTGCTGGAGGCAGGCAGGTCCGCATGCTACTCTCAGCTTTGGCTTCCGATCTCATTAACACTGGGGCAAACCTGTCAGCTCCCCGCAACCCTTTTCTTTCCAACCCTACCTTTTCTCTTTTTCAAGAGAGGTTGGCCTTGAATTCACTATGCCGGTGAAAATCTTTTTGTTGTTGTTTATTTATTGTCATCTTTTATTTTTTTAATCAGCGAAGCTTTATTTATTTAATGTATGTATTTGCTTTCATGTATGTATGCATGTGTACCATGTGTGTGCCTGGTGCCTGTGGAGGCCAGAAGAGGGCTACAGATTCTCTGGAAATGGAATTGCCGCCACCCTCTGGGTGCTGGAAATTGAGCCAGCTACTGAAGATGCTCCCGAGATCCCGATCCTCTGCCTCTGCCCTTTCCTCACTATTGCAGATGTGATCCACCTCTCCAGGTTTTCCTTTCATGATGTTGGGGATAAAACTGGGATCTCGTGCGTGCCAGGTGACTGCTCTGCCACTGAACTTCACCCCAGCCATGGAGGGCAAAGTAGACCATCCTCCACTTTACCGAGGAGGAAACCGAGGCTCAGTGAAGGGAAGCAACCACTTGCCCGGTGCTGTCCAGTCTGTGGTGGAATGGACTCCGCTAAGGGTGTGCTGGCTCATGCCTGAAATCCCAGCCTTTGGGAGGCTGTGGTGTAATGAACTGAGAGGCTTGCCTGGGCTACATAAGAAACAGGCAGATGGGGGGTGGTGGTGACAGAGAGTTCACCGGCTAGCCCAGTGAGTCAGTATATTGAGCTCCAGGTGAGTTTGTTTTCGTTTTGTTTTAAAGGTGAGGAACTGGTTAGCTCAGTGATTAAGGGCACTCCTTTCTCTTGTTGAGGAACTAGGTTCAATTCCTAGCATTCACATAGTGGTTCGCAATCATACATATAAATACTAAATAAATT
>JAQHUG010000527.1:111412-132932 GCA_028555095.1 Dicrostonyx torquatus | reverse complement strand
AGACAAAGATGGCGTTTCTCTTGTATAGCCCTGGAACCTTGGTTTGCAGACCAGTCTGGCTCTGAATTTCCTAGACCTACCATGCTGGGATTAAAAGCACTTTCCACCACTGCCTGGCTGGTATTCTGTGCAGATGTTCCCAAGGCCAGAGGTATTGGATTCCCTAGAGCTGAAATTACAGTAGTGAACCTTCTGATATGGATGCTGAGAACTGAACTGAGGTCTCCTAAGAGTACCAAGTACCCCCAACTCCAGAGCCATCCTTGAAGCCATGGGTGGGGAGCTTTGCAAGGCTGCTTTGAATACTGTTTTGCATGCTTGAAATATTTCATAACTTAAAAATAGGTTGTGGCCCGAATGAGCGGTGCATGATTATAATCCCAGCACTCTGAAGATGGACGCGGCGGGGGACCAGGAGCTCCAGGTCATCGTGCTAAAGATTGTTACTTGGGCTTCAAGACCAAGCCCATTAATTTCTTGTTTGGTATTAATTGCCCCTTTTTGAGCTTGGTGATATCACTGAGAGCACTCAGTAGTCCCTGACGCTTGCTTCCCCTTCTCTCCACAACAGGCCACCTCCCTCCCACGTCGTGAGGTGTCTGCTTTTAGAGGGCAGGACAGCTGGCCTCCAGTCCCAAGCTGCTACAAGAGATCCTCAGAACTAAACTTTCTCGGTAGTGGCTGCCCTCTAGTGGCTGCCATGAAGGTTATTAATGACACGTGTGGTCAGCTGGTTTGAAACATTCACTCGACCACAGACAGGGATGAGTAGCTTGGGCTTGAGGCGCGCTGCATTGGCTAATACAGGTCACATCACCCTCACAGCCTTGGATCATCCAGTTACCCAGGGACTTGTCCCTTCAAACACTGTAGGATATCCATCCCAAGAGGCTTGTTGGGTACAGAAAACATTTGAAAACTGCCTATCCCTGTTAATTCAACCCAGGTGGGGTGGTACTCATTTCTCAAGGGTTGGAACAGTCACCGGCCACTCTTAAGAGCAAGATCCAGGACAGGCTCCAAAGCTACACATAGAAACCCAGGCTTGAAAACACAAGGGTTCCTTCTGTGGGGAGCCAGTTTCACCTGGCATGTTGCTGATTGTTACAGTCTTGGGTGGAGAAGGTGAGATAGGGCTGACTGACCAGCAATCTAGCACCTGGGAAGCTGCCAGGCTACTCTGGCCTGCTGGAGAGCTCAGGCCCAGCATATTTAACTATAGTTACTTGGCTGTTTCAAACTTAAATCTGCTCAACAACCACATGGGGGCACTCCTTACAGGCACCATGTCATCAGGCAGGGATTGCTGCATCCACCTTCACCCTTAGGAGGATGGTAGGAGGCACTGTTAGGGGAAGGAAAGGTCACTACGCTGCCTTCTCAATCTGAAACTCTCTTTTTGGGAACACACCTGCAGCCCAGCTATCAGCTGACACCAGTGCTCTATTGGTGCCCTGGGATTCCCAGGGAAGACCTGTATTGAAAAACAAACAAACCAAACCAAAAGCAGACCCAGACCAGGATTATGAATGAGGCGATTTATTAACCCAGCATCCTTTGTTCTAATGCTTCTTGTTGGCAGCTGCCACCTGTGAGAAGACAGAAGGATCAGTGAGGGGTCTAAAGGCTTCGACATGGCTCACTGCCCAGAGCCATGCCCTCTGCCCCATTACTGCAGACACACTTGCTGTCCCAAGGGTAAGGTCACCGTGCCAACATTTGTGTCTGGCCCTTTACTGAGATTCCAAGATCAAGCTCAAAGCTCAAGTCTTCCAAGACCCTCAGAAGAGGTGCAGTCTGCAGCACAGAGAAAATCAGGCATGGGGTGCCTGTCAGACCCAAGGGGCTCCTGTTAACACCACTGTTTTTTGGGGTGAGAGATAACCCGACCCAAAAGGTAGTGGGAATGAAGTCACTCTACAGTGACTTGGCCTGTGCCTGAACCAGCCTACCACCCCAATCTCCACCTCTCCTAAATTGCTTGCATCTGGTACCCAGGTAAGTATGAGGACCAAGGTAGAACAGCTACCAGAATAGAATCCCTAACCAAGGTGATCTGCATGGCGGGGAGGACACTGTGCAGACAGGTATAGTTCACAGAAGCCCAAGGCAGCTTGGGTTATACAGTAGACCTTAAGTGTCCTTTTTCTGTCCCAGTGTGACCTTCTCTGGCCCATCCCCTCCTTAAGCTGTGTCCCAATGGAGGAAAGGAGCTGGTGCACCCCTCACCTGTCCGGCGATCCTGTCCAGATCTCTCTGTCCCTGAGGTGTTAGCTTGCGGCCCCTGTGCCAAAGAAAAATAAAAATTATGTCCTTGGATGAGCACAGCCCAACCCCGCCTGTTGGGGGAGGACAGAAAAAAAGCACCCAGCAACGGATCCACATTCTTCTTGCCAAGCCCCATTCGTGCCCAAGCCAGCTGAATCCTAAGGAGCTGGAAGGCAAGAGTGGGAGACCCCTGGGAGCTGATGAAGTGTCGTTTGTGCAAGCATTAGATCAAAAGCCCCGAAAAATCAATTGGGAAAAGTTAACGAGCAGGCTAATGAAAGCGGACAGTCGCTAAATTACCTTCCCAGAGCAGAGAGGTCTGGTGAGGACCTGACTGTTTGCTTTCTGAAGGCCCTTTGAGCTTGGGCCCATTTGTAGGGGAGGTCCAACAGCGTCACCACAAGTCACCAATGGGCAATGACCACCCTAATTCAGGCACAACCCTGCATACCCATCTTGGTCCTTTTCCACCATTTTCAGCCCCTCCAGGGCTTGGAGGACGCGGCGGGCCACACTCTTGGAGCCTCTGCTGAAGTGGCTGGGCCTGACACCGTTTCTCTGCCGTCCTCCATAGATCTTGGTCATGGAGCCAACCCCTGCACCACCACGCAGGTACAGGTGCCGTGCTGTAGAAGCTGGAGGTGGGGCAAGAAGGAGTCTGAGGATCATTCTTTCTACATTCACTGTGTGCAGTGAGGCAACTTCTCACCATTTTACAGGGCAAACAGAACACGCACCAAAACTGGGGCTTGACACCCCTGGTTCTCCCTCCCCTGTAACTTTCCCAAGTGTGACCATCTCCACATGTTTGAAGCAGGACAATGGAGAAAGAACTGACTGCTCTACAGTAAAGCTTAGCCCTGGAGAACAGAAGGCAAAAAGCTGGTAGGGCAGTCACTTTCTGTTGTGGGCACCATAAACTACTACTGTTCCTGCAGGCAGCCTCCTGGCCTGTCAAACAAGCTTTGGCAGAACCTCGAAGGCCACGCCCCAAGGCGCTGA
This sequence comes from Dicrostonyx torquatus, assembly GCA_028555095.1. Lineage (NCBI taxonomy): Eukaryota > Metazoa > Chordata > Mammalia > Rodentia > Cricetidae > Dicrostonyx > Dicrostonyx torquatus. Next base: position 129,662 of record JAQHUG010000527.1, on the reverse strand, counting down.
GTGGTTCTGTCTGCCATTCTCTGCACCATGTATTCTCCTTCACATTCTCAAGCAGAAAATAAAAACAAGTCTCAGGAGCTACATGACCCTGTGGCCCAGGTACCATGCCCTTTAGACAACAAGGGACTTAGGCCACCAACATAGGGATGTCTTCACCTGCTAAAGCAAAATCAGGCAGTCATCTTAAATCTGGTCCCACTGCCACCAGGTAAGAATAAATTTAGTGACTCCAGCTAGGGTTGTTATGACCCACTAAGTGGGCTCCCCTGATCTGCTCATTCACCTTGCTCTCACAGCCTGCCTCTAGCCTCAGATTTTTCTTTTTAAACCACATACCTGCCAAGATTGACAGACTCACTTGGTGTCACTTCCCATCTTCTTGCAAGGTGACACCACCAGACAACTCCACCTTTAAAACCAACTCAAATGCTCCACAACCACTACCCTGCTCCCAACGCCAGAACCCATCACCTGCTCCCCTCCTCAGGGATTAGCTTGGACACAGCAGGTGTACTCCTGCACTGCTATCCCCCACAACTGTGCCTGTACAACAGTACCAGCAGGCACAGTGGCCAGGCAAGGAAGTAAATGCAGCAAAGCTCACCAGCTTTTCTAATGGGGATTTACAGTCCTTTTCAGCACCACAGAAACATCCGTGGAGAACCAACCCCGAAGTCTGCATGCATTTCCTTTTGATTTTTTTTGAAAGGACTATTCAGAGGCTGTAAGCAGCAAGATGAAGCTTATTTCTTTCTCACTCTATTCCTCAACAAGACCCTGGGCTCTAGCACATTCTTAAGGTAAAACTTTAGGCAAATCCAGAGAATTGTTGCTGAATTTTCGAGGGTTAACGAGACAGGGCATTGGCCCTGAATGTCTTCCCACTGCCCTAGGGAGCCGTGCCCAGGAGTTGGTGTCCTTCATTTGAACTTACTTGCAGACCTTCGTTCTGGAGGCATTGCAGCTTAGCAGTGCTAAGTGCAGAGTGGTGGCCCCATCTTCACCAATGGTGTCAAAGTGTTGGATGAGGAACCTTGTACATCTTTCATGCTGACCCTTTCTCAGCCAAACTAAGGAAAAACTGCTTTCCTAGCCCCAATTCATCCTCCTACTGAGGAGCCAATGGAAGTGGCTTCTTATCAGTCACTCCTCTGGTCCTGAACCCCTTGCCCAGCCCACGACAAACACAAGCCCTCACTGCACTCTAGCCCTAAATGAAAGTAAGTACAAGCGCTGGGATTATAAGCCTGCAGACCTGGTCCTAAACTCAAGTGCCACCTGGCAGGATTCCATATATTGCCAACACCCTCCCACTTTTAGGCTTGGGATGTAGCCCAGAGTGCTTGCCTAGTATATACAGAGCACAGAATTCAACCCTCAGCACCTGGGAGGCAGAGGGCAGCCTGGTCTCTTAGCGAATTCCTGGCCAAACAGGGTGTACATGGTGAGACCCTGTCTCCAACACAAGCCAGCAGCGACAAAGATGGTAGAGTCACATGATCAACTGGTGGACCCAGGACATGCATGACCTCCCCAATACCAACCCCGAAAAAGACAACAACCAATTCTGACTGGGAGGTACAGAACACAGGTGTATTAACCACTCTACCCAGAGAGAACCACCATCTTTCCTCTTGCAATGCCAAATCCAAGTTGCACCAACTGGAGCACCGTCAATGTCGGTATGCTTGTTTCTGAGATGAAAAGGGCATATTTTAGCTAGGCCTCACCACTGCTGTAGGCAGGGAAGCCAGTTTCCCTACATCACCCTCAACTTTAAAAAAAAAAAAAAAAAAAGCGTTGGTAGGTGGATGCACCGACCTTTTCCCACACTGTGGAATTGACCTTTTGGTTTTCAGAGGCTGTGTTGAGTCATGATGGTCCCTGTGCCCATGCCAAAGCCTGAAACAAAGTGGATCCCATGGACATTTGACTTACTAAACGCCAATATAAATTTATAGACTGCTTCACATTTTGAAGTGATGAGCAACTTGTTTCCTATGACCTGGTGAGTTCTCAGATAGGGGGTCCCTTAGCAGAGACCCATATAGATGCTGTGACCTTGGCACAACCCAGCACTGATCCCGCCCTGCAGAGCTCATTACAGACTATAGCTTACAGAACACCAAAACATCCAAATAGGATCCATAGCTCCCTCTGAGAACAAGGAGCAGCACCCCAATTTGCCAGTCTTTCAGTAGAGAATCACTCGACAGAGATGGATCTGAATTAGAACGCTACACAATGGATACTGTCAGAGACTCTCAGGCGAGCACCTGTAAGTGCAATATCAACCGTTTTCTTGTTTCCAGGTTTCCTTTCACGGTCAGAGACAGTTATTAGAGCACGGGGTCTGTCTCTTCCAAGTTGAGTTGAGAGGGGAAGGGGTTCCTGCCAGGGGTCACCCAGCTCCTCACCAGCTCGTGTGTAGAACCAGTTCTCATCATAGGGGGCAAGCTCTTTATGTTTGGCCAGCTTGACTGTGTCCACCCATTCGGGGACTTTCAGCTTTCCGGACCTGGGACCAAAACAATCGAGAAAAGTACACTTCTTAAATTTCCATAAAGTTACTTCCGATCCCCGAAACCATTCCCTATCAACAGAACCAACTCGGAAAAAGCAGGATGGGTGCTAGTATATGAGCTAACAGGACAACACGGAAACATGGCCATCCTAGGCCTAATCCACATACTGGGGTCACAGCTCCGTCCCGACACTTACTTTTTGAGGAAGGCTGCCAGAGCTCTGACAAACTCCTGCTGGTTAACGTCTTTTACAGTAACTCCAGGCATCTGGGAGGTAAGGCAAGCATGTCAATAGGAGGCTTGGTTCGAAACACTGACGCGGTTCCAGATCAACAGCAACCCCGCTACTCCCCCATCCAGACCGAAACACCAACATCCTCCCCGCCTTTCGCCAAGTGCAGCCCGGCTCTTCCAGGTCCAACAGAGCTCCTGGGTGCCCACGGCATGCAGATCACAAGCCGGCGTGATGACCGCGTGCGAGACTCCTCCATACCCCTTCCCTTAGCCCACGTTCCCGGGCACTCCACTCACCCCTCCACTGCCCACCTAACCCCTTTGGGCTCCCGGATTTGTGACCATCAGGCATGTCCAGGCCTACCGCTCGCACGTGGCCGCGGCTCCAAGAGGCGGAGCGACCCCGCGCCGGGCTTCCTGCGGTCCCCGGCACGAGCTCTTGGGGCCAGACAGCCCGGCCCCGTGGCCCCGCGCACAGCCGGACCCAGAGCTCTCGCTTACCGTGCGGCCTCCGCGCTGCTAGCCAGGGAAAAAGGGAACGACGGGGTTTCCCGGGCGCACAAGTCGGGCGTCGAGTCTCGCGAGGTCTCGGAGTGCTCGCGAGAGCGGCTAGGCCAGAGTCTCCGCCTCTCTGAGGGCGAATACGCCTTTTCTCCACCTAAAATGGGAGGGCCTATATAAGAGGAAGGGATGGGGAAGCCAGGAGGGATCGGGGACTAGAGGAGGGTGGCTGTTTCCTCTTTCCGTTTTCTGGGGCGTGTTGCGAAACCAGAGAGAGCGCGGAGAACGAGTCTTCGTTTGAGCCTTGTGTGTCTGGTGGGAACAGGAGTGGTGGAAACTACTGAGGGCGGAAGGAAAGCGGGGTTCTGCGCGAGACCCTGTTTCCTAGTGAAGTGGCGTTTCCCTGGCCGGAAGTGGGAGTAGTAAGGGCGGAACCGAGATGGGAAATTTAGGGAAGGGGCAAGGATGACATGTGGCGATCACCCCCTTTTGTCCTAGCGCCAGTATTCGCGAGACCGGGAGTACACGGAAGCCCCACCCTTCTTTGGGCGGAAATTGCTTCAGCTTGTTTCCGCTAGGGGAGTGGAACTAAGGCTTTGGAAGCGGGGGAGGAGATTAGGGCTGGGACAACAAGGCAGGGGCGGGACCTTGATGGAGGTTCCACTCTGCTATCTAGCGCTGGAATGCGTTTGCTCAACCCGTTAGTCTCGCTTCATAGGCCCCTTTAGAGTTATCATTCAGGTTTATCTGTGTAACGTTGTTCTTTTTGTTGTTGTTGTTTTGAGACAGGGTTTCATTTAGCCAAGTCTGGAACTTTGTATTTATCCAAGGTTGTCTCTGAACTCAAGATCCGCCTGCTGCAGGCTACAAAAATGTTGAATGCCAGGCTCTGGGTTTAGTCCTCTGCCCCACCCCACCCTGCGCGCGCATAAAATGTTTGAATGTTTGTAGCTGTGGTACATCCAGACGATTAAATGCATCCTCTGTCTAATGTGTAGCTAGCAAGCATATATTTTTTCACATTCTGTAGGCTGCTCCCCAGCCCCTACCCTGTAGTGATTGGAAACACTGCTTTCTGTAAAACTAAAAGTAAGCAAAATGAAAAAGAATGGCCCGAGGGCAGGAAGTCGTTGTTTTCATGGTGTTTAAGTGTTGGCAGCGGAATGCACTAACTTAGGAGGGAAACACCATTCCTAAGGAACTGGACAGAACCTGTTTAGTCAGTCATTCATTTTGAGTCCCCCAGAAAGAAAGTCCACAATAGGCCTGTCCTCTTTGGATAACTATTCTGGGGGTTAGGGAACATAGATTGACACTAGCACAGAGACACTAGCACAGTGACACTAGCACAGCTTAGCACGATCAAGTCTGTACCTCCAAGGAACATTAAGGTCTGAAGAGCTTAACACAGATATTGGTGGGATAAAAGATAGATCATGCTTTTGGGAAAAGCTCTGGATCCCACGAGGGTCTACACAGGGCATGAGTGCCCGCTACGGAGCTTGAGCTCCGGATCCCACGAGGGTCTACACAGGGCTTGAGTGCCCGCTACGGAGCTTGAGCATAGGGTTGCAAAGCTAGCTACGCAAGCAGATGGGTTAAGCGATGAGTCTACGTGAACCAGGAATGAAGATGGAGTAGGTGTCATGAGGTCATTTTCCTGCCTGGACTATAAGTGTGGTCAGCAGCAGGTCAGGTTCCTGTAGGGCTAGAGCGACCAGAATATGGATAGTCAAGGACAGAATGTGAAATGTGCCCTTGAAACAAAACCGGGGTTGTTGTGGGGAGGGGTCTTGTGTGGAGAAGAGCGAGGAGGGCACTTCCTGGTTGGAAACTTATTGTCATTTCTGTAGAGTCTTAAGAGAGGTTGAGACAAAAGCTCAGATCAGGCAGCCTATAGGGAGCAGGACAGGAAAGCAGTGTTCACAGTCCACTGGCTGAAACTTAAGGGAAGCTTAGAGCCAGGAGCCTGGTGCCTCCTCAGCAGCAGGTGAAGGGAGGTGGAAAATGGAAATGAGAGCAGTTCGTGTGTATATGTGTGTGCGCGCGCGTGCGCGTGTGTGCGCACACACATGAGACCATGCCCAGCTTTTGGCACAGTCTCTGTATGTAACCCTGGCTAGTCTGGGACTCTATATAGTCCAGGCTGCCTGTGAACTCATAGAGGTCCACCTGCTTCTTCCTCCCGGAAGGAGGGAGTGTGAGGATGAAAGGCATGGGTCACCACACAAAGCTAAATTCTTAAGTCTTCCCTGTTCTCAAGGCTGATCTCTGCAGGTTTGCAGCACTTCCTTAGGGACCCTTTGGGGGTTCACATGACTTGAATGATTGGTTGGTCTCCTCTCTGTTCCCTTTCCTGCCACTTATTAATTTATTTAAAAGATGTATGCCCCAGCTACCTGCTGAGCTTCTGGAGACCGTCTGCTTTTCATCGTGCAGTGTGATCTCGGGTTACACACTAGTATAATCAGCTAGCTGATGTGTGTGTGTGGCAGGTCTGCGCAGAAGAGTGTGGAGGTCAGCGGATAACAAACATCCTGAAGCTGTTCTCACCTTCTAGCTTCATGTGGGTCCTTGGGCACAGTGGCCAGCACTTTCCCCCTGAGCCTTCCCACTGTTCTCCTGTCACTATCCTGTGTCCCTTTCCTTTGCTATGCTTTTTCTTTTCTTTTTTATTTTTTCAGCTGTGTGACCTTGGACCCCTGGGGACCCTTGGTCAGCCCTAGCAGCAGCATCTTAGCAAGGTGCATTTGCAGCGCTTCCCTGCTGCTCCTCCATGACTCTTGGGCTCAGCCATCTGTCACTGGAAGAACTCGGCACTGCTAGTGAGGCTTAGGCAGGTCTATTAAAGGGCAATTGTATATCTAAGTTATAACTAGGGAGGGACAAAAGGTGTGAGGCTGGCTGTAGTCTTTTGTTCTCTTACAGCACCCCCTGATTAGTGCTGCAGGTTCCTTATTCTGCAGTTGGCTGTGGAGACGGAACAGCCCACCTTCTCAAGGCCTCGAATTAAGAGAACAGGGCATTGTTGGGTCCCACCACCATTCATCATCTTGAGTAAAAAGAGGGATGTGGGTAATGCCAGGAGAATAGTCAGTTATCAGGTATGTTGCTGAGCTGAGCCCCCCACCCCTAGGAGGAAGGACAGGTGCTGCAATAGCTCACCAGGGTTCTGTTTGCAAGGACTCCAAGAGGGCTCCACAGCCAAGGACTAGCAAACAGATGCTCTGTTATTAGCTGGGCCTGGTGGCTCATAGGAACCTTGTAATTCCAGCACTCAGTAAGCTGGAGTAGGAAGAGTGCCACGAATTTGAGGCTAGCCTGGCTTACAAAATGGTTTTGAAGTCAACCAGGCTAGAGCTAGCTCCTATCTCAAAACTAACCAATGGGGCCTGGGGAATTGGTGCAACAGTTAAGCACATTGGCTGCAGTTTCAGAAGACCCCGGGGGTTCAATTCCTAGCACCCACACGGCAGCTCACAGCCAACAGTAATTCCAGTTCCAGAGGAACCGACGCCCTCTTCTGGCATTCTTGGGTACTGCATGCACACAGTGCACAGACATAAATGCAGGCAAAGACCCTTGCACATAAACAAGAAAAAAAAGGTCTTTAAACAGTTGGACTGTATGCCAGGTGTGGTGGCCTACATCTTTAAACTCAGCACTCAGGAGGCAGAGGCAGGTGGATCTCTGAGTTTGAGGCCAGCCTGGTCTACAGAGTGAGTCCCGGGACAGTCAGGGCTACACAGAGAAACCCTGTTTTGCAAAACAAACAAATTGGACTGTGTTTTGCACTGTGATATTAATATTAACATGAGATCTTGAGGATAAGGAAGAAAGCAAAATTGTTAAATAGCAGCGTGTGTGTTAAATAGCAACTTGTGTCAAGTTGACAAGGGGTCAATTGTACTGGTTATTTGTCACCTTGACACAAGCTGGAGTCATCTGGGAAGAAGGACCCTCAATTCAGGAAATGCCCCCATCAGGCTGGTCTTCAGGCAAGTCCATGGGGCTGCTTCTTAAGTAATGATTGAAGTGGGAGGGCCCAGCCTACTGTGTGTGTTATTAACCTTGGGCAGTGGTCCTAGTGTGTAAGAAAGAAGACCGAGGGGCTGGAGAGATGGCTCAGCAGTTAAGAGCACTGGCTCTTCTTCCAGAGGACCTGAGTTCAATTCCCAGCACCCACATGTCAGCTAACAACTGTTTGTACTTCTAAGATCTGACACCTTCACACAGACATACATGCAGGCAAAGCACCAATGCACATAAAATAAAAACAAATAATTTAAAATAAAGTAGACTGAGCACATCATGATGAACAAGTCGGTGAGCAGTAACCCTCCATAGCCTCTGCTTCAGATCCTGCCTCTAGGCTCCTGCCCTGACTTCCTTCAGAGACTGAGGTTCAGAGATGTCAGTCGAGTAGCCCCTCTCCTCTCCAAGTTTCTTTGGTCATGGTGTTTATCACAGCAATGGAAAGCAAATGAGGACACCAACCCAAAACATTATACAATGATAACTTTGGTAGAAAAAGGGAGAGACACTTGTGAGAACTGCTTCTGCCGGATGTGTTCCCTGTAGCCTCAAATCCTTCATTCTGTGCTTTATAAAATGTCAAGGCCTGGCAACAAGGAGGAATTCTGATTGTTTTCTGGAGAATTCCCTTGACCTGCTGGGCTAATACTTTCCCTTTTAAGTATAGATTACAGAGTTGCCATTGGGACTCAATAATTAGAAAGCATTCTCTCTAGTCTTTGACCAAGTCTTGTATTTTCTGGTTTATGGATTGTGTGAGATGCTGGGTACCCAGGCCTCATCATTCCGGGCAGCACTGTGTCACTGTACTACAGGCCTGGCCCCTCTAATGGATTATTTTAAGAAGATGTGACTTTTCCTAGTTAGGAAGATCCTTGATATAAACTAACTTGGTTCTTGCTGTCCTGATTGGCTTCAATTTTCCCATCTGGAAAATGTCATGTTAGATTAGTATCAAATTAGTATTCTATTGGCCAAAGTTGACCAGAAGCTGAGTTATTTGGCCAATATAACATTTAAAGAAGGCTATACCAATGTTTGAAAATTATTATAAGATGTTGGACACAGAAACACAGTTTCCTAATTTCTCTTGAAAAACCAGAGACTGTGGTAACACTGAGGCCAGGTTTCTGCTGGGAATTATCCATGAGGCTAGAGAAGACTGCCTGTAGGTAAGACATACAATCTGTTTCCCAGTCTCCTTGCCCCAGTTAGGTATCATCTTAATTTGTGGCTTTCTGGATAGCAAAAAACAGGTTATATTTGGTACAGAGCAGTTCATTAATTACCACATTGGTGATTCCCCAGTACCTTCCTCTGTTACTCTTCCACATGCATGTCTAGGTGAGGGTGTGGGATCCTCTGGAACAGGAGTTACATACAGCTGTGAACTGCCATGTGGGTGCTGGGAATTGAACATGGATCCTCTGGAAGAGCAGCCTGTGCTCTTAATCACTGAGCCATCCCTCCAGCCCCTCTCTGTTATTCTTATGAGGGCATAATTAGAAGTCCAAGTTTATGTTTTTTACTTTGTTGTTGTTTGAAGCTATGTCATAAGCAATCCTACCTCAGTCATGTGAGTGCTGGAATTACAGGTGTGAGCCACCATGCTTAGCTCTGTGGTAGTTATTAGTTAGATGACTTCTATTTTGAGATGGGAGTTGAACAGTCCTGTCAATCAGGGAAAACTCTGTATCTTGATGGCTTAAATGGCAAAGGTTTATTTCCTGCTTACAGAAACCTACATACAATGTGAACATATTTTCACATGCAGAGACAGACGTGAGCACACAGGCATATATAGAACATAAACTCATGCAAAAATGTATTTAGATATGGGTCCTCTTAAACTGCCCAGCTGCCTCCATTGAGGGACTTAAAAAGGGCTACGAGAACATCCACCAAGGAAATACCCACACAACAAAAGGAACCGGAAAGCTTAAAAAAAAAAAGGCTGAAGCTTGCATTACATTAAATCCTATGCAAAATGCATAAATAAAATACCAAATATGCAGTGCCTGCAGTTTGTCATCTCTTTGTCCCAGTGAGGAAGCCTCCATCTTGGTTTCTAGCTGAGGAGGGAGATGGATCCCAGACGCCCAATGTGCAGAGAGACAGAGGAAGCTGGACTGGGCCGGAGAGGTGGGCCAACAGGCTGAAATCCTCTTCCCCCAGGAGGAGCTGTGGGCAGAGAGGAACAGGCAGGCTTGGGTCAAATCTAACCCACTGCCCCTCACTCCTTCCGTGGTCTATGTCCATCTGTCCTGCCCCCAGTATGCCTTCTCCAGTCCCCCATCAAAACTACCATGCTTTGTCTGGCTCTGAACATTGCCCTGATCCCCTTTGTACAGCTGCTGGTCCAGACTCAAAAGCCACATCTCTGTACTCAGAAGACCCCAGCCTCATCTCTCCCATTTCCAGCAGATGCTCTAGACAACACTGCATTGGACAGGGGCATTCTCAGACTTCACCACTTGTTCCCCTGGAACTTCCTCCTTCCTCACATTTCTCCTAGTCTTGCCACTGAGCCTTGTGAAGGTCTCTAGGTTCCCCGGTCAGAATGGAAGCTCTTGGTAGGTAGTTTATCAGTCCTTCTAGTCCAGATCCTGGTTACTGCTCTCCCTTCCCAGGCTTGAGCAGGAAGCTAGGGTCTAGAGACAAGGCTCTGCAGTGTCTTTCTAAATGCCAGCCTGGAAAGTCTACACACAGAACCTGGTTTTCCTTGATAGCAAGACATTGGACATTTGTCATTTAGAACAAAACTGGTAAACAGTGACTTCAACTGCAGTCTCAGAGGCCAGGCTGAGAAACTTAGGGACCTGAACTTGAGGACATTCAGCTCATGTCTGTGCCATCTTGGTTAGCCTCTGCTTATTCTTTTTTTTTTTTGGTTTTTTTTTGAGACAGGGTTTCTCTGTAGCTTTGGAGCCTGTCCTGGAACTAGCTCTTGTAGACCAGGCTGGTCTTGAACTCACAAAGATCCACCTGCCTCTGCCTCCCGAGTGCTGGGATTAAAGGAGTGTGCAACCACCGCCAGCGCCTCTGCTTATTCTAATGGCTTCCATTTACCAACCAATCTTATTTCATTCTCTCTTCTCAGGAAGTTACCTGGTGGGCCGCATGGGTGGAGCAGAGAAATCCAGGGAGGGTTTGGGGGGACAGATGGGGTCAGGCGGGGAGCCTGGGATGAATCTTTCAGACCTACAAGGGCCTCAGCTGCCTCTCGCTGCAACTGCCGCTCTGAGGGGCCAGATGTCCAGGCCAGGCAAGAGGTTCCAGGGGCCTGTGAAGGAGCGGGGAGGAGCAGACTGGGAACCCTCACTTCCATGCACCCTGCATGTGCTTCCTTCAGCCCCAGCCTTCTCCCAGGCCCATGGAGGTCACTTCTTTCCCAAGACCTGTGGCTGTAGCAGAAGAGAGTCCGGGGCTCCACAGGACTGAAGTATCAGAGTTGAACATCTGGAAAAAGGAGAGACACATGGGAAGTGGGTGGGGCATTCTGACCTGGGGACAAAGTTCCAGGCTGGCCACTGGACTCTGTGGGTTTTGCTTTCTATAAAATGAGAATCTCGCCCAGGTTTTCCCTCCCACACTACTGTGAAGATCATAGGGAACCAAAGGTGTCAGGTTTCCAAAAGCAGATAAAAACCCAGTGGGACTGGGATTTTTGTCTGCTCCACTAGCCTGCTTTCTTCAGTCTAGCTTTCAGCCATGTTTGTTCAAGGTCAGGGCATGTGCTAGGTGTTATTATTATGACAACCCCAGACGAGAGATTACTAGAGATTACTGATATTAAAACAGGCTCTGAGAGGTGCAAATATTGTCAGCGCCTCTCAGGAAACAGTAGGAACAGTTAAGATCTGCCTGCTTGTTAGCCTGAGTTAGTCTGAGACCCTTTTCCTTTTTTTTTTTAAAGTTAAGAATTTTATGTAGCCCAGGCTGACCTTGTGTAGTGTAGCTGAAAATTACCCTGAAGCCCTGACATTCCTGGCTCAACCTCCCAAATGCTGGGATTACAGGTGTGCACCATCACACTTGGCCAGGAATTTTCTTCTGTTGTGTTTCTACTTACGTGTGAGGTAGGTTAGGGGGTCCTTGGGGCTCTCCAGAAAGTGGAGCTGCCAGCACTGAGCGAGATCCTGGGCAGGTTGGGAGGGTTCCATGAGTGGGCAGCCGGAGAGAAGTGCCAGGGTCAAAGCCTAAGGAGGGCAAGAGAAGCAGAAAGGATGGGCTCATAGACCATGGTCCCTTTTCCTCTCCCTTTTCTGGTGCGGCGGCAACCTAGCATTCAGATATCTTTGAGTGACAGGAGGATGTCTTACCAGGGAAGGGATGTAGAGGGACAGCAGGTTCCTGGCACAGCAAGCGGCACACTACTGGAGGCGGCATTGAGAGGCCTGGTGGCAGCCAGTGTCCAGGGCCCCAAGGCCCAGGAGGCACCGGAGTCCAGGGCAAAGGCAAGGCTTCCTGGGGGCGGCTGAGCAGCAGAGGCCCATAGTTCTCCTGTAAGGGGAGAGGGCTCAGGGCAGGGGCATGAGCCTGCAGAAGTAAGCATGCTCCAGGATGAGGGCAGGACCCGAAACTATGGGCGGCTCTTAAAGTCCCACCTTTTTTCACCCACAGGTCCCAGGTGAGTCACTGAAGAGCAACTACAAGTCAGGGGTGGGCTGGAACCCAGTCCAGAGAGCAAAGAGGGGACAGTCCAGGCAGGAGGCGGGTGAGGAGACATCCCTCAGGACCCTGGTCTCCTTACCTTCCCAGGGGGTGTCAGCATCAGTGGGACTGCTCCATGGGGACTCTGAGGTTGGGGTGCTATGTTCTCCTTTCCAGCTGCGAGGAACCAGGGAGAGATCCACCCCTTTCCTGACCCCTATCGCATCCCAACTTCAGCTAAGTTCTTGTCTCCCTCTGACTTCTTTATTTTTTTTTTCCATGTAGCTCAGGCTGACTTTGAACCCCTGATCCTCCCTCCTCCACACGCTATCACGCCCCGGGATGTTCTGTGACTTTGCTTCTCCTTCTCCTCTAGACAGGGTCTAGTTTGGTAGCTCAGGTTGGCTTCCAACTCACTCTCCTCTTCCTTCTCCAGGAGTGGAGTTACAGACATGCTCACCATGCCCCACTCCTTGACTCTCTCTCTTTCTTTTTTTTTTTTTTTTTTTAAAAAACAGGGTTTCTCTGTGTAGCTTTGGAGCCTGTCCTGGAACTCACTTTGAACCCGGAACTCTGGAAGAGCAGTCAGTGCTCTTAACCACTGAGCCATCTCTCCAGCCCCCCTGGAATTCACTTTGTAGGCCAGGTTGGCCTCAAACTCAAAGAAATCTGCCTGCCTCTGCCTCCTGAGTGCTGGGATTAAAGGTGTGCAGCACCACCATCACCTGGCTACAGAGTGTTTTTGTGCCTAGACTCCATTGATAATCTTTCTTCCTTTCTTTCTTCTTTTCTTTTTAAAAAATATTTATTTATTATGTATACAATATTCTGTCTGCGTGTATGCCTGCAGGTCAGAAGAGGGCACCAGACCCAAGATGGTTGTGAGCCACCACGTGGTTGCTGGGAATTGAACTCAGGACCTCTGGAACAGCAGGCAATGCTCTTAACCTCTGAGCCATCTCTCCAGCCCCCCTTGACTCTCTTTTTAACTTATTGTTTGTGTGACATGGTGTATGTGTAGGCCATAGGACAATTCTGGGGAGTCAGTTCTCTCTTTTGACCTTTATGTAGGCTCTGAGGATCAAGGTTTGTTCAGCAAGTACCTTTACCCTGAGCCACCTCACTGTCCCCATCCCCCCCTTTTCTATCTTCAGTTGTCACTGCACCCTTGCCCACATTTTAAAATAAAATTTTATTTATTCTTATGAGTGTTTTGCTTGCGTTTATGTCTGTGCCCCACCTGTGCATGGTATCTGCCGAGGTTCTGGAGCTGGAGCTACAGAAGTGGTGAGCTGCCTGGAAAGCCAGCGGTGCTCTGATGCTCTTGACTGCTGCCTTACCTCCCCAACCCTTTCAGCAGAGTTGACAGTTGGACAGGGAGAGGCCCAGAGGGAGGAAACACCTTGTCCAAGGCCACATGCTGATTGAGTTTAAGGCAAGGGATGCAAGTCCTTACTCTTACTATGTCCAAATCCCTGTCCCATGCCCAGCCAGAGATACTCACAAGGGACCCCTGGTCGAATGGCTCCCTTCTTGACACGAAGGGGAGCTTTCAGGGGGGTTGCCCCTTTCATCAGGCCCTGAGCCAGGTGCCTCTTCAGCTGAGCCTCCTGCTGCCTACGCAAGGCCACTTGGGCAGCCATGACTCTCCGACGTTCCCTAAGAGTCAGAAGTCAGCCTTCTGGAGGAGAACCATTCCCCCCGACCCCCAAATCTTATACTCACAGGATAAGGACACATTTATGACACTCGCAAGCCTGAAAGAGGCAGAGGCGCTTGTGGCCCTTGAGATGGGCTGTGACACCATGGTTACGACAACGGGCACAGGTTGGAGAGCGACTGACAGGTCTCCTGGGAATGAGCTCTGTGCTCTGGGGGACTCTGGCCTCACTCCCTGGGGAAGAGTCAGCAGAGCAGTGGTGGAGAGCAGGTGCTTCATTGGGGTCCATGGATCTAGGGCAGGAGTGGCAGGAGTTGTGCTCCACTTTGATTTTTTCTTTTCCCCCAGACGGGGCCATCTTACTGAATCTGAAGTTCACAGCTGTAGCTAGACTGGCCGGCCAGTGAGCTTCAGAGATCCACCTGTTGCAGCTCCCATCCCTAGTGGTGGGGTTACAGGCATGTCATTGCACCCAGCTTTTAATGTAGGGACCTGAACTCAGGTACTCAGGCATGTGCCCAAGGCACTATTGATTGAGCCTTTTCCTCAGCCCCCTGATTTTTAAAAATTAATCAATTAGTTAATTAATTATTTTTGAGACAAGCCCCTCACTACGTGTGTATTCCTGGCTGGACTGGAACACAGTGTAGACCAGGTGGGACTCAAACTCATAGAGACCCATCTGCTCCTGCTTCCAGAGTGCAGGGGTTAAAGGTGTCTGTCACCAAGGCCAGCTTTGTTTCTGTACTCTTCAGTCATAATGCTCAAGAGATTTCCTATTCCATTTTCACTAGAGGGGATTTGCTTTCAAAAAATGGGCATTGGGTTGGGTGGTGGGGGCACGTGCCTTTAGTCCCAGCATTTGGGAGGCAGAGGCAGTCAACCTGGTCTACTGAAGGAGTTCCAGGACAGCCAGGGGGACACAGAGAAATCCTGTCTAGAAAAACAAAAACACAAACAAACAAAACCACAAAAAGGCATTGAACCTAGGGCCTTATAAACACATGCTAACCAAATGTTCTCCCTCATCAGTCCCCTCCCTTTTTTGAGACAAGGTCTTGATAAATGATAAGGGCTAGTCTTGAATTTGCTATCCTTCCCGGCCTGTATCACCTGCTTATTAGGTATTTTTCTTGGACTGTATTAGTTTAATAAACATTTACTGAACCATGCCTGCTGACTCATTTCTGTAATCCAAGCAGTTAGGCGTCTAAGACAGTAGGATTGCTGTGAGTTCCAGGCCAGTTGGGGCAACTGGTGACTGTCTTAAAAAACCCAAAACTGACTGGGTGTGGTAGCACTTGCCTGTAATACCAGGTCTTGGCGGGGAGGGGGGGCGGGGGTGATGGGTAGAGGCAGGAGGATCAGGATTTCAAGGCCATCACTGTTACGAGTTGAAGATTGCCCTGGGCTTTCTTAAAAACAAAACAAAATCAACCCCTTCCAAATGGTTATTGAGTCCCTGCCATTTGCGACGAAGTCCTGATGTAGGCCAAAGGTGTTTTCCTCAGGACACCACTTTCTCCCTTGAACCTAACTGCATGGGTTTCTTGAAAATCCATGTAACCACTGATGCACGTGGCACTTTTATCCCTGAACCCCATGCCCAACAACAGTCAATGGCATGCACTGTCCCTTCCTAGGCAACCATTCCGTGGGTGTCCCCGTTCCAGCAACCATCCATCACCCCCAAATGCTGGATCTGTGGCGCCCCTCCCGCTCCAGGGTCCCAGGGAGGGGGCTGGGCACGAGGACCGCGCTCAGAAGCCGGGGTGGGGGTAGGGAGGTGGGGTGGGATGGGTGGATGGGGGAAGTGCTGAGCAGCACGAGGGAGCAGCAAAGGGAGTCCATGGTGGGGACCCAGCTCAGGAGAGGGATTGGGATCATGTTCATGCCGCCAGTCGGTGGTTACCACAGCCTCGAGCCGAATCACACTCAGCCAGGAGAAGGCCCAGGGAAAAGAGCGACAAAGTGGCGAAGAGGAACGGGCGGCTCGAGCTGCTTTTCCCGCTCCTTCCCGCAAGGACCAATGAGCTTCGAGGACAGCGCCCAAGGTTGTGCCGCGCAACCAATAGGGTTCGAGATCCTCCACCGAGGGCCCGCCCCTTCCCTTCCTTTCTGCTTCTCCATGGTAACAATCCCACCAGCCAATAGAGCGTCGAGTTGAGTCGCACACACATTGCCTCTCTCCTTCCCTTGCCAGACTGTTCTTCACTCTGGAGTCAGGTAGCCAATGGGGCGTCGAATAACCTCAACCAGAGCGAGGCTGGTCCTGCCCCGCTCCCCACCGCAGGCGCAACCTGGGCGGGAGGCGTTGACTCACACGTACTGCGGCACTGCGCGTGCGCACCCTCACCCACTTGGCCCGGCCCTTAGGCAGCTTGGGTTTCCCTTTCCATATCTGGTGTTTAATGCGGTCTCTAGCCTGCCTTGTGCCACACACCTCTGGGTTTCAGCGCCGTGTGTCTGTGGCATTCCAGGCTAAAGAAGGAGGCAGAAGTGACTGCCAGCGGGACTGCTATGCGGAGGATGGGTACTGAAGCGGGAAAGGTAGGTGCTTTGTGCCCAGCCAGGGGGAGGAGGGCTAGAATCGCCTGAATGGCTGATCAGAGAGAAGCAGAGCTTTGAATCAGGGAGCCGAAAGGAACAAACACATAAGTGGTTGGTCTTCGAGCGGTACTTATTATCTATCTTTTTACGACCCCCATATCCACCTTATTCCTATCCACAGTGACCCCGTATCCATCTTATTCCTATCCACAGTGACCCCGTATCCATCTTATTCCTATCCACAGTGACCCCTGTATCTATCTTATTCCTATCCACAGTGACCCCGTATCCACAACTACACTAGGGGATGGACAATCTCTACTTTTTTGTGAATGAAGAATCAGGCAGAGTTATGACATCGTGCACAAGATTTCCCAGTTTATGAAGAGTTGGGAGAGACTGCAACTTTGGGTTAGCTTGGCGCGCTAAGCCTGGGAACTTTGTAGCCCTTCTCACACGGTTTTTAAGAATTTCCCATTCCTGTGAACCCCGACTCCCCGACTTCTCACTTTCCCATAGGCCGCTGTCCTAAAGTGGTTAGTGAGTTTCTGATCTTTTTTGTGTGATCCCTGAAGGTGTGTAGTGTTTTGTATGCACACGTATTTTGGGGGTTTAGTAATATATATAATCACTGTGCTTTTAGGGCCAATTCCTGTGGACGTGTACATCTGGAAATGTTTTTATTTATTATTTAAATTTCACATGCGTTGGTGTTTTGCGGGAATGTATGTATGTATGTATGTGTGAGGGTGTCAGATCCTTTGGAACTGGAGTTACAGAGAGTTGTGAGCTGTCACGAGGGTGCTGGGAATTGATCTTGGATCCTCTGGAGGAGCAGCCAGTATTCTTAACTGCTGAGCCATCTGTCCAGCTCATTTTTTAAATTTTGTTTTGACAGGTCTCAGAACTGACTCTGCAGACCAGGCTGGCCTTGAACTCAGAGATCTGCCTGCCTCTGTCTCCCGAGTGCTGGGATTAAAGACGTGCTAAAGATGTGCGTCACCACTGCCCAGCTGCACGAGTGCATCCAATCAATTCTTCTAACTGTGTGATATTCCTTGGTGTGCTTCCCTGAAAGTTGTGCACTCCTTTAGTTTCAGGAGGGGTGTTCCTTTTCCCAAACCTATCATCACAAAAAATAAATCCTCATTTACTGGAGGGTAGAGATTTTCATTATATTTAGCTAGAATATACTGGAAGTGGGTGTTCTTAAACCTAATCTGACTGTTAGACTTCTCCCTGCAGGAGGCTCCAGACACTGATGGGAATTCCCACTTCCTCTTTTCCCAGAGTTGGCGTCTGTCCTTCCCTCAATCACTGTTTAAACAGAGGGCCAGCAGCCTGCTGGGCGTGTCATGAGGATACATTTTGCAAGATGATTGATTACATTTCTCAGGTTGCAGTTAGATTTGAGCATCTCCTCCAATGCCTGCTAGCCTTTGTGACAGGCTTAGCCTTGGCTTGCTCTCTTTTTTCTTGCTGGCTTCCTTAATCTTGTTGACTTGAAGTATTACATATTTTCTTGTGCCAGTTTGCTGTGAATAGTTTATGTGTTTTATGTAGTTTTTGTTGTTTTATGTTGACACAGGGTTTCATGTAGGCTAGGCTAGCCTTGAACTTATGTAGTTCAAAGTGATTTGGAACTTTTGGTTCTTCAGTTCTTCCCTTACAAGCTTTGGGATTATATGTTTGCGCCACCCTGGTAGAGTAACATGAAGCTGACATTGGTGCCCATATTTAGTTTCTTGCAGATTTTATGTGCATTCCTGTGTGTAAGTGATATGCACCATGGGCATTATCGTTCACTTCTAAATACTTTTTAATTTCCTTAGTAAACAAAGGGATTTGGGAATATGTTAATTAACATCTATTCTCTCACAGGCTTTTTGTACTTGAGACAGGGTCTTATGTAGTGGGTTTGTTTGGCCTGGTTGGTCTTTTTTTTAAATTGATATTTATTGGGCTCTACATTTTTCTGTTTCCCTCCCTGCCTCTCCCCTCCCCCCTTCAACCCTCCTCCAATGTCCCTATGCTCCCAATTTACTCAGGAGATCTTGTCTTTTTATACTTTCCCATGTATATTAGGTCTATG